>JAHDVF020001247.1:0-401626 GCA_022606425.2 Lepidostoma basale
GCGTTGCGTGCCCCATCTCACGACATCTTCCACCTTGGATATATCGTGGATAGCCGTGTTCCTCACCCTATCTCAAAGAGTCTTTCCTGGTATCATCCTTAGCGTCGGCATCTCTGCAAAAATCAAATAATTATATTAAAATGAGCAGTATATTAAAAAAAGCACTGGCGTGGGAACGTCAGACCATTTGAAATGTTATATTACTGGATTTTTCAGGCAGCTAATGCTGTATGTAAGAATATGTTTACCTATCACAGCATAACAGAGAAAAACTAAACAACTGAAGTAAATCGTCTAATCAAAAGATATTATAGGTTTATCGCCCTATGCCAGAACAATTTTACATTAAAATAACATTATTAAAATAGATTATACAATTCTAAATTGTGAGGTGTAGGATCCGCGTATGCCAGTATCTTGCGTTGCGTACCCCATCTCACGACATCTTCCACCTTGGAGATATCGTGGATAGCCGTGTTCCTCACCCTATCTCAAAGAGTCTTTCCTGGTATCATCCTTAGCGTCGGCATCTCTGCAAAAATCAAATAATTATATTAAAATGAGCAGTATATTTAAAAAAAAACACTCGATCATTGTAAGATTGGCGTGGGAACATCAGACCATTTGGAAATGTTATATTACTGGATTTTTCCAACTGAGGCAGCTAATGCTGTATGTAAGAATATGTTTACCTATCACAGCATAACAGAGAAAAACTAAAACAGCTGAAGTAAATCGTCTAATCCAAAAGATATTATAGGTTATCGCCCTGCCAGAACAATTTTACATTAAAATAACATTATTAAAATAGATTATACCAATTCATAGAATTGTTACTTAGAATTTAACGTTTTCCCATGTAGATTCATAACATAACCTAAAATAATACGTAAGTAAAACGATATGTAACTTCATTTCTATTCGATATACCTAATTTAGAACTAAAACTTTGAAATATGTAATGCGGAAATATAATCTGTATTCATTTCAACGGCAAAATAGAATAAACTGAAGATATATATGAATTAGAAATATAAATATTTTACTTACGAATCTGTAACACGCAATTCAAATTTGACATTTCAGAGATAGGGATGGGCAATCCGCTCACGAGTCGACTCAAAGATTCGAATCTTTTTGGTGAGCGGGTGAGCGATGATCCATAAAAAAAAGAGCGGCAGCTCAATGATCCGCTAGGTCAGGGGGGTCGGCAAAATTATTAGCCAAAGAGCCAAATGCGTACTTTACAACGATTTAAAAAAAAAATTGAGAGCCAAATATGTTTATTGATTTAGATAACCTTTATTATAATTTTTTGCACTTCATTCAATTACGGGTACACTGAATAAAACATTATTTCATACTTCTTCCTGTGATGAAGGCGACCAGCCTTCTCTCCATCTCTTTGGTGGTCATCCTGGTGGTCGACGGCCCTCTGGAGTCTCTTGTATCACGATATTAGGAATTCTTGCTGGATCCATTCTCTCGATGTCTCTGCCTACTCCATCTCACTATGTCTTCAATGTTGCAGGATTTGCGAATTTATTCGTTGGGTATCCTATCTCTAACGGTTCTCCCCACAATAGGTCGCAGTCTGGTTCTGACAGTGTCTGCTCTTGCTTTGATTCCGTATGTTATTATGGACCTGATGCATGTTTGTTTGTTGTTATTCTTAATTTTAGGCACAATTCCATGTTCTCATCAATAAGACGACTTCGTAGTTTACTCTTGTTAAAATTCATGCTTGAATAAAATTGTCCGCATGAATATGTAGAAGCGAAAAGCGAAAGATCAGCAAGAGTCAGTAATACTATTTCAGGCGTTGAAGATGATGACTAAAAATCTTTGAATTGGCGATGATGATTAAGAGTTTTAGCTAAACCGGAATTGATAATCGTAATCACCAATTCCATAACTTTACAAATTTCTTCTGGAAATGTCTGCGGACAGAGCGTTCTTGATGAATGATGCGATGGTAAGCAAGTATCTCGCGATTATTTTTTCTTTCAACAAACCCCTTCGGCTCCGGAGCCGCATTTTGCCGACCTCTGCGCTAGGTGAATCATATATTATTGCAAAAGAGTCGACGAACGGTTCCGCTCAGTAAAGTGAGCCGATTCTTCTTGATAATTATCGAGCGGCTCCGGAGCCGCATTTTGCCGACCTCTGCGCTCGGTGAATCGTATATTATTGCAAAAGAGTCGACTATTTTTAGTGATCTCTTTAAGGGATCTGAGCTGAATGGTTCCGCTCAGTAAAGTGAGCCGATTCTTCTTGATAATTATCGAGTCGTTTGTCAAAAAAGTTGTTTGTCGTTGTGAATTTTTAATCAACTTTTTTGGTCGAGGAGCAAAAAAAAAAGGTCACTAAAATAATTTCAAACTTTGAACGACTCAAAATGGTGAACCGTGGATCGTTAAAAAGAGTCGGCTCACTTTGCTGAGCGGAACCGTTCAGATCAGATCCCTGAGATGAGTCGTTTTGCCCATCCCTATACGTGCGTATATTTTTCAGTTCAAAAGAGCGACTAATTTCATATCTGACCACGCAAAGAGTCAAAAAAGCCACTAATTTGCATCTTATCACGCCAAGCGAATATAGACTCTAAAGATCGATACTCAGGTGATACGAACATGAAGGTCTATACTCGCTCGCACTACGAAAATTTATAAATTTCCAAAGTTAATTAGAGCTCGATTAATAACAAAAATATGCCTATGCCCACCTATGTCTATCTATTAAGGAAGTGTATCAATATGAAAACGATCTGCTTAGGAATAACCCCGGAATTAGTCCACACACACCGGAAGCTGGCCTTTTATTTATATAGATATTAATACATAAGTAATAACTTCACTGTACTCAATATCAGTCACTGTTTTCAGACCTGATTACTTGTCTATTATTATACCCGTATACATATATTATCACATACTTTCGATACTTTATAAATCTTTAGTTGAATGTTAGTTGGTGGTGGAGTTGAATATATCGCATGCTTTATAGAACACTGGCTTAACTCAAAAAAGCAAGTGCAAGTCGCAAGCAATGAGTCAAAAAACACGTATGAATGAAAAATACCGATACAGTGTAATACAGGTCAACTGACGGAATTTTGACTTAATTTTAACGCAAAACGATGGATAGCGTTAACACAAGCCTCTGTCTTATGTTAACAAAATGATGACCTAAACCATAATCGGTCAATTTACTATAAAGCGTGCGATATTAAGTTGAATGCTATACAATTTTTTGACTTCAAGCGTAGTTGACTAAAATAAAAAATAACAATGATTTGTTTCATATTATGAAATGCGTAGTAATTTCACAGCACCGTATCGCACAGACTATTGTTAAGAATAATATGCACTTATTTAATAATTACAGTTTAAACTTATGGCTTTCGAATACATAGTTTTAGCTCTAATGGCTATTCCTTTTACGTCTATTGAAAACATTATAGGAAATGTGGTTTGGCAGTCGTTTTATGCGGGTAGGAATTATTTTGGAGAAAATATGATTTTTTTAAAGTAGGGGTCTTATTATAAGAGTACTAATGACATAATAATAAGCATAATATAAAATTGGCCATTGTGTGAACCAACTTATGTAGTTTTTGACACTTAATATGTTTTTTAAAATCAACACAAAGTTTTCAACTTTGGTAAAAAAATAACCTAATTGGTACGCATTAACAAGATATTGTTTCTTGAACAATGATGTAAAACTCCATTGTAATTATTAATATGTATGAAAAAACGATAGTTTTCAAGGAGTTTTATTATAATATTTATGTATGACATGTTTTGCCTTTCTAAGGCATTATCAAATGTGCTAATGCCTTAGTAGCATTTGACATTTTATAATGCCTTAGAAGAGCAAAACATGTCATACATAAATATTATAATAAAACTCCTTGAAAACTATCGTTTTTCATAGATATTAATCATTAACTAGATTTTCAGGGAAAATTGATTTTAAAATGAAATCTCTTCAAAGGAATCCGATTTCAAAAACTTTTTTTTTAATTTGCAGTACCAAAAGGGCTCTCACATTTTAACAAAATAATGATGTAAAGAATAATGTGGCGAATTTTATATTCCATCCACGCTTAAAATTCTCATACCTATGTCGGAAAAAGAAGTTGTCAATCGCGTCCATACGTACCTATACATAAATATTTAAAGTTTTTTTTAAGGACGCTATTGTTCGAAGTTTAAATTATTTATTAGGTATATATCGCATTTCTCGTCCATTGTTATTTGTTCGTGTAAAATTATTTTTTTCAGAAATACAGAATTACAGAAATACAGAATTTTAAAATACAGAATTTCATAGGTACCAAGAAGGGAAAAAGTTATGATGTACGAAGCGTATGTAAAAAGCCGACTGACATATATGATTCCCTTCTGGGGGACAGGAAACCAAAAGGACATCTCTAGACTCCAAAGACAACAAAATAAAATAATAAAATTAGCATATAACATTGACTACCTTACCCCAACCATACAAGTTTATAGACAAACAAAACAAATGGACATATCAGAACCTGACCAAATAGACCTTAAATTTGTACACACAGTGACCATGGAAAAAACAACAGACAGCACCTACAAATTAACTAAAAATTCAGACATACACAGACACTGGACCAGGAATTGTGACAGATATCACTTACCGATTGCACGAACTAAGACAGGACAATCAAGGATATTGAACAATGGACTGAAACTTTACAATGAACTACCAAAAGACACAAGAAATCTCACTACAACTCAATATAAAAAATATCTGAAACAATACATAATTAATAGTAAGATCTAAAAATTTAACCATATAACCCAATTGGGTTTTTTAAACAATAAATTAAATAAATAAATAATATTAATAAAATAATATGTTTTCCTTAATATTGAGTTTTAATATTATATTGTATCCACAAATTCATTTCTTAATTTATGTTGAGTTATCAAAACACTTACATCTTTTAATCATTTTATAGCGGTGTTAATTTATCCAGAAAACTTACGACTAAAATTCTCCCCTTCAAGATTCTTTATGGAAGTACCTAATATTAAGCCATTACATCACTCAGTGCACAAAATCACAGCATCCATTCCCATAGCTGAGATTTAAAAATGGAATCATAATAAAACGATCCCTACAGGCCTACAATGCTGCGGCAAAACATAAAAAAATCGAGTATACAAACACTTTATAAAAAAAGGTATCTTAATTTTTCAGTCATAAAATTATACGCATATCAGTGAAATGCGATTTTTATTAAGTTGTTTGAAATTGCTTGTGGCTCTGAATTGTGCGGGTGGTTTAGTCGGTTGATTATGCACCTCACGACTTTTGCCGAACGCTGCCGACCTTTGCCGAAGGTGGGTTGGCCCGCCAATTTGAAGAAGATAACAATTTTCTCGTGAGGCTGCGGCCCACTCGGGCCTGCCCAGATTCTCATGTCTTCATTATTGCCCTGGCTGCGACGTAAGGCCGAGGTCACACCAGCCATTGTTACTATTAGTTCAAGTTTAATCCACGTTTACCACACTGATAGCATTATTTCAACTTTTTATTATTATTGTATCACAATGCAAAATGCCTACCATATATTCATTTAAACACACAAAGTCTGCGGGTAGCTTATAATGTACAATAATAACATTTAATTTCGTATATACTTTAAAATGTATTAAGTTTAAAGTCACTACATTTTGTAAAAATACACTTCCAATAGCTTACAAGTTAAACATTATCAAAAATATTTGATAATTTAATAGGCGAAATATTTTCCTCACAAAAAAACCTACTAGAAAATAGAAGTTTTCATACCATACTTAATTAATTTTGAAAAAAAAAATCTTAGCTCGTGCGTAAAGGACAGCACTTGGAATGTGCACCGGATGTTTGCTTTCTCTTTCTCTCTTGCTTGTACTTATTAGTGTGCGAACGAGATGCGTTACTTGTAACATGGAAAGTATTGAAATTCGAGCATTTATTAATCATCTTTTAGGCAGCGATAAACCTTGTTTACATTTCTTGAAGATTTTGCGAGCAATAAATCACTCATCATCATCATATCATCATCAGCCGTCTCTCATCTGCTGCTGAATGTAGGCCTCTCCCAAAGCACGCCACCGCCCCCTATCCATTGCCGCTTCCATCCATCCATGTCCAGCAATCCTCTTCAGATCGTCGGTGCAGCGGGCAGGGCGACGTCCAACTCTGCGGAATCCTGTACACGGTCACCACTCCAGAACCCGTCTCCCCCATCGACCCTCGGTTCTCCGACAGACACGGCAAGCCCATCGCCATTTCAGCCCTCCCATCCTTAGAGCCACTGCTTAGTATTAAGTAAATCACTGTTAAGTATTAATGAAGTTAATGACATTTTCTACTATTTTTAAAATTAACAATGGTCTAATTAAACATTCATAAGTAAGAAAAGTTTTCTAAATTTCATGGCATGTTTTTACCTTACAGAAAAACATTTTTAAAGTTTTGAACAACACTGTTTTAAATCTTATTCTATATGTTTCATTTTGTTACATGGAAATGACATATTTCACCTTGCAAAGACATTATTATAGGTCATGAAACACGTTTTTCCCATAAAATATAATATACTTTCTAGAAAACAGACATTTTCGTTAAAAAAAATATATAGCTACATATCATTGTTCAAGAAACAATAAATACAAACTTATTCCGTTTTTGCCTTAGGTCCGCAGTATCCCTTTTTTAAAACGTTCACAGATGTGTGACAGCGGCCTTACAGTCAATATATTCCCGAGTACAATAACTTGTAAAGTTGAAATAGTGTGCTCGTGTATGCGTTATGGAGACGTGCTTCTATACCTTCCATATCAGGTTTGGCTCGCCTCACTGCCCGTCCATGTTAAATTATATTCCTTTTGTTGTACAACACCTCGAACGCGCATGCGCACATAGAGATCAGCGCGGGATATTATTATAGTGCTCGAAGAGTAACTCTGCTTCGCTCGGGACTTTCGAACACTTATATACACGTATAAAAAAAATACGAAATATTTTTTAATTAATGACATAATAGACATTCAAAGGTCGACATTTTTCATACTGATGAAACAATCTTCCAAATGTCGGCCACGTAAGGTGACGAAGTAATTCACAATGAATGAATCGACATTCATACATTGTGTAATGCGTACATGACACGATGTATGAATGTTGAAGAGGTAATATAAGTATATCAGGAAAGAACAGTGTGACAATTCATTATTTCTGCCCTTTTGATAAGTAATTCTGGTATGTTAATAGCTCAAAAAGCCAGTTACCTATTTTTTAAATCGCCAAAAATATGATTTTTGTTCGTATTATAGAACCGATTAAACCTCCTAAAATAGTGCATAGTAGTTGAAAGATATGTGAACAATCTAATCAAAATATTACTAATATGACAGAGAGTGAAATGAAAATAAAAATTTTATTGATACCAAATTTCTTTATTATTATATATTTAGCTGGCTTCCACTTGTGTTTAACGTCGACCGATTTCGGCAGCTTGCTACTATCTTCTGAAAAACGCACCAGAAGATGGCAGCAAGCTGCCGAAACCAGTCGACGTTATACACAAGTAGAAGCACACATAATATATAATAATAACGGTATTTTGTATAAAAAAAATTTTTCATTAGGTATTTAAAATTTACTTCTACCAAATTTTTGTAATTAAAAGTATTATTTTTTAAAAGTATTTATTGTTTCTTGAAAAGTGATCTAAAATATATTAAATAATTAATACGTATGAAAACATATATTTTCTAGAAGTTATATTTTATGTGAATGACATGTTTTGCCTGTTAAAGACATTATCAAATCTAGCAAGAAAATCATTTAAACCTTAATAGGGGAATATGTCACTACCATAAACTATAATAAAACTTCAAGAAAAAATACGTTTTCATTTGTATTAATAAAAAATATCTAATTAACGAGAATAATGCACAAACTCCTGTATGAAAAATGCATTAAATTTGTTCGTCCATGATACGTACTCGTATGAATTAATCGGAGAAGTTAGTCTGGTTCAGAAAGTGTGGATCAGTTGTAAATATCAGTTACTAGTTAACATAAATTTAATTTTAAAAATATCTTGATACGCCAATGAATTTGAAGGTTGGAGAAAACAAACAAAATAATATTCACATCATCTATTGAAATTTTAAATTTAAATCTGCCTCTGAGCAGCCGGCCGCTCGTTCTAATTTCAAAAAGCCGAGTTAAATATTCGAACGTATTTCTCCCGTTCGATGTTCAAATAATGAACTGATAAAGTTGTTTTTATAAATTGGAGCGGCGTTCATTGTCTGCTGGTGTAGAATTAGGTACCAATCTGAGCAGTAGCGCCCCAAAAAAATTAAACATGTTTTTTTTTATTATATGAAAATGTTTATATGATAAAATAATCGTTAAGCGTATTAGGAAATTTCTATATTCTATATTCATAAATACAAATAAATCTTGATCAAATAGATTAATATTAAACTATTAAAAAAAAAAATACTATAATTAAAAGTCTGGGGGGCGAGAGAAGTATTTATTAAGTAAGAAAGAAGTATTATCACGCAGCTTTCTCGGAGGATTAGGTAAGGAGGGTGGACATCAATACTTATATACCCTGACATACCTCTCGAACGTCATCTACATTCGTACACTGTGTAATGAACACTCGTCGATCTTTCTGACTTTGAACATAGCCTACTTCAAGTAATTGATAAATCTGGTCATTTTATGTTTTTAAAGCTATCCTCGACTTATTTTTCCGTTTATTTGTTATTATTAACTCTTACAAAACTTTTTAACCATTCTTCGTTCATCCATTCGTTTCATTTGTCCAATCCATCTAAGTGTTCCTTTTTATCACAAAAATAATAATAGAGTTAAGTTTAAGGTATGTAATAGGTATGTGAATTTTATTTACCTGCATTTATTTAACCTTTTTCTAGAGCTATTCAATAAGATGCTAATATATCTCTTATTGAATCATAAGGAATATTCCCTAGTTAATGTTTCAAATAATTAATTTAAAAAAATGTGTACCCGAATACTTAAATTTCATTTATTAATTTTAAACTTACTATCGAAGCTTAAGAAATCGTTCACAATTACACACAGAATATGAATGAAAATGTTATATAAAATTACAATATTATTATCCCTTACTTTTGTTGGCAAATAAAGAAGTAGGTATCCATAAAGATCAAATTTAAGTATTTTATTATTTTTTTCATATACTTAGTATACAACACTCATTTTATTTAAAAAATATATATATCAATACCAAACATGTTTTGTTTTATATACTCGTTTAATATCACTGATGAAGGGCTTGTGTGTCCGAAACATGTTTAGTATTTAATTTTTTTTTTTAATAAAGTGAGTGGTGTTTTTTTTAGATAAAGTGAGGGAGCACTAAGTATATAAAAAAAAAGAAATATTAAACATCTACAACATAAAGCGTTGGCGAATATAGAAGATATTATTTAACTATTAATTTAAAAATATATATTATATGTATTTTTTTGTGTAAAAAGAATGAACAATATCATTTTAAAAACGTTACGCAAAATGTTTCACGGACAGCCTTTGTTGCGCTGGTACCTGCCCACCACTCAATTTACATGGTTATTGCCAGAATGATTTATAATTTACCTGCCACGAGCTTCGGTAAATCAATTATTTATTTTAGCAGTCTGACAATACATAAGGACCTACGAAATAATAAATAATAATGACCAAAATTCCTGTTAATTAATACACTTGGATTAACTTGCCCAGCAATTAATTTTTACATAAGACATTCGTACTGAAAAAATCTGAAAAACCATAAACATTCTACAATAATTCACATCTCTTAGACGAATGTGTGGATACTCCGTGTATGATTGTGTCGAATGAAAATATAAGAAGTGAATGCGGTGCAAATGATGATGTAATGAACAAAATAATGAAAAGATCATTAAGATGGTTTGGACATATGGAAATAATGAATGAAGAAAGAATGGTAAAAAAATTATATGTTAACGATGTAAATGAAACCAAAAATAGAGGAAGACCGAGGAAAACGTGGCACGATCAAATAAATCAAATATTGAATGTCGGCAATGTGAGGAGTCAGAGAAATCGTCGCGCGTGCATGACACAATGTATGAATGTTGAGGAAGCGAGAGAAATATGTCAGGAAGGAAAAGAGTGGCAGTCCATTATTTCTGCCTACCCCTTCGGGGAGACGGCATGATGGTTAGTTTTTTTTTTAATTACTCGTATTTGATTAGACTAAACTAACTAACCATTACGCAGTTTCCTCGAAGGGGTAGGAATAAGAACGGACCACTCACACTGCACTTTCTAGGCATATGGTGCTTTTTAAGTGCACCCATGGGTTATTGATTAGAAAACGGTGGACTTAATAAATACTTCTCTTGTCTCCCAACGTTCATTTATCGTGTCGTACACACGTCGAGTTTTCTGACTCGAAGTTTTCCGACATTTAAAACGTATTTTTCATTTACTAGTTAAGAGTTCTAAGGTAAATGACCTTTGTCCTCCATCAAAAGTCAACATAAAAATATTGCATTATAAATATAGATTAATGGCGTGATGGTTTGCTTTTGTATGTATGTAGAAGAATTTATTATTGTTAACTGCGAATTTTTTTATATACGAGTATGGTACTGTTAAATATAAATGTTTGTAAATAGTCCATTGTTATGGCCGAAAACTATGATACTTTTTTTTATGCGACCGCTGTTTCGTCAACCTATGTTGACATCATCAGGTGTTTAATGATGTCAAAAGTAAAATGTGAAGGTAAAATACCTGATGTCAACATAGGTTGACAAAACAGCTATCGAGTAAAATAAAATGCAATTATGATACATAAAACAAAGTTTTTTAATTTAACAGTTTAAAGGTTTATAAATAAACAATTAGTTTTTCGCACTTTTCAGTTTAATTTGTTCAGAAAATAAAATAAATTTACAATTATTCCCATATGGTAATCGGAAAATGTTCGGCCATAATGATTCTTGCTTATTTTCTACGTTATTTCTCTGGCATTATGATATAATATAATAATGAGAAATTTTACACGCTAAAAACGTATCATACGTATGATTTTTCTTTCCGATTTTAATATCCACAGAAATAAAGATTCAAAGGCAGAATTCAGCAAAATAATGTCTCGTCTTAAAAAACAATTTATCATTTGGAAGTATTTCTAGTTGTGAACTGTAATTTGAAACGCCCCTTTCGCCTCGTGCCTTGTGAGGTTTGTGCCAAACGCCCCAAGCTCCCTTATTCTGCATCCTGAATTCTGAGGCGTATTTTATATGCAGATGAGTTATGATCAAATGGAAATATCAAGATGCAGCATTATTTCATATTTTCGTTGTATTTGTTTTGCTGTCTGGGCCCGCAGTAGAAAAATAACGCCGTACGAATGAGCTATGTTGCCATAACTTCAAGAATATATCGTGTACTTAGAATACTTCCCCAAATCCGTGTTTATGTGTATTTGAGATATTTTTTTTATCTAAGGATATTTGAAAAGTGAAAATATTATTACTAATAAAACAAATTGAAACATATATCGACTGAATCAATTATTACATTAATAATGTTTCATTATTGTTTCTGGAAAAAATGATGTCAAATTCCTTATTAAATAATTAATACAATTGTTACACTTTTGATAATGTCTTAGCAAGACGAAATATTTCATTCACATAACATATTAAAAAAACTTCTAGGAAGGAAATTTTATTCTAGGAATAAAAAAAATTTAACTCAAAATCATTTTAATTTTAGATAAACTTAGGCTTTAACACTGTGGATATTCATTATGGTGATTTTTTTATGAATTAAAACACTGTTTTTTTTTTCAAGGAGAAAAACAGTGTTTTAATTCATTAAAAAATCGTCAATTAAAATTCAGCTTATTGATGAATGTTTATCCTAAACTACGAGTATGTTTTGAAGTGAAGCTTGTAGCTTCCAAAAAAGCAGTTGTATATTATATAAAATAACAACAACAACAACAACAAAATACTCTTGGTGTTAAAATACCGAACAAACGAAAAATAGTAATTAAAAAAATAAGTAAATGCATACAAAACGATTCAATTGAAAAAATAATCGAGAAGAGTTGAATAAATCATGCCTTGACCAAATAAATCAATTACTTAAAGATTGTTAAGCTCGAAAAAACCATGTGATGGTAGCATGTTAACCATTTGAATTTTCATTTTTTGGGAGTTATATTTCTGTTAAGTTTTCTTTTATAGAGCGCTCATTGCATGACGTTTCACTTAAAAAATACGTTATTGATATATTTTTGTTTTATTTATTACTCATTAACATTTCTAGAGTAGTATTTTTTTTACATACAATACAATTTTTGTCTTAAATAATCTTTCTGGTTCTGTACAATTTTTTTTTATAATTTTTTTAAAATATTTTATTGGTTTTCAAATAATAATTCGTTCAAATACCTCAATCGTTAATTATTATGACAAATATTGAAAGAAGTAGTTTGTTTATGAATCTAAAATATCCATTGTTTTGGCCAAAACACTATGATATGATACATCGACATTATTAAATCTTAAAATTTTAACAATATGAGTTTGTCGCGGCAGATAATTTGCCAACCTTTGTTGGTAAAAATAATTAAAAATATATTTTAAATGAGTTTTGTGTGCTCGGATATATAGTAACGCAATGTTTGATGTTGAAATTCAAAACGTTTTCCCCTCTAGGGCGTAGGTACTAACCAGTCCGTATTTCGTTCTCTATGAAGTATTTTCATGTTACGCTGGTATTTCATTATTACATTGAATGGCCCTTTCTCGAATTTTCCACCTCGGTCCGGCGTTGCTTCCAGAATTTTCCATTCCCGACTCCGAAGACGCGGGAGAGGCGAGAAAATAAAAGAAAGAATAGGAAAAAGCGAGATGAGAAAGCGGCACCGGAATGAGTAGGAGCGAGAAACAAGATGAGGACTGTGGAGCAAAGATCCAAACCAATATATCACGCGAAATTTATGGGGCTAGATACGACAGGGAAATTGCAAGAATGGTGGCGCAATCTATCTTAGTTGGGCGCAGTGTGTGTCAGGCTTAGTAGGGGTGGGGGCTCGGGAGTAGTCGGGAGTTCTCGGGACACTCGAGGGCTCGGAGATGCTCGGGGGAGGGCGCCTGCCCCGCCCGCCGGGTAGAGGAAACTTTGAGAGGTTATTAGTCCGAACATCTGTTGTTTGGGGCGCGCCCACAGCGATGCTCCGCACAGCTCAGCGAAAACCGCAAAAAATGCTTTATGAAACAAATGATTTATTATCCCGGAGCGTGATAGCGCTCGCCACGGCCAAAAGCTAAACAAAAGGAAATTTATGATTTGCGTCTTACATTCTAAAAGTGGAAAACCTCCCTGCCCCGAGGGAAACTCTACGTCCATAGTATTTCTTGCTAATGTACTGCTTTTTTACCACAAGAAACTCAAGAGTTTTTACATAAGCCCATTAAGAAGCATTTTAAATTGTTGAAATAAAATCCGGAATGTGCTAGAGGCATGTGCCTAGAATTTCTAACATAATGTTTATATTATACATTTTATAAAAAAATATTTAATATATGTAGATACATTCTAGTCAATAATATTTTCTAAGAATTCTGCAAGAGCTGATTTGCCTTGATTTTAGAAGAAGCGACATCTATGTACATTACAGACTTTTAAAGACTTTTCATAACTATTAATGCAAAAACATTGTTTTATATCACAATTGTATTTATTTTACGACAGCTGTTTCATCATTGTCAGATGTCAACATTGGTTGTTCAACAATCATAGTGTTTCGGCCAAAAAAATGGACTATTTATTAAAGACTTTATTTATATAAATATAGACATATTACTTTTAACACGTACCTATTAAAAATGAATTAAATTCAATGTATTAACTGCCTAAATTATAATGAAAGAGTCATTTTGAAGAAAGAATGCCAAAGAAAGTATATTATATGTTAACGATGAAACAAGAAATAAAAGAATACGGAGGCAAATGTGATACAATCAATTCAATCAACTGTACTGTCACGAGATCCGTGGAACCATATCGCTCTCTTGAAGATGGAGACATTTTCTTCGAAGTAATTATTAACGTGTGGAAGATTTGACTGAATACTAAAATGATAATAAGGATCTGCCCTTGATTATTGAAAAGAAAAGTCATCGCTTACAATGTAGTAGGATACTGCTATACATACTCGTATAATAAAGAGAACTGAGCCAAACAACCTAAGCCAGAGATGCACAGTATAAACATAAGTAAGAAAAGGTCAAATTCAAAACGAATTGAGGATATCCAAATGTAATATTTTTGTAATTATGAGTTTATTTAATTATACACAAAAGAAATTATCTATTTATCATTAAGAATCATCAAAATTATTAATTACAAAATACCAGAACTAAAGATATAAAATCTTTAAGTTATTATTATACAAAATACAAGGTTCCAAAGCCTAATATATGCAAAGCACCCTTGAGGTGAGTTATTCACGAAAACGGCGTTATACCAATTAGCCTAATTATTATTAATTAAATAGGTATACATTATGCGTTTGTAGATTTTTTTACGTATTTTTTTCTGTTCTTCCTCTTTGATATTAACATTCTCGTATAATGTGAAGAGATTCGGTATTTTTTTCTTCTTTAAAGACTAACATCAAGGATTTCTATCAATGATAGCTCATTATTATGAAGAAGGAACCTGGTCGTGTCCAGGCTTGAACCCATGCCCCCTGCATCAGGAGCCAAGCGTTCTATCCCCTAGACCACCACCATGATAATTTATTGTGAAATTGTTTCTTGAATAAAAAGCCTAAACTTTTTCTAAACATATTATTAAAACGCGATTTTTATAATCATAAATAGGAAACATTCAATACAGCGCTAAAACCTAAATATAAATATTTTCTATCTCGAGCAATTCATATTAATTGTAGAAGTAAAATAGGCACTAAGTACCAAAATACAAAACAAAAATTCTGAGCATGTAGTTTCATCCTAACATACTTGTACATATACTCGTATGACATAGGTATAGAACAAAACTGCAATTTTTTTTTTTAATTAAGTGCCTATTTTACTTCAACCATTCATATTATAAGTAACTTACAAATAAACCATCTCGTAATTCCTCCGGAGAGGTAGGCAGAGAGGATGGGCCGCCAAACTATTCTATCCTAACTCTCGCGATTTTCTACATTCATACAGAGTGGCACGCATGCTTGTCGATTGATTTTAACTGATTAATTATTATAAGTAACAAAAAATACAACTGATTAGTCCGACAATAGACCACAAACAAAAACAAACTTTGTTTTTATAATCCTTTGCATTTATTGTATATACAGCTAAATAAGTTCCTCCATGTTAGTAAATATAACAATCATGCTATTGGAAAAGTTCAACAAATATCGTAAAATGTTAGAAAATTGCCATAATATTGTTTCGAACAATATTTTATTTACTCGGAGTTTTCAAGCGATATCATGGACTGGCAAAGGCCCTTCGCACCCCCCACACAATCAGCAATTTTTATTCCCTAGCGATATCAAAATGCAGAAAATACAAAAAGGCACAAGTTTTGGCAAGGGCTACAGTCCCGTGCATAAAAATTGAACCTCTCTCTCTAGGAGTAGGTACTCGTGCCTTCACTGCGGGCAATTTGTTACCGAAGTGACACATTGCGCTGAATATTTAAAAGATCGGCAAATTTATGGAGACTCCATGCTCAGATGGTCTACAGTTCATTTTATACCAGCGGCGGACCAAGTTTTAACAAGAGGATAAGTGAGAAGAAACGGAGAACTTTCAGCCATTCTTACTACAGCATATTTGTATTCTTATTATGAAAACCCTACTGTCGGTAAATTGACTTATAATACAATTAATTGCGTAGATTTTCATGGTTGGCAGCAATATGTTTTGTGTGATTTTGGGTAACAACGTGTGATTTCTCTTTCTCGACCGACGTTTCGAAGATCGTTGCAGTCTCCATCTTCAGAGTAATGTGGTGGAGGTCATTGGTGGTCTTCAAAACGACGGTCGAGAAGGACTTGGACTTGGATCTTCTGGCTTACAGAGGTTCAGCTCATGTGGCTATTCCTCTTACGTCTGATGGGAACATTGTTGAAAGGTGATTTGGTGGGTTGTTAGTTTATGCGGGGGCATGATTTGTAATGCCCGGAGTGTTCCTCTGAAGGAGGATCGATTTTGGGCGCTTGTGGCGACTGGAGTTGTTTGGGTTGTAATTTGAGAGGTCTTTTATTGTGGGGTTAGGATGTGAAGGGAGTCTTTTGTTAAAACGTTCGGCAAATTTCAGAATGAATTCATCTATCATCGAGATTCCCGATTCTAGGTGCAGTTGTATGAAATCACACGTTGTTACCCAAAATCACACAAAACATATTGCTGCCAATCGTGAAAATCTACGCAATTATTTGTATTATAAGTCAGTTTAGATACAATACTATAAAGTTAAAAAATAGTTGTCAAAAAGTGTGGTCGATAATTAATCCATCCACCAATATTCAAATGTGTAATTATTTTTTTTTTTACAATATTATACTCGTATATAAAAAAGTATTTTGTGTTTGAGATAAGTGTACATAACTTTTGAAATGGTCACCGGACGCCACTGTTTATCCGTACCGAGATGTTTCGCCTCTCATTATTAAATAGACTATCTGTATTATTCACTCTAATTAAAAACGTTTCTCAAGCAACTCCGAAACATTCGGGCACATAAACCTATCTCATTAACAGAGTAGAAAAAAAAACGTTTTTTGTATCTTACCTACGCAAATAAATAGGCAGCTAATTTTGGTACATGAACGAACATACAATCACAATATAATTACATGATTCCGATTTCAATTTTATAATTAAGTGGTCTGTATTGTTGTGTATGTGTGCGAGAAAAAAAATATATGCATTATAATACATTCATGTATAATTTTACTCGCATTCAAACTAAACAAAACCGAACATGAAAATATTATTAGTATATAAATTAACATTTCACAACTCTCGTATTCGTATATAAAATCATATAAATGTAACAAGGTTTTTGAAAACATTATATTTTCACATCACCTTTTTGCACTTTTCACAAACATGTTTCGGGACACAAAAGACCTTCATCACTGTAAAAAAAATCTACACTGAGGAAGGACTTCTGTGTCCCGAAACATGTTTGTGAAAAGTGTAAAAAAGTATTGTGAATATAGAAGAAAAGTTGGTTCGATTAAAAAAAATAACGATTAGTGCGCTTGTGTAAAAAGTGTATGCCCATCAGAACAAACAAATTATCCGTATGTTTTATAAATCTAATAAAATTATAACTAAATTACTAACCATCACCCCGTTTTCTGGAGAGGTAGGTTGATAGAACTGACTACCATACTGTTATGTACTGAAATTTCTCTATATTCAAAGCTTACTTACTTACTTCCTATGGCCATATAACTCTTGAAGAGTTTAAACCTCCTTGATGATTTTTCGCCAAGCTCCTCGATCCTGCGCCTTTTGCTCCCAGCAGTCCGATTTGCCCAGCCTAGCCAGATCAGCCAGAACAATGTCCATTCGGCGCTGTCTAGGCCTTCCTAGGGGTCTTATTCTAGTCGGACTAGACGCTTACAGGGTCTTGATTGCTCTGGTCTCTTCCGCTCGGCATACGTACCCAATCCATCCAAGGGGCTGCTGGGTCATCGTACGGATCTCTTGGTTGGATCGTTGGTCCTATGCCTCCAAGTTCCCGCTGCAGCGCCGGGTCTGGGTCCCAGGATCATTCTAAGTATTCTATTCTCAACCCAATAGATTCTTTGTTGTTTTTTTTTAGTCATTGTCCACGACTCAGAACCATATATCAGCACTGGCTTGATGATGGTGTTATAAAATCAATGCACTTGTCTAAAACACGATAATACTATTGTTTATACATTTTTTTATCAAATCCGAAAACATATTTTATATTAACATGAAGAATGCATCTTATTTTATTTCGGCACATATCTATTTAGATTTTACCTCTCTGTTAAAAATGTGGTAAATAAAAAATCCTTATTAATATATACTAATGAATCATTTAGCATTCATTGCTGTGAATTTTATTACTTTTAATGGACGCCTACCACATTCCGATAATTAATTACAGAGGTAATAAAATTATCATATTCTATGATTGTACGTTAATGAGCAATCGCAATTAGCACATCTTATACAGGAAAATTACTGAATCTAACAACTAACTGGATATACAGAATGGTTTGTGCAAGAAAAATAAATTATAAAAAAAATTGAGGAAAGTTAATGGGGTAAAAGAAAGTGTTACCAAAATTAAAAATATACCTACCCACTCAAGAAAAACTGGCTGTACCTTATGAAGTTCTAATATGAAACCCTTATTCAATAATATGAAACTTAATATATTGATGAGCATTCAGAAGCGCAGTCCGGCTGGTGGATTTCTGGCCAACAATATACTAGGATCATTCGTAAAATAAGGTTCCCATATTTTTTTTAAATATACAGCTTTATTGTTTTCCTTAGCATTATACCTCATTTTAAAGCTTAAAACTTATTCTATTTTTCTACATAATCGCCGTTTCTGTCTAAATACTTTTGCAGACGATGCTACAACTTTTGTATCCCCAAATCATAAAATTCTGCCGCCATTCCTCTGAGAAATCGAATAACCTCTTCCTTGACTTCATCATCAGTATGGAAGCTCATTCCACCCAATTGTTACTTTAATTTTGGATATAAGTGGTAATCGCTAGGGGCTAGGTCCGGACTGTAGGGTGGGTGGGGCAAAACAGTCCAGCCAAAATCTGTCAGCTGTTCTTGAGTTTGATTTAAGACGTGAGGTCGAGTGCTCAACACGTTTCTGCTTGTGGTTTTCTGTGAGCATCGGTGATACCTACCGTGCACGCACCTTTCGATAGCCTAATTTTTCAGCTAAAATTTTGTGAATTGTGGTGTTGGAAGTCCCAAGAATATGAAGTTCGTTAATGGTAATCCTCCGATCCTCAAGCATTATACTCTCAACTTCGCATCTGGCGGAAACAGCTATAGGAAGCTCCATCTTCGATGGCTGCCAGGCCGACACTAAGGGGTGTAGCGTGACGGGAGCAGCAGGGATAGAGAGTGGAGGAGTTGATGAGTCAGCCAGTGTTGCCAAATTTCTCCCAGCGCGTCGCTATCTTTATTGACAGCATAGGGAACCTTACTTTACGAATTTCCCTCGTATATACACTAATATCGTTGACGGAATTTATACCATTCGGAGAAGGACTAGAGAGCTGTAATGCGTATATATACAGGTTTATATTATAACATCTCAACGCCTTTTACGAACTCTACATTATATATGCATTATCCAGCTGTCCTTATTGTTTCTCGCAGCTGTTACGTATCTGACGCATAACCACCGATTTCCTTATTTTCCGTTCAAAACTATTAACATTGAAGTCCCATTCTTCTTTCATCAGAAAGTCACTATGTAATATGTAAAATAATACCTCATTTGTAGTATGCAATTGAAATAACGTGAAAGCTTACAGTTTCACTACATATATGGATATTAATATATATTCTATAGAGTAGCGTTCATTGTTAGACTATACAATTGAATTTAATATGAGTTCAAAGCAGAATGATACCATTTACGTGTACGCTGTAACACAATATCATAAAAAAAACATATTACAATCATACTCAAATGAATAACTGAAATCTTTTGATGAAAGTTCATTTTAAATAACAATTAAATAAGTCGATTTTGGATTGGGACTTATACATCCAATATGTCAATGCTAGCGAGCCGGTCAAAACCGGTCGCTATCGAAATAATAACACGAGTGGAAGTAATTCTTTATAAACTTAGTTATAATTTATAATTAGTTTAAAGTCCTACTCGTTTAAATTTTTATCATCAATGTCAATAAAACAAAAAGGCGGATACATTCGAAGTCGGAAAAATAGACGTCCGTGCGTGTTACGGTGTATGTTGTGTATGAATGAGCATTATGGCGGTCCATTCTCTCTTGTACCCCTCCGGGGAAACCGCGCGATAGTTAGTAAGTTTTTTTATGTCAAGATCGTGTTCATCAATCGAGAAGATAAGTCATTTGATAAAATTTTCTTAAAAATAATTATATGCAAACATACAAAAATCCTATTTTTTCCCTCTTATTTATGATGTGAAGCACTGTTGACTGATCTTTAGTAGGAATTTCAAATAAAATAGCAATATGAATAGAAATAACGTGTGAGACAAAAAAATAGTGTCATAAAGTAAAACATGGTCTGTGAGCTAAACACAATTGACTTTAAAAAACTGTTCTCACAATTAGGTGAATACAAATAGTTTTACATTACTTTTGACCTGACGATGAGAACGTTTCTTTCTCCAAATCGAAAAAAAACAATACATAAGCACATAACACAATATTATTTGTACACATTATTTATATTAATACATGGTAAATACCACATCAAGTGAAGGAAGTTAACGTGAGAATCTCTTCTTCTCTTCTTTCTCCTAGGCGTTTCCCGTTTTTTGAGTGTCAGAGTCATCTAGATCTCCAGTCCCAGCGCCTTCATGTAATTCTTGACTGTGACCATCCATGTTGCTGAAGGCCAACTCAGGCCGCAGACGACGTTTCCTAGCTTTAGGCAGAAATAATGGACTGCCACACTTTTCTTTCCTGACATATTTCTCTGGCTTCCTCAACATTTATACATCGTGTCATGCACGTGATTTCTCTGACTCCTCACTTGGCCGACATTCAATATTTGATATATTTGATCGTGCCATGTCTTCCTCGGTCTTCCTCTATTTCTAGTTCCATTAACATCGTTAACATATAATTTTTTTACCATTCTTTCTTCATTCATTCTTTCCATGTATCCAAACCATCTTAATGATCCTTTCATTATTTTGTTCATAACACCATCATTCGCACCTCATTCCCTTTTAATATTTTCATTCGACCCTCTATAATACACAGAGTATCCACACATTCGTCTAAGATATCTCATTTTCGCTGGTTTTATTCCACTTTCATCCTTCTTTTGCCGAATAAATTCAAATATTAACTGCAATTGTAGCCAAGCGCAGACGCGTTAAGACGAGTGGTGAAGATCTCTTTTATTTTAAATTAAGAACTGACATCTACAAATTCAAATCAGTCGTAACATGCCACCATAATTGCTCTATTTTCAATATAATAATGTCGAGGCGTATTTATATGGCTGTAAAGAGACCGGGGTAGGTCCTCGTATTATAATGGTGATATGCCCCCTAATGTAGTCCGACCCTATCGCTAAACGGCAAGCAGAGTGGCCGCAATTATGATAAGCCGCAAATAACACAAGATGTCGCTGGAGCCAAAAGTTGGCATTAATTATCTATGCCCTTCCTTATCTTTGGTTTGGCCCACAAACAAACGCCTGGCAGAACTCCCGCCATTAGTTATTCCTTGTTAAGTAAACTGACTCGTTACGTTTTGTAAACATTTTTTATTTATTTATTTGATTATGTTACGTTAACTATTTACAACGTTTTGCGAATTATAAAAGAAAAAAATATAAGATCTTTTTAACATCTGTCAGATCATGTAAACAATTTTATAATATTTTAAATCTATATGTATCCTTATAATATGTATCACTGAAGGACTGGTTGTCCGATACATGTCTAGTTATTATTGTCATTAATGTAACTGTTGTATAAACAAAATGTATAAAAAAGAAAAAGAGAAATAAAGCAATTACAACACAAAGTACCTACCTATGGCGAATATAGAAGAAAAAAAAATTATTGTTTCATGATGATCTTCGTCTTCTTTATCGTGTCAATGACAAGCTCTTATATACAGTATGGATGTCCCTTAGAAGAATCTCATTTCTTCTGATTCACTTGTAAATATGGTGGAAGGTTTTGCCGACTTTTTGTCGTTTCCGGTTGAGTCGGGTAATATATATTAAACGTAATACCAGACGTGGAGGTACATTTCTTGTCCCAAATTTTATAATTATTTTTTTTTTTGGTGTAAAAATTCTTATTATTTTTTAATAGATCTGAAGGTCTATGACAGACATTATGTCTCCTGAGATGATGATGTCCAACTGTCCCTTTACCTCTTAGATGGCTCTTCCAGGTGGATGGTATCCAGAGGGGATGTCGTTAACGGCGGTATCCATTCTGACTACGTGGTCCCTCCAGCATCTTCTTCTGAATCTACTTCACCGAACGGCGTCATCTTTCTTAATTTTGTGATACTGACATGATCTCAATCGAAAATACAGTGTTTTAATTCATAAAAATTCATTATATTGCAGACTGAAACCGTTTTTAAATTGTTTAAAGTATTGTATTATAATATAAATAGGGAAAAACCCGCACGTCATTCAGTACGAGAAATATAATATTTTGGATACAAGAGAACGAGAGAGGAATACTTCTTTCCGAAAGTAATTCGAAATGCACACGGTGCGCGTGCCCGAGAACGTTTATTATTATTATTTTGAATTTGGTTCTAATTATTGTTGTAAGACAGTAGTGTATAAAACAAAAGAATAATAAAATGTGGTTTTGTTAATTGTGAATTTTTTAACATGTGTGAAAAAAAATATTTCAAGTTAATACTTATTACTGATTACTATTGTAGAGTGAATTAAGTTTTCAAAAGGTAGAAAATCTTTACTTCCGTGAATATTTCACGGATTGTAACTAATAATAAATAAAAACGTGCATGATTTGCAACTTAAACGTATAAAGTTTAAAAAAAATGACGTTTGCTTGTTTAATGTAAATGATACGATGAAGCATATTTAAATTTTAGCCATTTTTAATGGATTCCTTTTCATCGCGTGAGAACTCATCGAATTCCCATAAGGTAATTCAGAAACAATTAAAATTCTTCAATTGTGCCTACTTGATGAATTGCTTTTTTTCATTGTTCTATGCAACGTGAACTTTTATACGAGCGTATAATTTTTAATGTGCTTAAATACGACAAAATCAATTAAATATATTAGTGCAATTGAATATCTAATATGGATATTAAATATTTAATAGTTTCAACCTATTGCGGTAACTATGAGTAATAACTAACGACTCATAGTTACTGTAATCGGTTGAAACTAAATATATAACTATAACTAACGAGTCATATTCTGGCAGCGAACTACCGAAACTGGTCGAAACTAAAAAATACGTGAAATATGTAGAAATGTCTGTCTTTCCTGGCATTCATCTTTCAAGTCGCCAGAAACCTAGTATATCTTCTGTATTACATTTATTTTTATATAAGTAAAAAAACATGAAGTTTTAAAAAATAATATTCAAACGCTTTAAGCTCAAATTAATTTCTGAAAGGTATTCTATAACTTTTACATATTTAAAAGGTAATGTACAATACACCCAGCTGTATAACATTAATTTTTATTTTTATTTATATTTAAAATAAAATAGAAATAAAAACACTGCACTTTCTTTTTCCCCAATATGCGGTTATTTTAATTGCCTACTAGTTTCGCTTGTACCCAAGCTTCCTCAGGGCTTTGTAATAACTTCGTTATAATTATTACGAAGCCTTGAGTAAGCTTGGGTACAAGCGAAACTAGTCGGCGATTAAAATAACCGCATAGTGGTGAAAAACAAAGGGCAGCGTTTTAATTTCTATTTTATTTTAAATATGAATAATAATAAAAAATTAAATGTCTTACCACAAAGTGAATGCTTCATACGAATTTTTTTTAACAATAGATTCAATTTAGTTAGAAGAGCTACTTGTTACATGTCATGAGAATCAAAATCTGAAAATGTGTATACAGTAAAAGGGTTCAAATAATCTGCTGTATACAAATGTGGAAATTAAAGACCAAAGGGGCATCCCATGAACCAGCAAAAATGTTTTGCTTTGCTGCAAACCAATCCCTTGGATTGAAACAAGCGAAGAAGAATAACATTATGTGAATAGGTTTTTTGGGATCTTTCCGTTTCAAGAAAATTCCGTGTAAACTGTTTTTCACGAGTTTTGGATATTGTTGCAATAATTCATGAAAACCTATGCAATTATTCAACATGTGAAAAGATTGATTTTCCCTATTTACGCAGACCCGGATTTTTTTTTATGCAATCGAATTATGATTGCAAATTTATTAGCGATCTCGGCTCTAAATATCGTATCAACGATTACTTGTCGCACATGATACGTTTTCAAAGCGTTCACTTTCTAATAACAGTAGGACGGTGGAAGTAACAATAATTTATGTTCTGGTTTCAAAAAAATCATGCATGCTGTCCCTACAGCGCCGAACTTAGAAAAATGAGCGATTTTTAATAATTTATTCTATGTTCGCCATACTTTGTGTTGTATATGTTTTATTCGTATTTTTCTTTTTTATATACTTTGTTTACATCACTAATTTTTAATTAAATTAAAATTAAATATCAGACATGTTTCGGATAACCCGGTCCTTCCTCAGTGATATTATAAAGATATTAAAAATATTATAACATTGTTTACAAATATGATCAGTTTTGACAGATGTTATTTAATATATTAGAATAGTTAAACTATTGCAACCAATAAAAACCAGTCTAATATTACGGCTATGGACTTGACCATATATTTTGGGATCCTGGATACGGGATCTCGTAGATATGTTCTTTGATCAGTATTTCGGAGGTCATTTCAGACTTCACATTATTCAAGGTAGTGAATAAAGCATTTCAGATTACCGAAGAAGTTTAGAACGAATCTGTTACTGTTGAGGATAACATTATACAAACACACCTTTCGACCTTCGTGGCCGAGTTGTGAGTCCTTTGACTACCACACCAAAGGTCTCGGAATCGATTGATGGCGATCGCAGTGTGATTGTCACACTGCCTTTGGTCCGGGGTAGAATTCTTGTGACAATAAAACTGCAATAGATTAGCTACCTATCACATGTCACGAGAATCAATATGATAGCTATACTCTTTATATAGATTTAGCAAACGCTGTAATAATGTAAAAAGCGATTCAACAAAATAATAATAATAATAATAATATACAAGATCTCAATAAAGAACTCTTCAGTCTGTCGTGACAATATGCCTACATATTAAACGTAGTGACTCGAATTACTGGAACTGCCGCGGTGGGACATACCCTACTGGAAGGTATGTATCAATGAAATGCTGTATAGCCACATTGCACGACAATCGAGACCCACCAGCTAAGAGAAGGAAACGCCAACAGAAAATCACTGGAGAAGGCAACAGGAAACCACTTCAGCAATACTTCCTAGGAAATTACTATGGCAAGAAAGCATTCGACACAGTGATCGCCAACGTCGTGAGGACCTGACTTAGCCCTGTTAGAATATTAAGATAAAACAATAAATGTTCTGTTTGTATTCTCCTGAAATATTTATATGTACATTCTGGATTTACAAATGAATCGATATTATACTATAAATCACATTTAGGAAAGTCCTTAATACTAATGTATTTTAAATAGAAAAAAAAAAATATTTTTTGTATTTATTTTTGGTAGATTTTTAAAAATATTTAGCCCATTTCAAATCTATTTGACTTATGTCAACGCAACTCATTACAGTTATATTATTATATTTCTTCTCCTTCTTCTTTCCTCTCGCCTCTTCGTGTTATTCGAGGTCGACTTTTTTATCATTTGGCGCCAGGTATTTATTTGGTAAGCAGCTTCCTCCTTAAAGCCTAGGGCCTTCATGCCCCTCTGCGCATTCGTCAACCAGGTGGTTTAAGGTCTTCCTCTCCCTCTCCTACTAGTTACGTAAGGACACTTTTTCACGACTTGGTCATGAGATCTTCTCATCACGTGATCGTACCATTGGAGCTTTGTTTCTGGGAACTTTTCTTTTAAGGGGGCAACCTTAAACTTGCTTTCACAAATTCGTTACGCACCTTGGATTTTAATGTGACTCCTCCCGACCACCGCAGCATGTGCATTTCTGTTGTATGGAGTTTTTGTTCATGGATCTTTTTAGCTGGCCATACTTCGCTTTCGAATAGTAATCCCGATCGTAAAGCTGTTTTAGAGATCTTGCGCTTTGTCCATATTGGTATTTTCGGAACACAAAGAATTTTCTTCTATATTTGCCATTACTTTGTGTTGCGGATTCATATTTGAATTACTTTTTGATAACTTTGTATCACAACACTTTATTACACTTTTCACAGACATGTTTCGTGAGTATTCAATATATCGGGAGTATACAAACTTAAATGCGATGATTGCCCATCTTATTATATAGGAAAAACAACGCGTAACATTAATTTAAGAATGAAGGAGCACATTAGGTGTCTCTCAAATAATAATTTTTCCGAATTCGCGAATCATCTCATAGAAAAAGATCACTCCTTCGATAAAAATAACGGCGTTGAAGTTTTGCATATCAGTAATAGAAAAGGAACATTAAATAACCTTGAAATCCTAGAAATAAAAAAGTCGATAAAAAATAAAGAAGAAATTATAAATAATCAAATTAATTTAACTTCCAGTCCGATACTAGATTTATTTCCCCTGTCCCATTATTCCGGCTAAAATGTAATTAACACTATTTCTTGGAACCATCCCCACTCCTCCTTTACTGTTTTAATTTTATTTAGTATATAAGTAACGATTTTGTCTCATTTAGCTGTTAAAATTTGTACACACTGAAGAAGGGGCTTCTGTGTCCCGAAAAATGTCTGTGAAAAGTGTAATAAAGTGTTGTGATACAAAGTTATCAAAAAGTAATTCAAACAAAGAATTTTATTCAGCGTTCGCTATTTATTCTATCCAGATATTCGGTTGGTTATGTCCGCTTTAATTGATCCATCCTTCCTTTGATATGACCGATCGCAGATTCTTGAATTGTTGAACTTATTTTTACTCTTGGAAGGATCATGCCATCTAACATGACATTTGAGTTTAAGATTACATTATTATGTTGGTTTTGGAAAAAAAAAACTGAAATTAGTTCATTTGGAATAGTTTGTAAAATTTTATTACTAAGGGCGGCCCTGAAATCTGATCTAATGAAGCTGTCTGCCTTTATGTAAATGTTCAGCCGATCAGCTAGTATTAAAGTGTTCTCTTTACCCGCAATCTCAACATATCATTAAAAACGGGTTTGATCACTCAGATCTGCCACTAAATTATTGGTTCCATTTTGTTTAACAGCACGCCAAGAAATAGTAATTAAGGAAGTCCAGTTTCAGAAGATGATTAATTATATGAGTTATGTAAAAATTAATCAACGATCAACGTATTCTTTGAAACTCTTTTCATATCTATTATTTAATCAATGTCACAGATGGCCAAACTAAAAATAATAAGTTTAAAAACATATATTTAATTTTCCCGGGATGATTTTTTTTTTTTTTTAATATTTGGAATGTCATAATATTGTAATAATTAGTTTCAGAGCTTCGTCAATCGCATATCTTTGACATAAACTTTAAATAATAATAATAATAATAATAATAATAATAATAATAATAACAATAATAATAATAATAATAATAATAATAATAATAATAATAATAATAATACTAATAATATTAATGATAATAATAATAAAAATAATAATAGTAATGATAAAAATATAATAAAAAAATAATAATAATAAACAATAATCAAATCAAATCAAATCAAATCAGTTTATTTCATCAACAGACATTACAAAATTCATTTTTAAGGCATCTATTGAGAACAGGTAAAATAATATATTGTGTATAGTATACTACCAGAAATGAAAAAGAGATGGTTCAACATTAGGAAGACAGGATACTCTCCAGAATTAAGAGTATTTGCCTTCTGAACGTACTTTCACTAATATGAAAGACGTCGATCTCCGAGGAGACCACGTTTAGCAGATTAATTGCTCTTCCGACCGGTGTTACCAGAGGCAGGAATAATAATAATAATAATTATTATTATTATTAAAATTGTAATATTAACAATATTGATAATTATAATAATACTAATTTATTTGGTACAGCATGATCATGGTGGTATAAAATTCAAGTCGGAATTTTAATTGTTTAAACGTTTAATTATTTCCTTACCATTGTTAACACGATCAGCGCTTCCATTTCATTCAGCATTCAACTTTTTTGCGAAGTTCAAATTAGGTAAACTTCCATCAAAATGTCAAAGAGACTATAGAATCGCGAATTTACGACTCGCGATAAAAATTAGCAAATAGACTGGCGTTCATGTCCGTTATATAGTTTAAGGAATGCAAAAAATACGCTAGGGCTTCTCCTGTGAGTTAAATAATGCACCGCGACTTCAATACATTCTTGCATAATCGTCCCGCGGAATTTTCAAGAAGCTATAACACGCCTTTATTGTATATGCAACAAGAGAACTGACGGCAAGTTTGAATAAAAACATTTTTTTGTATATTATAAAACATTACGAGCTTCTTATTTAGTAACGATGAAAACTTCCGTTGATGCTATAAAAGCTAAAATGGCAGCGCACAATGGTGTTCTTTTACCGACCCTTATGTATGGAATCGACGCATAAAACTGGCAAAAGAAGGATAAAAGTAAAACAAATGCAGTAGAAACGTGATCTTTTAGACGAATGTGTGGATACTCTGTGTATGATAGAGTGTCGAATGAAAATATAAGAAGTAAATGCGGTGCGAATGATGGTGTTAAGAACAAAATAATGAAAGCATCATTAAGATTGTTTGGACGTATGGAAAGAATGAATAAAGAAAGAATTTTAAAAATTGTATGTTAACGATGTAAATGGAAGCAGAAATATTGTAGATGAAGACCAAGAAAAACGTGGCACGATCAAATAAATCAAATATTGAATGTCGGCCATGTGAGGAGTCAGAGAAATCGAAGCGCGTGCATGACAAGATGTATGAATGTTCAGGAAGCGAGAAAAATATGTCAGGAAAGAAAAGTGTGGCAGTCCATTCTTTCTGCCTACCCCTTCGGGAAGACGGCGTGATGGTTAGTTAGTTTTTTTTAGAAAACTTCCGTTTTAAAAAAGTTTTAATAATGTTTTTGGGACTGACATGTTTTCAATTTGTAATGTAATTTGAAAGGAAGGCGAAACATGTCACTCCCATAAAATGTAATAAAACGTTTAAAAAACATACTCTTCAATATTTATTGTATAATTTGGAAAATTACATCAGAAACAGTAAATAATGATTGACATAATCGAAAATTTTATCAAATGCCATAACAAGGTAAAACATATCATTTCCATAAATTATTATAAAAGTTGTAGAATTCAGACACTTTAATTCATATAAATGATTAAATATTTAATTTTAAATCAGTGTTTAAGAACAACAAATAATAAAACTTTTTTTTAAATTATTTGAATTAACTTTGAATTAACATATAGGTATGTAATATTAAAGATAATACAGGTATAAACATAGAAAAATTCCGTAAAACGCCACATGTTTTCATTTATACAAGAAACAAATGATTTCGCTCATGACAGAGTATTATCGAGGCAATAAAATATGTATTATCAAATTATGTATGTGAATAAACATTAAATTAAAAGAAAGGAATAAATTGAAAGCGAACAATTTATTCCTTTCTTTTAATTTAATGTTTATTCACATTTTTTTCCCGACAATTTTGACAAAAATATAAAATATAATGAAATTTTTTTATGTCTAGAGTATAATCGCCACTGATTTTTGATATCTAGATCAATAACATAAATCAGGCAACTTTCAACAATTGATGCAAGTTGCCGAATTTAATAAAAACAAAAGCTTTTTTTCTCTTGAATAAATATATCAGGAATTATTGGAAAAAAAAAATCATTTCGTTTTTGGTTCATTTACAAGGTAAGCGGTCGATTAGCAGGCAGTTTGGAATTGTGTTTTTTGCACCACCCTGTGTTCGAATAATTATTCCGATCGCTTACGGAGATAGCCGAACCAGTCTGATAGATAACATCAGCCTCACCACATGTAAAAAGCGTGAATATTATACGAGCTTTCAGCATAATTTCTCAATAGGCAGGAAATTACTTCTATGAAAGTTAATATTTTATTGTTAAATGAAACACACATTTTTTTTAAGTTTCGACTGCGCACTCTTTTTTTATTTATTTTAAAATTCAGATGCTTCTAAACCTATTTACCTTTCCAACCCAATAAATAGATTCGAATCTTTCATGAAAATCATACTTTGATCTAAACAAAAAAATGTTATTTTTTTACGAAAAAACTTCGTTAATTTACATTATATTTTTCATTATTCTCACAATAATACAAGAAAATACATTTGAATACCCACCAAAGCTTTCTCTCACTCATTATGAGAAACACTGTTTTTCTTTTCTAAACTCAAATAAAACACGAGCATGATTTTTTGAAATGAAAAAAATATATCTTAGCTTATTCTCCATTAAATAATGACCAATTATAAAATTTGAACTGATTATATATTAAAAACTATTGTGGTTACTCTCAATCTGTTATTCCAAATTCCAAATTTAAAATGTACAGCGAGGTTTTATTATAAGGTCTTTTGTGGTGTATAACCTGGAGTGACATTCTATTACGACTGTAAAGCATGGTTCCTCACGTAGAGAAAAAAAGCTAACAATATTTTAAAGGAAGATTTTGAGGAAAAACTTACAAAATAAAAATAAAAACATTAACTAGAAGTACAGATTGACCAGAAAATATAAGTCTCATACGATGACAAAAGTTTATGTCCAGATATTAAACAAGTGAAATTTAACTAAATAAATATTATAAATACTAATATTATTATTTTTATTACATTAAAAAACTTGTACCAAGAAAATTTCAGTTTAGATAATTTTTTTATATTATAGTGAGTAATACAAATTTTGACGTATTTTTCCAAGTTTTTTTTTTTGGGAATGACTTCGATTTGGCAAGGCATTATCAAATGTCTTCGAAAGGCTAAATTTGTCATTCTCAAAATATAGTATAAATTTTCTAGAAAACAGACGTTTTCATTCATATTATATATTTAATAGGGAGTTTTACATTATTGTTCAGAGCGATAAATAATATTCACTGCTTTATACGAAAGGGAACCCAGGACGTCCCCTACTTCGATTAAGGGACGACATTAAAGAGACCGCCGCGCGCCGATACGATATGGATGCATGTTGCCCAGGAACGACAGACATAGAAGCAGATGGAGGTTGCCTACGTCCATTTGTGGACGAATATAGGCTGATGATGATGATGATGATACGAAAATATAAATCTTATTCGTTTGAAACGATTTTTAATTCAATAAAATCTAGTGGGTGTACATGTTGATTGAATCATTTCACTAGTAAAGTATCAGCATTGTAATAATGTATATATAGGCATTACAGAATACATTAACTAAACCCATAAATAACATTAAATAAATATGTGCTTAGTTTTTGCAACGCCTACAGCATTCTAGGTACACAGGAATTTTATATATTAAATTAGAAAATAAAACCTGTTACTACATTGAACTCATTAATTATTTGTAACAGCTTTTGCATAATTTAGACAACATTCACAATTATCAAAAAATGTATTCAAAGGTGTATATTAAGTCTAACGAACAAGTTTGTATAATGTTTCATACCTGATTTAAATTACTTAATTTCCTGATTTTTTACCACTTGGTTAATAAACAACATCTGTACACAGAAAAAAATTAATAAAATATTAGATAAGCATTCAAAATACGCAATAATATTATGTATACACTATTTTTATTTTACGTTTCCAATTTGGAAGGATGTATTAAGCTAGAAACTTAAGAGCAAATTTAACGCTAACAAAGCTGAATACTCAATAGTTCAAAATAGTTCACATTCAGAAAATAATTACTCTCCCTACTGGCATCACAAAGGGCAGATTATTTATGCACTTTTTTTATCACTGTCCATGATCTTGAAAATACCCAACCGGAATATAAAGATGGATACTGTCCATGATGACGGTTCTCCTGAAAAGTGTAAAAAATGGTAAACTTGAACCATGACTTTATTTATCTAGTAGAGTACACATTGAGGATAGACAGCCACACTCTACAATCGTGACATGCTTCTCTAACCTCCTCCATATTCATCAAATTCGATTCATGTTATACGGGTCGATGTTTAAAACTTCTGATATAGCCGTCTTTTGGTCGACATCATGTTATTTCTCTTCATGTTATATCCACACTGTTTAACGAAATTCCCGCTTTATTCTTTATTTGTAACGGACCAAACCTATTTATTATTTTCAAAAAATAGGTTTGGTAAAAACATATATAAAAATTCTAAACCAAGACTGCGTGTTTCACTACAGACTTTAAAAATATCAATATATGTCATAAGTAGTGCATCTAACTGTATATCATAAGGTGAACATTATAAACCATAAATAATACATTTGATATTGCCTTAGACAGACGAAACATGTCAATCCTATAAATTATAATAAAACCTCTCAATAAAAGACATTTTCATTCGTAAAAATTATTTATTAAAGGTTCATACATGTGTATAATTTGAAAATAAAAATATATGAAAGCCTGTGTGCAGGCGGTAGTCACTTCGGTCTCATAATTGTAACATTGACCAAAAAGAGTGACGAGAAACTACAAATAACCCAAAGAGCCATGGTAAGAGCCATGTTAGGATTAAGCCTTAGAGACAGAGACAAAAACGATACAGAGAGAGGAAAAACATAGGTCACTGACATCATTCACCCTGTCACGACCCTAAAATGGAAATGAACAGGTCAAATAGTCAAAAATGGACAAGAAGGGGCAAAGAGAGGTGCAGGGCGACCGCAGCTACGATGGATGGATAATCTGAACCGAAATTTTGGTATAACCTTATGCAGTCTGCACGACACATAATCGTGTGGAAGTGAATGGAAGAGGCCTTTGTCCAGGAGGGGACGATATCAGGCTGAAGAAGAAATAGTATGAAATCACAAACGTGGACCAGGTATAGAACGCTTGGCTCCTGATTAAGGTGACATGGATTCAAGTCTGGACACGACCAGATTCTTTCATAATAATAATGATCTATTTTCTGCTTATAATGGATATTGTTTAACCCTTAACGTACCGTGTTCAAAACAAAATGCTCGCTCCCATGTGGTAAATTCAGTTTACCGCTAACTTTATCTAAATATCAAGCATATGACTCGATGAATCAAAATTTAATTTATGTCATCTTGTAGGGAATTTCATTAGGAATAGATCTATATCTATAACATACATGGATTATTTGAAAAACATATCATTATTAATTTTTTTCTGGAACCATGCGATTTCTGATATGTAATGCGTCACAGCATACGAGCGACTGGACATCGGGTATAAACTTGTCTGCGCGCCGCGGCCGGCGGGGCGAGGATAAAGGCACCTAGGCAAAATGTATAGTACGTTCAAGACAACGAGTACGTATTAATATTTGTCCCTTTTGGTAAAGTGTTAATATTTTCACAGTTCTGATATTATTAAGTTACGTGCTGCGTTTCCATCCAGTCGGTATTATTACGTACCTATTGAAAAGGTCAAAGATATAATTTATAATACGTTCAAAACAGCGAGTAAGTATTTGTCACTTTTGATAAAGTTGTAAATATTAGCAAAACAAATTCTACCTTAACACGAATGAAGGTGAGGGCAGTCTTAGAATTTTTTTTTTTTTGGGATGAAGGAAGTAATTTTTTGCTTTTTTTTTATTACGAAATATTGAGAACACTTCAATGGAGGATTACAATTTTTTTTATAATATTAGGGTCCATAGGTTTTAAGAAAATCAACTTTAAATTGGCAGTGGAAACTCAATTGACCACATGGCAACGCGACGGTTAATAATTTATAATGTCATTGATTTAAATCATATATGTGTACATGAAATTCAAAATCTTATATAAGAACATGTAACAGTTTTTACTTAGTTCGAGTATAAACTAACAAGATACACATTTCCATAACAAAATAGTGTATATTCAAATTGTATTGCCTAAGTGTATTCCCATGTATTATTGATAATGCGTGTTAGTGAAGATTAGTTACGTCATTCGGTTTAAAATGTAGGTATCGACCGCGCACCAATAGAATTCCGTTACGTACATACAGAACACAGGTTGGTCGGTGCCTAATTATGGAAATGCGCAAATTAACTTTTAAAGTTCCCGCATATTTGAAAACAATATGAGTTTATAATATGTATAATTTTCCAAACTATAGAAATAAAAATCCTTATCGGGAAAATCTTCTAAAAATCGGGAAACACAGTTTCAATTAAATAGTCCATTATTTTGGCCTGAACCTTATGATAATTCCACATTATTATCTGTTAAAATATAAAACGTTGTTTATGGTCTCACATTTTTTTTATTATTTTGTTACAATGTAATACCTGCTGATGTCAACATCGGTTGATGACAAATCTGTCGCAAAAAAAAAATAAATAATAAAAATGTGATACCATTAACAGAGTTTTATATTTTAACAATTAAAAACAGTTTTGTTAAATAAAATGGTCTTTAGGATTCCAATAAGTGCGCACATTTTCACTGTTGGTAGAAATATGTTTTTTGAGACCTTGGGTATATCCGTGTAACTTGCCTTCCTTGACCGACGTTTCGGAGATTGCCGCAGTTACCGTCTTCAGGATAGTTATGAGTTTGTTAACTATCATGAAGATGGAGATTTGCAAAGATCTCTGAAACGTCGGTCAAGAAAGATAAGTTCATTTATTGTTTCTTGAACAATGATGCAAAACTCCAAATTAAATAATTAATACAAATGAAAACGTGTGAAACACACATAAAACACGTGTGAATACGAATGAAAATGTCAACATTTAATAATGACTTAGATGGGTGAAACATATCGTTCCCATAAAATATAATAAAACTTCTAAAAAATTGACGTTTTCATTCGTATCAAATCAAATCGAATCAGTTTATTTCATCAATAGACATTACAAAATTATTTGTTAAGGCATCTATTGAGAACAAGTAAAATAATATATTGTGTATAGTACTCGTATACTACCAGAAACGCATGAGAGATGGTTCGACATTGGGAATTTGCACGAATATACCCAAGATCCCAATATCGTCCTCTTATCAGCCATCTGTCGTCCACTGCTGAACATTCTACTCTACGGAGTCCTGTGCGCGGTCTCCACTCCTAAACCCATCTACGCGATAACCTGTCTCTTCTCCGACAAATATCACCAGCTTACCTCCACTTCTCCCACCTATTCTCAGAGTCACCTCAGTCATCTTGGTTTGTCGTCGAATAAATTGTCAAGTAACATTATGGAATTACCTTCGTGGTACCTTCGTGGCCGAGTGATAAGTGCATTGACTGCCACCCTGAAGGTTTCGGGTTCAATTCACAGCGAGGGCAGTGCGATTGTCCCACTGTCTTTGGTCTGGTGTAGAATTCACGCGACATGGAATAGATATTCACGCGAATGGTGATAGATTAGCTACCTATCACATGCCACGAGAATCACTATGATAGCTATAATACCCTTTACATCGATTTGGCTCATACTGTCATGATGTAAAGAGCGATTCAACAAAATAATAATAATAATAATAATTCCGCGATAAATATTTTCAAAAACTACGTTTAAATTAATTTGGATATTTGTATATTTGAGATGAAGTACAAGCTAGAAACCAGAAATTCTGAATACAAATTTGCACCGTGATTACGTCCAAATTGCAAATCGAATTCCTGTTGTCGCGTGTAGGTACAGGTGTAACACGTGTGTCACATAAGAGTGTTAGTCCTTTTTCAAGTTGGCATTCCTGTATATCTGAGAGCAGTGATAATCATGTCAACCTGAGCGAATCACCTGTCAGGACTACTTTAGTACTTACTCTTGTTCCCGGTACATCGATATACCAACGATAAACATTTTTAAAATATAAAGAATGTAAACCTAATAATTCCATTTCTGTCCAGTGAGATATATATGTGTAAAGAGGGTTATTGTGAATTTTAATTTTTTTTTTAATAACGATCAGTTGCGCTATACAACCGTTATCTGTTATTCGTATAAAAATGTAAATATTTTAATGACGTTTTATTATCATAAACAATGTTACATTATAGAAAAATGTCTACTGAAGATTTTAATCGGTTAAAATTTTATGAACAATTTTATTTACAAAAAGGAGGAATAAGATTTTTTTATAATATTTTCTTTGATATGAAGTCATTAGGTACTAGTTAGTTCGACATATTTAAAAATAAAATTGAACACTTTTTCACTTAGTATAGGGTGTTTTTCTAAAGGTTTTGTTTTTAATCTAGCAACATTGTTTCTACAGACTGTCAATTTGACAGTTGACACTTGATTTGTAATTAATGCGTTGTAATAGACTGACGATAGAATAGCGCTTGAAAATTGTGCAAATTTATTTTGAAAATCACTACGTCCATTTTATGGTAGACATAATCGTCCATCCGAGCAAGTTATTCAGAAGACCATGAATCGTTTTCGCACCACGTACACTCTAGTGAATAATACGCAGCCACAAAGACGACAATTGTCCAAAATTGGAATTCACGATTGCGCTTCATTCGAGCTAGCCGTGGTGCTCATATGCTCGAAATCATTATTGAACAAAAATGGCATAAAATTATCAATTTAATAAAGCCAATATCATAGGCATTGACATTATTTTAATGTTTTTTTTTTAATATGTATTGTATACCTCTAAAAACACCCTTTATACACCCCTTTATTTGAGTAAGTAACACCAACCGGTTTCACTCTTTAGCGAGCTTCTTCAGGGTTATAGCCCTATGAACTGTTATTCTATTTATTTAAAGCTATTATTTCAGCTCACGTTGAGAATTATAAAACAAAATCATTTCGTTGATTTAAATATTCAATATTTTCTTATCTTTGGGTCCCATGTGAATCCATTTCTTGTAGTTACCATTATGATTGTCGTTTTGGATTTAACTGAATTTTTCATTGGAGCCTCCAATGACGTCCAAAACGTTGCAACGCTTCGATCTCAGAGGAAATCCCAATACATATAATTCTGATGACTTACGCGCATAAGACATAATTAATTACGCAGCGTTTCGATTACTACTGCGTGCAGGTTATCAGAGAGCGAAAAGAAAACAGCATTATCTTGTATCTTCATGCCTCTGTAATGAAGCAGGCAGCCCGTGACAGGGTGCCCCGAACGCGAAATGCAACTATCGCCGGGCTTGACGCTCGCCCAATATGTGCGCGATATGCAAATAAAGCACATACTGATGTCACAGGCTGTACTCCACCTGCGGGGGAAGTGCCGGTTCCGTGTGCGAAGTACCTACCCAAACACGGCCAGTTAGCAAAGAAACGCGTGTAAGGGTGCCAACGTCACTATTACCGTATAAAATTTCGCCTTAACGAATTCTCACGTGTCTGTTTTATCATATGTCGACGAGTATTAACCCATTCAGAGAGTATTTTTTTATTAAAAAAAAAAATGCGTGAGTAAAATAGTACGTATTTATTATTTCTTGAACAATGGTGTAAAAGTCCATATTAAATAATATTATTTTTATTATTTGGTTCAACAGGTCAAGGTTATATTATATAATATAATAACTTTATTACCCTAAATCTTAAAATATAAATTCATCTATAATCTCCAAAAATTATTATTTTAAAATAATCAACTTGTATTTAATTTTATTTAAAATAAATCTTTGATATTCGGTACTAATAAAGGTGATCAATTAATTAATGAAAACGTCAGTTTTCTAGAAGTTTTATTATATATAATGGAATGACATGTTTCGTCCTTCTAAGGCATTGAAAAATGTTGACATTATGACGCCTAAGAAGGGCGAAACATGTCATTTTCATAAAATATAACAAACTTTAAGAAAACTGACGTTTTCATTCATATTTAAAAATAATTAGTGTCTTTTTCATTTTTTTTTTTTGATAAACTAAAGGCTCTAACGCCGAATAAATTCTGAAACACATTTTTCATTAATTAGAATCCGATTTTTTTCTACCTTTGAGTTTACTTTCATCGACATGATTCGAAGATTTTACACCTTCATCATCGGAGAACAATTTAAACTGATATAAACTGTATGAACAGTTTTAAATCGTTCTCCCGATGATAAAGGTATAAAATCTTCTTACTTACTGTTGTTGGGCATACAACTCTTGAAGAGTTATAGCTTCCTATAAGATTTTCCTCCAAGCTCCTCGATCCTTCGCTTTTAACCCCCAGCAGTCCGATACGCCTAATATAGCTAGATCAGCCAAAACACTATCCATTAGGCGTTCTATATCCCTCGCCACTCTGAGCCATTGACCTCCTGCCATTCTTTTGATGTCATCAGGCCATCTTGCTTATGATCCGCTGCAAATATTTTTTTCCTGGCTTTATTTTAATAATGATTCTGCTAGTTTTTACTTTTATATCTAAACGTAACTACGTTATATTTACGTTATTCGGTCTGAATGGGTTAAAGGAGTATTTTTAAATAATCTAATATAATAGTCGTAACTTTTAAGTCCATCAATGTACATTAAAAGTCCATCAATGTATAATAATTTGTGTTTTGCATTTCAAAATACTTGTCGTTCTCAGCGGCAATGACATATCAGATCGTATAATTTTAAATTCATAAATGAAAAATTGAAACCAATGTTAATTTTTTACTGAACAATGATATAAAATGTCTTCTGTATATTTGCCATAACTTTGTGTTGCGGATTCGTTGAATAATGTTTTTTATTTTGTACACAACACTAACTTTATTAAAAAGTTAAATTAAAATACAAACATATTTCGGACACAGAATCCTTTCACCGGTGTTTTGTTAGTTTTTGTATACGAGTATACAATATAAATATACAAAAAAATCTATTTGATATCTGTCAAAACTGACCACACTCATGAAAATTTGTTTAAATATTTATGTGTTGTTCAAAAACCAACAAAACCAACACTAACTTTATTAAAATTTTAAATTAAAATACAAACATGTTTCGGACACAGGGGTCCTTTATAAAGGGCCTCTGTGTCCGAAACTTGTTTGTATATTAATTTAAATTTTTAATAAAGTTAGTATTGTTTATAAAGTAACAAACATTGTTCAATGATTTAAAAGTCATTTAACGTCTAATATCGATGACCTGACTAGAATTTTTTTGAACATAAATGATCCGACAGATTTCAGATCTAAGCTGAAAACTCATATTTTTCATATTTCATATTTTTCTCGGCGCTACATCCCGGTGTGGGACTTGGCCTCCTCCACAACAATCCTTCACTGTCCCTGTGTACTCGTATGTCTCCATTCTCTAGAACGTTCAGATTTTTCAGTTTATCATTTTCACATTTCATACCCAAATAAAAACTTAAGGTGTAATTTTTTTTTTCATGTTATTTTCTAAGCGTTCATATTTAGATTTTTAAATTTAAAACACGTCTTAATCGACTTTTTAGGTAATTACATCATAAAAACGGTGCTTTAAAAGTAAGCAAATTATTAATATTATTTCAGAAGTTATTGTATTATATTTTAAGGGATCATCAATATATAATAATCTCCGAAATCGTGTAGACAAAAGAAAAACTTGCGAAATAAAGGATATCGTTTAGTGGAGTAGATCCGGAAGAAGATACTGGAGGGACCATGTAGCCCGAATAGATGGTGACAGACTTGCATATTCTGCCGATTAGGAAATCCCCTCCGGACACCGCCCACCTGAAAGACCGCCTAAGAGATGGAGGGACAGCTGGATCTCATCATCCGACGAGACATGATTTCTGTGTCACAGATCGTCAGATCTATTAAAAGAAGAAGAAGAAGAAAATTAAAATAAAGTAATAGAAAATGCACTACTATACACAATATATTTTTAATGCTGAAAAATGCTGCTTATAATGAAAAAAGTTCACTTCTGTATTTCTTTACGATTTTTTAAAATTCCGTTAGCAGTTTCAAATTCAATTGTTTATAGGGCTCCAAAATTATTACCATACCTTTAAACGATTTTTCTGTAATAATAATAATTAGTTATTCTTACATTCTTACGCGTATAAGACATGCGTGACACGCTTATTTCGTTTTTTGTTTCATTTTATAATGGCATATTGTGGTCATGTTCACGAGAAGAACTTGTATTGAATTTTATGAATTCGAGGCTGACGAAACATTGAAAGTAGGCACCAACATAATTATTTTCAGTAAGAATTTTTAGTAAGTAGAGTGTCTACACGCGTAGTAAGTAAAACGTCAATTGCCATACCTTCACGTTGCGCTTCCGCTGGTTCGAAAAGGGAATGCATCCCCATATACAGAATAGTAATTTGTGAATTTAATTTTATGTCATTAAATATCAAAAAGATGGACTCCTAATTTTTTTTAAAGCGTGGTTTTGAATCAAAATATTTACTTGTACAATCACAAATATGAAAGTCTTTGTTCGTATACAGAAACATAAATAACTCATAACTACTATAAAATATAAGAAAAACTCACTACGTGGATTTATGTATTTAAGACTTAAATACATAAATCGATTATTGTTTAACCCATACAGTGCACTTGACCAAATTTGCAGTCCAAATAGAATGGTTTGATCTGTGGCAGACCGCATTAGCATCTCAAATTTGAATGTATATTTTAATCCTTTTAACTTAAGTTCATATTATTATGAAGAACTGGGACTATTTATGGATTGTAAACGTAGTTAACTGTGGTTGACTACTGTTACAACCAAGACAATTTTTTACTAGTACAATACAAGTCAGTCGCACATTGAAAGTTAGTTTGAAAATCACGGACAATACTTAATATCAAATTACATCAAATCATTTAATGTTTTTAAAATGATATCGTCATTTTTTTTTTTAATACCGTGTAGGTAATCATTATTTTGAAACATTTTATTTATCGTTTCATCTTCTTATGCTCTCCGCTATATCCCGATGTTTGGCCTCCTCCACAACAGTTCTCCACTAGCTCCTGTCGCTGATCATCCCTCTTCATTCTCCGATCGTTCTAGTTTGTCCCAGTCCCCTTATACGTAGTCCGCCTATGTTTTCTTCGGTCTCCCACCTGGACATAATCTTCGTTTCTCTGCCTCTGGCATTCTTTCTCCATGGCCAGCCCACCGTAGACGTAGAGAATTTCACTGCATTTGCATTTATAATCGTTAATAAATGTTTAAATGCTGAAATTAGATTATAAGCATGTGGACTTATTTCTTAATATATTCATCAATATTGCTCAGCTTTCCACAAACAATCCCTATACCCTGTCGGGAAATATCAAAACTATAGAGTAACTAAATAGCTAACTATCCGTCACGTCATTTCCCCGATAGGATAAGTAGAAAAGATGGACATTCATGCATTCCTACATGGAGTAATGCACGCACTTCGATTTATCTGACTCCCCATGTGGTCGAATTAAAATTGTATTTATAAGATCATGAGTTTTCCTAGGTCTTCCTCAATTTTTTCTTCCATTCACCTTTAATTTGTTTACCATTATTCCTTTATTTATTATATTATTTCCATGGGCTACCATCTTAATTATCTTTTATTTTTTTCATAGCACTGCATTCACTAATTTTATTTGCATTTGACGCTCTCATCAAACACAGTTTTACCACACTATCGTCTAAGTCATCCTATTTCCATTTTTATTAATACTACTTTCATCATTGTTTTGCCAGTTACGTACTACAACGTAGGTCAAAGAATATCATTCTGCAATTCTGATTGTAGGTTAGATAGTTAGTAAATTAGTTAGTTACAAATCAACTATAAAATTGAATTACTTTTACAGTATTATTCTTACTAAACGAGGAATCGGAGATATCGACGTGTGTGCCTAATTTATGAATGTTAAATAATCGAGAGAAGTATGCCAGGAAGAAAACAGTGTGGCGGTTCATTATTTCTATCTTTCTCCACGGAGAGACGGCGTGATGGTTAGTTGGTAAGCCCAAAGAATAAATCGTATCTCATTTAATCATATGCGAATCGTAAAGTTAGTATACAAACAGAAGCTCAAGAACAACGTATCAATCATCTGCAAATATTCGTATTTCTGTTCTCTAACCCACCACGTGACGATAAGATGTTTTGAATATGCAATGCCAGCAATGCACTTAATGCACTGCTGGTATTGAGATACCGTGTGCACAGACATGCACACATTACGTACTCCACATACTTGTTTGCTTTTGCGAACATTCATGTACGAATATAAATAGTGTTGTGCTCCTATTGAAATTTCAACCGGTTCATTTAATCGAGTATTATGATGATTATATTTTTTTTCCAAATATAGATACAGATTTTTCAAACTGTTTGTAATTCAGAAAATAATATTTTTTAGAGAATAATAGATGATTAAATGTTTCATGAACAATGGTACAAAACTCCATATTAAACCGGGTAGTGGTCTAGGCGACATACTGTTTGGCTTCTGATGAAAGGTTTCGCCTTGCTAAGTCATTTGATAATACCTCAGCAAGGTGAAAAAAGATACTATTTTGCCATGCTGGGACAATATCAAATATAATGTAACTTCAAAAAAACGGACGGTTAAAAAATAATTGTATTTATTTTTGAGTTTGTAAATTTTCATAGTTGATGCAAAACTCAATACAAGCATTATCTGTACTACTAGTTGTGTAATTTTTTTTAGGTATATTGAGTGTAAATGCAAACTGTTCGAAAAGCTCTACATTTAACAGTGGAGTGATGGCTTTATTTTCTTGAACTTTTTCATCTCCTCAAGAAAAAGTTCAAGAGAATATACATACATTTCTTTTGGGGTTACCTATTCCACAATCTTATTCCACCCTTAATGTATAGTGTATTTCAATGCTATCAACTTATCCACATACTCGTACCGTATAGCTTAGGTTCCCAACTTTTTCTGAATCAACACCCCCTTTTCTTATTATTACACCAAATATTAACGTTTTGTACACATTATCCATATTTTATTTATCTATATTATCAATAACAAAGAGGAAAAATATGTATTAAAAATGAATACAAAAATCAATATGCAATCAAATGCAGTAGAAATGAGATCTTTTAGACGAATGTGTAAAAATCTTTTTATGATAAAGTGTCGAATGAAAATATAATAAGTGAATGCGGTGCGAATGATAGTGTTACGCACAAAAAAAAGAAAGGATCATTAAGATGGTTTGGACACATGGAAAGAATGAATGAAGACGAATGGTAAAAAAGTATATGATAACGATGTAAACGGAACAAGAAATAGAGGAAGACTGAGGAATACGTGGTACGATCAAATAAATCAAATATTGAATGTCGGCCACGTGAAGAGTCCGAGATATCGACGTGCGTGCATGACACGATGTATGAATGTTTAGGAAGCGAGAGAAATAGGTCAGGAAAGAAAAATGTGGCAGTCCATTCTCTCTGCTTATCCCTTCGGGGAGACGGCGTGATGGTTAGTTAGTTAGTAAATACAAAAATAAGCACTTATTTACGCGATTACAACAACTAGAAAATTTTACATAATAAAATTATTTTATTTTTAAATTCTCAATTAGGTAATGCCACACGGCCGTCCTGTCTGAATGTTCCACATTTGCCTCTGGGCCTGGTACCGTCCCCATCGAAGGCTCATGCGCCCCCTGGGGGGTGGTATTCACCATTAAGAATCTATGATCTATTGAGTTATTATTGTGACAAAATTATTCTGTAAAAACGTAAACTTTTTTAAATTTTTATTTTACTTCCGTTCAGTCATATTAAAATCGAAGTCATTCGAAGGTATTTCAATTTTAACGTTATCTTTTAATAAACTGTTTTTATTTTATTGTATCAACCATTTCAAAAGGTTAAAACCGGTTTGAATCTATGGGAGGACGACACTATCGTAGATATTTGTTCGGCACAGTTGTGTTTACTGCCGGGTAAGGGGAATTCTAATTCAACTGAATTACGTATTCACCTGTCTCGGGGTGAGGAGACAGTCATTTCCATTCAATTGCTATACTAAATAGAACTGTTCTATCTGATTCACAAGTCTGTCTTCTTGTTTTAAAACCACTTTCTTTCATTATTTTCGACCGAAAGATAATTCAAAATACTTAAAATCTTGGCACATAGTTAAGTTATTAATCCGAATGCAAAAGTCTGTTTTATTGAAATTTTATTATATTTTATGGGAAATTTAAAACAAAACAAATAGGACAGTATGTCATTCCCATAAAATATAATAAAACTTATTAAAAGCAGGCGTTTTCATTCGTATTATCCATTTGATGTGGATTTTTCATCGTTGTTCATACAATAAATATCATTATTAAATCTTTTGGTGTTTATCCTTTACAAAATAATGTAAAAAAAAACTAACTAACCATCACGCCAACTCCCCGAAGGGATAGGCATAAAGAATGGACTGCCACACTTTTCTTTCCTGACATATTTCTCTCGGTTTCTCAACATTCATACATCGTGTCATGCAGGCGCGTCGATTTCTCTGACTCCTCACATGGCCGACATTCAATATTTGATTTATTTGATCATGCCAGGTTTTCCTCGGTCTTCCTCTATTTCTGGTTCCATTTACATCGTTAACATATATTTTTTTACCATTCTTTGTTCATTCATTCTTTCCATGTGTCCAAACCATCTTAATGATCCTTTTATTAATTTGTTCGTAACACAATCATTTGCACCGCATTAACTTCTAATATTTTCATTCGACACTCTATCATACACAGAGTATGCACACATTCGTCTAAGAGATCTCACTTCTACTGCATTTATTCTACTTTCACCCTTCTTTTGCCAGTTCCATGCTTCGCTTCCATACATAAGGGTCGGTAGAAGAACACCATTGTGCACCAAAATTTTGTATATTTCATATAATTCGAATATTTGCTACCTTTGGAAGCCACATCATATTAATTGTTACCTGATAAATGATGTATAAAACTCCTTTTAAAAAAACGAAGTTATCATATATTATAGGTTGGTAAGATGTTTTACCTTGCTTGGATTTTATCAAGCGTTTAACATTTGTTAAGACACAAGACTTCACTTGTTGTGCAAGCATATGGCAATACCACTGTGAAATTCTATTACAAGTATTTTTTTATGGATCAAAACATATGTTTTATTTTTTTTCCCGTGTGATTCGAATGTATTTTATAGATTACGTCGTTCTATCGATGATGAAGGTATAATACATTGCCTTATAATGTGTTTACGCCCTTCTTTAAAAACGTAATTTAAAAAATGTGATTTATAACTCACAAATATAATTCATTAGGTCCCATAGTAATTTAAGATTGAAACAGCTGAGTAAAATTTGCATTAATAAACAATAGTTCTGGTATCAAGAAAATAAATCTTATTAAAATCCTCGTTAAATTGCACATCAATTTACATCATAATTCATTCATTCAGGGGTCTAAATAATCTGGAACATTCGGAGGCGTGTTCGGTACATAAAAATGGAAACACGCCAAGTTTGTGAATTTGTTAAGCGTTACGCTCTATTTAAACGAGTATTTTGAAATGCATATAAAAGTGAAAAAATATGACCCAGCAGCTGATGTTTTTTTAAAAAATATTTTTGAAAAATGAATTGTTTTTATTTGTAAAACACATGAAAACAATAATAACAACAACAAACCATCATGCTATATAATAATAATCGCGGTTATTTAAGTTTTTTTACTAGATTTTATTTATATAAAAAAATTATATAAATATTAGTTCAGACTGAATGTGTAGTGTTTTTCATTGCTTTCAATTCATCTATATACCATATAACTTTGGATCCCAACCTTTTCTGGAACAACGCCCACCTTTCATTTTATTACACCAAATATAAACGTATTGTACACATTATCCATATTTTATCTATCAATATGTTATCAATTACGAAGAGGGTTTTTTAATTAAAAATAAATACAAAAATTAATATTTAATCAAATGGAGTAGAAATGAGATCTTTTAGACGAATGTGAAAAAAATCTGTGTATGATAGAGTGTCGAATGAAAATACAAGAAGTGAATGCGGTACGAATGATGGTGTTATGAACAAAATAGTGAAAGGATCGTTATAATGGTTTGGATACATGGAAAGAAGAATGAAGTTTAAGTTTAATTACAAACTTGTAGCTAATATTTATAAAAAATAAAAATGGATATAAAACTAGTTATAAACTAGTGGAGTTTTACAAAACAAAATCCTCAACCGGTTTCTATAATATCTATATATTCATCAGGACCATAACAGAAGTTATAAATGGGCATTTAATTTGACTATGGTTTGACCAGATGACATCACTTCAATGGTACAAAAATCGATTAGAAAATATTATGACTTAAGTACTAAGTTTCGTGTAAAGGTAATTTATGTTAATGTTAAATTGATGGGAACCTTTTTTTTATATATTTTATTATAGTGTGCTTTGGTAAGGCAAACTACATCATTCCAGCTAAGTTTTATTAAAAAAATCTCATAAAAATACTTTTTCATCTACGAGTATATTTGATACTGAATTGTAGCGTCAAATTATTATTTCAGAAATATTTTAGTTATCAGTATTTGAAAAGTTATTTATCAAACTGTGTCGGTTTCAGCAAAAAGCAATCCTTTTCTACTTTAACCTAACCTAGTAAGATTATTTAGTTCAGACTTAAAGCCGTTCCCAGCCGTTCCTCACTTAACTTTAATTAAGCGGTCGCACGCAAATCTACGAGAAAATATATTTTGTGAATGGTTCTATTGACCATATTAGGTAGAAAAACCCGAAGGAAATATCTCAATTTACGAAGGTTAAACAACCATGACAGGGTATATTATATACGAATATATATTCTTAATTAAATTTAGAAGTTCTGTAACTTGTTTATAAAAAAAACAACACACCATCACACCGTTTTCCCGTATGGGTAGGCAGAGAGAATGGACCGCAACACTACTCTATCCTGGCACACCACTCTAGATTCCTCCACATTCATATGGAGCGCATGGATGGAGAAAGAATGGTTAATAAAGTATACGTTAATGATGTAAATGGAATACGGAATCGAGGCAGATCGAGGAAAACATGGCATAACCAAATTAATCAAATTTTAAAGATTGGTCATTTTAGAAGTTTGAAGTATCAACTTGTTTATAATTCATTAATACCTAAGCAATAACGTTAAATATTTTATTTGAATTATTTTCTATGAAAATAATATTTGATTTTTAAAATCAAAGTTCGTCATTGAGGAATTATTAACAAAGTATAAATTTAAGAACTTAGACTATTTCGCTTAGTTCTTTTTTTTGGTGTATAACAAGTAGGTTAAACCGAGATGGATGAAGATTGTTCTTAGCAACATATTAAACAAATTAATTTAATTAACTTTTTTTTCATATTATGTTTGGATTTCAATACATATTATTCAATTTCAGTTAGTCTGCTTTTTTTACATTTTACTCTAAGATATTTATTAGTAAAATTATTACATTTTAATAGCTTAGTATTGTTTATTTAGATGGATGATATATCTCAAAATGTATTTCATATACCTTAATATGCAAAGCAATGTTTACAGCATAGGTCTTCTATGTATATTCATACGTAAACGTTACGTCCAAATTGTTTGTGTAACGTGACAATATTTATTTATACTGTTTGTCTTCACCTTCGATGTTTACATTGTCGAGATTCTGTTTTGTTTCTGCTTTTCGACAGAATTATACAAGACTAAGTCATCCACACAAATACATGCAATTTTAGAATCCGAATTTAGAGTTATACAAATACAACAATATTTAAATTCAATGTTATTAGTTTATACATATAAAAAAAAGTGTCTGTACTTGTGTACGAACGTAAGAAGATATACTCATACAATTTTAGATATCCGAATTTAGAGTTATACAAATACACCAATATTTGAATTCAATGTTATTACTTTATATACAAATAAACAAAGTGTCTGTACTTGCACGTAAGAAGTAATACTTTTTTGGCGTAAAAAAATAAAAATAACTCCAAAAATATTATCCCGCGTGCTTTTACTCTACTTAAGTAGAAAGGATGATGAAATAATAAAATAAATGTTTTAAATACAATTTGTAAAGATTTAATTAAAACCGTGTCAAAAGAAGTATAATCTCAAAAATACTTACAAATAAAATTTGGAGCAAGTAGTTGAGTTCGTGTATTTAGGTAGTATGTTTACAAGAGATGGGCGAGTGGAGAGGGATATTGAAAGAAGGGTTGGGGCAGGCAACAAAGTGAATGGTGCACTTAAAGTTGTCATCGCAAACAAAAACCTATCCAAAAAAGCTAGAATGGCAGTGCACAATGGTGTTCTTCTACCGACCCTTATGTATGGAAGCGAAGCATGGAACTGGCAAAAGAAGGATGAAAGTAGAATAAATGCAGTAGAAATGAGATCTCTTAGACGAATGTGTGGATACTCTGTGTATGATAGAGTGTCGAATGAAAATATAAGAAGTGAATGCGGTGCGAATGATGGTGTCATGAACAAAATAATGAAAGGATCATTAAGATGGTTTGGACATACTGAAAGAATGAATGAAGAAAGAATGGTAAAAAAATTATATGTTAATGATGTAAATGGAACCAGAAATTGAGGAAGACCGAGGAAAACGTGGCACGATCAAATAAATCAAATATTGAATGTCGGCCATGTGAGGAGTCAGAGAAATCGACGCGCGTGCATGACACGATGTATGAATGTTGAGTATATGTTGAAAATATGTCAGGAAAGAAAAGTGTGGCAGTCCATTCTTTCTGCCTACCCCTTCGGGGAGACGGCGTGATGATTAGTTAGTTAGTTAGTACTTACAAATAAAATACTTAACCTTTTTGAAACACTTTATATGTGAATAAATACAACTGCACTTTTGCACAACTGCATTATAGTACAGTACAACACTTTATTACATTATTCACAGACATGTTTCGGTTATTACATTATTCAAAATTTTGTTCATTGAAAGAAGTTATGTCATTACCGAAACATGTCCGTGAAACGTGCAATAAAGTGTTGTAAAAATACTAAGTGCAGTTATATTTTTCAAATATGAATCCACAACACAAAATGAAGGCGAAGAGAGAAGAAATACTTTGTACAATTTTTGTCCAGTTCTCAGGTAAATTATGCATATCGTGAGATTAAACAGTTGACCCTGTTGAGGATTTCCATACGGATCAATTATATGATATATTCTCCAAGATGGCAGACTACTCGAAAAATCTTGAGATCTAAAAACTGGAACTTCTACTTCAATGCTCATTAGTGTCGGTAGTTGGATTTATCAACCTCTGTATAACAACTCGTGTGATGTGTATGTGATTTACCAGTAGATGCCACTAGATTTTTTCTGAAAGTACATTAAATGTAGAGCGCTCATAAAATGTCAAGAAAACTATATCCTCGGCATTATCATTCCGAAACTTCTCTGATTTCTTACCTCATTTGAATAACAAATACAAGAAATACCTTTCTAAGTTTTTTCGATATATTTTTATGAGTTTTGTTCCAGTTTTGTTGGAGTCGGATGAAAAAACCACACGCGAATATTACGTAACTTACAGGTGATGCTTGTAAGATTTTATTGTGAGAAAGTAATTTTACTGTGGCCCAAATCACAATTCAAACTATGTTTGAACTTTTTTCTCAAAACTGTATTATGTATTTTTTTAAATCAATAAACTTTATATATCAGGTCTCAACCTTTTCTGAACCACCACCCCCTTACAAGAAAAAATCGCCCCCTTATTAAAATCATAAGAATATCAAAGGAGTAACAGCATCCAAGTCTCACTACAACAAGTGACAAGATCCAAATCATTTAGAATATTTTTCACATTATCTATATCATCGTCATCATCAGCCTATATCCGTCCACTCCTGGGCGTAGACCTCCTCCATCTACTTCCATATCTGTATATCCTGGGCAACACGCATCCATGTCGTATGTGATTGATGTCGTCCCTTCATCGAAGTTGAGGACGTCCTGGGTTTCGGGTCGCTCTCCTCAATCCTAATTATACCCCTTCCACTCGATATGTTCCCGTTACATCTCCCCTCTCTTGAATCCTAATTATACCCCTTCCACTTTTATACATAACTCGATCTCCATTTAGTATGTGAGTGACCGCTCTGTTTTATTTGACTGTTAAAATTGTATACATTGATAAAGGTCACTTGAAACCGAAACATCTCTGAATTCAGTAAAAATAAAAAGTGTTGTAATACGAAGTATAACTTTATTTATTCAAATATGAATCCACAACACAAATTGAAGGCGAATATAGAAGAGATAATAATTTTATCTATTGCAACATGATTGATTTTGGAATCGCGTCATTCCTATTACAAGCTAAATTAGGTATACTAATACCGAATGTAAAAATACTTTTTTTTAAGCCCATTTAGTTATATATTTTTTCAATCAAACTCCAGTGCCTTATACTAATATTTTGAACTGAGTGATTGTGATTGAATGGGTTACTTAAAAAACAATTCGATATTGGCGTTATTTTGGTAGTGTAAGATGATCGAAATAAATTATACATTTTTTGCTAACATAATAATTTTTATTTTTGATAAATTTAAGGGGTTAACTTGTGGAATTTTATAATGACGATGTATTGGGAACCAAAAATAGTTTTTTTAACTGTTGAAAGCGGTGTTTAAGATTTTGTTTTTTTTAATAAAACACTGTTTCGTGCACTTTTGCACTCAGAAAAAATATATATTCTTATAATATTCATATAAAACTTTTAGGTTTCATTCTATAAAATTGTCGTGTTGCCACTGTCGTCAGCTGACGGCACCTGCCGTTAACTTCCAATAGACATTCATGCTTCAATTTACATTAATTTTTCAGTTTACCGATGAATCAAAGATGGCCACGCATTTTTTGCTATTGGTTTTTGTTCTATGGCAGCTGATCACGCGATGTTTGCTAATATGGATCGTTTTTGCGTAACCTTCCCTGTGAGAAGTTCACTCGATATATCAGTAAAGTAAATATATATTTTTTTTTATTCAGTGGCGGACTAAAGACATTTCAAATAACAGGAGAAAAACGTTAGAAAATCTATATTTTCACAAAATAAGTTTAAAAAAGGCAGCAGACAGACAAATATGCAGGAGACTTCTAGGTTCAGCCAAGGCCCACTCTGGGCTGTCGTGCTTATGATGTTTAATTTGAAAAATAATGGTAATATTTAATATTCTATTATATATTTATTATAATAAACTTCAATTTGAACTGTAAAAAAATATCATGGCAACCGTTTATTTATTATTTAATAACGTCAACTTAAAGTCTTTCTTCAAAATATCGACGTCACATGTTCACTTAAATCCTAACACATTTTCAATTAAAAAGATTTGACGCAAAAAAAACTCACATTGGAGTTTTTAAAAAAAAAGTGTATAAAATACTCAATTTATAGTAGTAATTATTAGTGTAGTAACAATAAAAAAACATGCGTAAAAGTTTTTATTTTGTAACAAAATTGTTTTTTATTGTTTTTTATGATCTCACATAAAAAATTATTTAATTTAAAATTTGGTGTACTTTCCCTGTAACTTAGTGATTTTAATCAATAATAATTTTGTTTTCTCTTTTTAGGTAAGAGGGTGTTTTCACCGCCACTGCTTTCTTGTTTTCCAAAGATGACATCGTAATGGTAAAACTTCTATATTTATTTGATAATCTACAATAGAACAAAAAAACATATATAATCATATTACAATAAAATACACTTTTGACATCTGTCAAAATGTTCACTTAAAACCAAAAAAAAATATGATTTTTTGACTGGGTTTGATTTTTTTTACGAATTGATATTTATTTTTAATACAGTTTTTTCAATCAGCTTAACAAAATGCTCTTCATGAGGCTTGATGTCATATTAAATAAACATTATATTTTTAGTATTTTTTCTCTTGTGTTACCCTAATAGCGAAAGCCCGACATAAAATTTTGGTTTATCATAAAATAAAAAAATAATTTCACCCAAAAGAGAAGTAAATAATCCAACTTCCTAACTACGACACAGAGCTTTCACTCAAGCTTTTAAGGCCTATTATGTAGAAACTCCGCACTCCCACTTCTGCGGGAGAGAGCTTTGTTTACAACGATAAAGCTCCTTTAAGGCAGGTTCTATGTTCCTACTTGGTTTAGAAACTCCCCAATGCGCTTTTCATGTCCGTGGGTGAATACAACCTTCTAGTGTTTCCGGGTTCTCTTGAAAGCTTAGCTTTTTGGAAGTACGTTCATATATAGTGAATTTATGAGTTATGTAAATGCCTACATAGTATTATTTGCATTGCTTGAGAAATAACTTAATTCTTAATATAAAATGTATAAGTACGAAAAATACATTTTTTTAATTATTCACACAATTTTCAGTTCATTTTCATAATTCATATTTTAATTTGTTTTCAAGAAGGTACGGAAGAACGGGCGTTTATCGCATAAACTATTACAGACTTTTTTTTAATGTTCATATTACTTGAACGTAAGAATTTAATTACACATCAATTGATTTAAATTTAAATTAATCAAAACCTACATTTCTTCTATATTTGCCTTCATTTTGTGTTGTGGATTCATAGTTTAATAAATATAATTAAACTTAGTATTACAACACTTTATTTCACTAAACACAGACATGTTTCGGTTATCAATATATACGGAGTTTTTTTAGAGGTTTGGATTTCAAACTGGCAACGTTATTTCTACAGACTGTCAATTTGACAGTTAACAGTTGATTTGTAGTCAGTACGTTTTTCATTTTACCATGAATAGACGAACGTCAGAACAGCGCTTGCAAATTGTGCAAATTTATTTTGAAAATAATGGTTCGGTTCGCCAAACTTAACGTGCACTACGTCCATTTTACAGTCGACATAATTGTCCATCCGAGCAAGTTATTCGGAAAACCATAGATCGTTTTCACACCACGTACACTCTAGTGTATAATACGCATCCACAAAGGAGTCAATTGTCGAAAATTGAACTTCACGATTGCGCTTCATTCGAGCTAGTCGTGGCGCTCATATGCCCGAAATCATATTTAAACAGTAATGGCATTAATTTATATATTAAATAAAACCAATATCGTAGGCATTAACATTATTTTAATGTGTTTCTTTTTCACTTTGAATATGTATTGTATACCTCTAAAAAAACACCCTCAATTATTTCAGTTTTAACATAACTTTATCAATGTTTAAACTGTGTACATTGATAAATGGTATGTTATAACCGATACATGTCTGTATTAAGTGATATAATGTTTTGTAATACTAAGTGTAATTATTTTATATTTATTTAAAAACAAGCTACATTCATTATTGTAATTAACCATAATAACTAGGTAATATAGTTTCCAGCTCCGACAGGAATGAATTTTCGCGTCACTAGTCATCTGTATCCATCACTATGGGGCGAGTGTAATTAATGAAAACGATTGATTTCTAGAACCATTCTTGTTTTATCAATTATTTCTCCTTAATATAAAACATTACGAAAACGGACGATTTGCAAATAATAAAACAATAAGAAACAGAAGATAAAATTATAATTTATTGTTTCTTGAACAATGATGTAAAACCCCATATTAAATAATTAATACCAATATAAACGTCAGTTTTCTTGAAGTTTTATTATATTTTATGGGAATGACATATTTCGCCCTTCTAAGGCATTATCAAATGACAAAATATAACAAAACTTCTAGAAAACGGACGTTTTAATTGGTATTAATAATAAAATTATTACTAAATATTATTTATAGAGTTTACGCGACGGCAGCGAATGACGGAAGAAAGAAAAATTATAGGTTAAAATAGTTCCGATATTGTCAAACCTCCGATAAGAAAAGCATAAAAGAAATGAAAGAGTTGTACAAAAGGAAGAGTTCAATGAATATGAAATTAGGTTTTAAGTATACAAAACGTATATATTCATAATTCGTCTTTTACATACAAAAAACGGAAGACTGACAAAATGTTCATTTTAAAACCATCGTTTATACTTTCTAGTTTCTCATGTAGCCGAGGACGGACGAGGAAAACATGGCAAAACAAAATTAATAATGTACTAAAAGGCGCCCACATTCGCAGACGGAAAAATCGACGAGAATTGTATCTACGATGTGTAAATATAAAGCATGCTTGAGATGTATGTCAGGACAGAACAGTGTGTCGGTACAACCTCTTTGCCTACCCCTCTGGAAAATCGACGCGATCGTTAGTTAAAATAAAAATATTCGATGCATGTATATTGGCAATACAACAGACTAGAGACAACTACCCTCACAGCAAAAAGTGTCCACAAATTAAAACGCACACGATCCTAGGAAAAGCAAATGCAAGGCGTGAGTCTTCGAGACAAACCGCCAAACCAACGACACCATGGATCATACAGCTAAATTGAAGTGGCAATGGGCTGGACATACACCCACATAAAACAGTATCAGATGGACACCCAGAAAACTCCAATGGAAGCCTTGGATAAAGAAAAGGAGTGTCGGGAGGCGCCTAAATGATGAAATAATGATATTATATAAAGAGCTGTAATGATCAGGATGCGGAAGAGCCAAGACGTGGACGACCGGAGAAAAATGGAAGAGGCCTATATCTAGCTGTGGAAAGGATACGGCTAGAGAAGAAGAAAAAAACTAACTAACTAACTAACCATCACGCCATTTCCCTGGAGGGGTAGGTAGAGAGGATGAATCGCCACAATTCTCTGTCCTGGCATACCTCTCGGGCTTCCTCTACATTCAAACATCGTACCATGCACGCACGTCGATTATTCCGACTTCGAATGTGGCCGCCTTTTAGTAATTGATTAATTTGGTCATGCCATGTTTTCCTCAGTCGTCCTCGGCTTATTTTTCCACTCACGCTGCTTGTGTACAACTTTTTAACCATTCTACTCTCATCCATTCGTTCCATATGTCCAAACCATCTCAGGGATCCTTTTTTAATTTTATCCATAATGCAGTCATCTGCATTACATTTCTTTCTTATTTCATCGTTCGGTACAAGGTAAGAAGAATAATAAGATTTATACAGGGGTTTGCGATATTTGTGACAGGTTCTACCGGAAAGGGATGATCCAAAAACATAGAAGAAGACAAAATCTTTTTTTTTTCTTTATTTCCCCTTTCTACACAAGTGCACCGATTTGATATAGCGAGTATGAAATAATACCGCACGATTATCTTGTTCACCTTGCAGCGGCGAGCCGCTGTATCGGCCGGGCGGCGCAGGAACAGACTGAGCCTCTAATTGAAGCGAAATGTTCACTTAACGTCTTCATCAATAATGTATAATTTATATATTATTCGATAGGGAATCACCGCCGCGGCCCGCTACACAAGTTCTCCGTCGTGTCTCGCTCCGCCCGTGTACTGATTGCGGGGCGAAACTTGCAGGGCGAACTGAGAAATTACTCTGTGAACTAGCGATGCGAAGATATTCCCTATTATTTAATATTAACTTGTTTAAAGGATTCCATACATATTCCAAGTTATAGCATATAAATTGGAGTGACATCTCCAAGCGTTATCTAGCAATACGTTAATGGCGGTAGCCTTTCACATTGCGTTAATAAAAAGATCTTCTGCTTAATACTTAAAATCCAACCTTCATAGATGGTGCTAGTGTGTAGATTGAAACTAACATGTGAAGTTTGGTGTTACATATTAACATATATACAACTTCCAAAAATGTGTCAGACATGGTGGTCGTAAGAAAGGTGGAATGGGGAATGTTGTATTACATAAAGCGTGCGCTTAACCCAACCAATGACAGGTCATTAGTCCTGTAAACACCTCGATCACCATATTCTGTTTCCAATTTGCATCTTCGTCTCTTTTGATATACAATAATTATTACTAATTTTTGTTTTAAATTTTAATAGGAAACAAGCCGATACCCCCAAGGCCTAGCCGAGCGACTGGATTCAGCTGCTAGATATTTTTTTCATTAATTATTTGTATGAAAACAAACGATTTAAATAACAACGATCATAATATCCGTATGCCTATGGACACATTAAAATTATTTTAACTCATAACTTTAAAATAATTACGAATTTTTCCAATTTATCGTTCAAAGCTCGTAAACAAACCCGTAAATAAATAATCCGATTTTAAGGGATTTTTTTATATACGTATTGTTGGATTTCGTTTAACTACTTTCTGAACACTTTTGGCACTAAAAGGAATAATCTGTAAAATTTTCGGTGAAATCCGTGGAGTAGTTGAGTATTTAGCGAACACAAGTACGAACGTTGCCTTTTATTTTATTTGTCTAAATGGCGGTTTATAAGATTTTTCAGAACTACTACTTTTTCTAGTTTACCGCTTGTAGGCTTAACAAAGCAATAATTTTATCACGGCGACGTGAATTTAAAAAAAAATCATGTCCAAAATATTTATCCCGTAAATCGCAATTATTTAAGATACGAAACCTCAAGCAGATTTCATTACTCGTGTTTCTTATGTTACATGTTCAAGGATAATATTTCCGTAACCAAATATCCTCCAGGGAGCCATTGTACACACAATACCCTTGAAACTAGGCAAAGGAGTAGCACTCCGTAGGTACGTTTCTCGTGTTATATCTTCCTTCTAGCTAAACACGCTTACCAAATCATTCACCTAAATAAATACAATTTTCAGAACGGACTTAATTTAATTCTAAAGTCATCACTACAACTAGAAAAATATCCACTAAAGCAAAGAAGGCAGTACATAATGGAGTTCTAGTGCCAACCCTTATGTATGGAAGTGAAACTTGGAGTTGGCAAAAAAGGATGAAAGTAGTGTGTCATAAAAAATAGGATAACTGAGAAGAATATGCGGAAAAACGATACAAGAAATAATACCGAACGACAAAATAAGAAAGAAATGAAGACCAAAGAAAGCATGGCATGACCAAATTAATCAAAAACTAAAAGGCGGTATTTATTGTTTATTAAACAATGATGAAAAACTCCATATGAAAAAATGAATACGAATGAAAACGTCAGTTTTCTAGAAGTTTTATGACATTTTATGGGAATGACATGTTTCGCCCCCTTCTAAGGCATTGTCAAATTTCATCATTTGATAATGCCTTAGAAGGGCGAAACATGTCATTTCCATAAAATATAATAAAACTTCTAGAAAACTGACGTTTTCATTCGTATTAATTACTAAAAGGCGGCCTCATTCGAAGTCGGAAAAATCGACGAGAGTGCATGTTACGATGTATAAATGTGCAGTAATCTAGACAGGTATATCAGGAAAAAACAGTATGGCGGTATATTCTCTCTGCCTACTCCTCTGAGGAAACGGCGTGATGGTTAGTTAGTTAGACTAAATCTTTAACTTACAACAAAAATTCGCCACTGAACTCCGGTGAGTGTATGTACATTTTATTTCTTAGTTTCATTTTAAAATTTTGCTCCATAATCTTACGATAATTACTGCCCTGCATTATTACGCAAGATTACGATCATGATGAACGTAATCTTAATTGACAACCTATCACAAAAAATAAATCATATGACTATGTATTCTATGAAAGTCGTTCGACAACTCGGAAAAACTTGAAGACTGAGAAATCATAATTGGACTTATGTTAAGTTGTTGCAAGATACTGACAATCACCCTATTAAATTATTAATTTACAACTAATAACCTTTTATTATCAAATTAAAAATTCCTTTGATTACGAGTACCTATATTGCACATGAAACGATGTTTGAAAATGGAAGAACCACAGAACTATGTGGTGGTCTACCCTCTCGCATATCCCTTGGTTAGCTAATTTAAACTAACTAAACTAACTAACCATCACGCCGCCTCCCCGAAAGGGTAGGCAGAAAGAATGGACTGCCACACTTTAACCGATGCGGCACTCCATCCTTCTCTTTTCGCCCCGCGGGAGACGCGGTGTAATGGGTTGCGAACCTCATCGCCACCAAAAGGCATCTCCCGCGCACAATTCGATCCAACATCCACAAAATAAATCTAAAACAAATAATATAAAATACAATGATATAAAATAAATTAACACAATAAAAATTATTTAAACACATAATGTTATTTTTAGATAGTGCACATATTGTCTATTTAATTTACATATGTTCCACGTATCCACCGTTTTTTTAATCAGTGTAATTAGGCACTTAAAACAAACCAACACCAGCAAAAACTTTAAAATAATATTGAAGAAATTATTCAAATTGTCATTGGAACAAATGAAATATTTATTTTTACAATTATTTTTTATATAAACGAAAAAACTTATAATTTTAACATCAAACAGTTAATTTAATTAATAATAATTAAATAAAACAATGTTTTTTTATAAACTACTTCCACTTAATGTCTTTATTTCGACAGCGGCCTTTTTCGCCAGGCTAACTGATATCGACAGACTAGTCTGTTGATACCAGCTAGTCCGACGAAAGCGGTCGCTGTCAAAATGAATCAAGAGATTTCAGTAAAACCATTAGATTATCTTAACTAACTAACTAACAACTAACCATCACGCCGTCTCCCCGAAAGGGTAGGCAGAAAAAATGGACTGCCACACTTTTCTTTCCTGACATATTTCTCTCGCTTCCTAAACATTAATACGTCATACACGTGCGTCGATTTCTCTGACACCTCACGTGGCCGACATTCAATATTTAATTGATTTGATCGTGCCACGTTTTCCTCGGTCTTCCTCTATTTCTAGTTCCATTTACATCGTTAACATATACTTTTTTACCATTCTTTCTTCATTAATTCTTTCCATATGTCCAAATCACCTTAATGATCCTTTCATTATTTTGTTCATAACACCATCCTTCGCACCGCATTCACTTCTTATATTTTCATTCGACACTTTATCATACACAGAGTATCCACACATTCGTCTAAGAGATCTCATTTCTACTGCATTGATTCTTCTTTTATGCATCATTTTAGATTATCTTATTTTAGTTAATTACGAAAAAAAAATGTATATATATTTTTTCTTCTTCCCGTGTCATATCAGGTTACGTTGACTATAGACTTGAAAGTTAACATTTCTGTTCTTGGCAGCTCGAAACAACTCCTCAATATTTCTTATACCTGTCAAGTTCCTTATGTTACGGACCCAGGAGATCTACTTCCTTCATAAAAAGGCACCTATCGGACTTTCATGTTGTCAACAATTCTCTGACAACTCTGCTCCCTGTAGAACATTTGTGTTGCTGACCGATATGGTCCAAGGAATACGCAATATTCTGCGATGCAACCATATTTCAAATGCTTCCAACCGGTTCATGGTACTAACTTAGAGGGTTCATGATTTAGCATCATCTAAAATTATAGACCGGACGTAGCATTGGGTCATTTTCCATCGAAGTTTTAAAATGAAGATGTCATCACAGAAAACGTTTCTCAACTTATTCAAAATTCGAACGAAATACTTCTATTCTGCACTCGATTCCAGTTTCCCAGGCTCTCCGTTAGGTATCTTCCAAGATATTTTAATCATTATGTGAGTATTTGAGAATCCATCTTTTAACTTAAACCATAGCATATCAATTTGATAATAAGTTGCAATAATCAAAAATGTAACTGTAGACGTTATTAAAAGTGTATATTAAAAAGTTATAATTGTACACGCTGAGATTTCAGTTCGGTAATATTAGAGAAAGCTCGTCCAATTCAGTGATGTTTATTTTTTATTTTTTCTTGTATACAACAGGTCGCTTAAACCCAATTACTGTATACACATTATTTTTAGCTATTATATTGATGATCCACATGACATGTGATAGGTAGCCAATCTATCGCCATTTTATTGTCACGTGAATTCTACACCAGACCAAAGACAATGTGACAATCACACTGCCATCGCCGGGAATCGAACCCGGGACCTTCGGTATGGAAGTCAGAGCTTCTAACCACTCTGCCACGAAGGTCGGTCAATGTATTTATCTCGATATATCGTTACTTCGTGATACCTTCTTATTCACATTTTTTTCTTTTAATAACATAATAACGACTGTGCTTTATAATGTTTATGTTGAATAACAATTTTATTTTGACAAATGGAAAATTACGTCCATTTTCAGAAGACTTAATAAAATATTTTTTTGTATTCGGTTATAAGTGGGTTACTTGTCTCGATTAAATACAATTATAATAAAAATAAATTTTAATCTTGCTTCTGACATAAACGTTTTAAACGATTATTTTTAAAAAAAGAACAGTTGAATGTATTTATCTCGACATGTTTCGAATCAAGTATGTTTTTATCAAAGGAAATACAATTAAAACTGCTGCATATGAAATAGAAGTGTAAAATTGCGTTTAAAAATAAAAGTAATGCATAAAAATGGAATTCCTCAATACAGATAATTTAATTTATTAATATTTTAAACACTGTATCACAACATTTTATTATAATTTAAACACAAATATGTTTCGGGACACAAAAGCCTTTCATCAGTGTAAACATTAAAAAAAATTATGAACATGATCAGTTTTGACAGATGTTAAAACTGGCCATATTCATTCTTATTTAGTACATACTCGTATATGTTTACATTGATGGAGGGCTTCTCTGTCCTGAAACATGTTTGCGTTTAAATTGTTATAAAGTGTTGTGATACAAAGTTTAAAAATGTATTCAATTATGAATCCACAATACAAAGTATTAGTGAATTTAAAGAAACCAATGATTTAGTTGTTATAATAACACTGTTTTTAAATGTTTCAGAATTAAATAAGTTTCCAAATAATATTAATGCATTTTTATTTATGTTGGATATAAATATCATAAATACTTTATATTCTCGTATAACGACCTCATTATCACAAAGTTAGCTCTGTATGTCCTACATACGTATGAAATTGTATTTCTCGTTATGAAAATCACGACACGATGGTAATAAATTGTAAGTGACACGTTCGAACTGCATATATATTTATGTAACGTCATAACCAGACCTCTAGAAGCAGAATGCGCAGGCGCAACAAGTTTTTTTCATACCACGGAGATCCCGAAACCATGGATTCCCTTTTTGCAGTTCAAAACCAGTTCGGTGTATGAAAATATGCTTTGTATGAAATGATGAATTCAATGCGATTCAAAAAGAGTCGTAGTTATTAAAAGAGAATCTGTGTAGACTTTTTCACTGTCATTAAAACGGTCCTTCGTATGAGATAATGAAAGAGTTTTAACCATAAGTGTAACAACTTACCATCACGCCGTTTTTTCAAAAGGGTGAGCAAATATTATGGACGGATACACTGTTATATCCATACATACCTTTAGAGCTTTCATTATCTTGGAATATAATATATTAAACGATTTAAACGTTAAGTCATCATAAAAAACAATATATTTATGTTCTATCTAAAAAAAATGGTTAATTAGACCAGTGAGCTGCCAAAACAGGTCTGAATTTAAAAAAATTGTTTGATGTCAATTAAAGATATGATGTTTATTTAGTTTTGTTTGTTGGTTTATTTATGAGTTCGGTCTCTCCACCAAACTTAATTTTTCATAAATACCGCGAGCTTATTACTTTTCGACCAATACACTTAGATTATAAATTATCTAAATGAAATAGTACTTAAAAATTATTAATATACGTAATAGGTTATAATATAATATACGTTTAATAGACACGATGTATGATTGTTAAGGAAACGAGAGAAGTATGTCTGAAAATAACAAAGTGGCGATCAATTAAGAATAATAATAATAATATACTAACTTTCAAAGCGCCGTTTTTGCGATGATATCACCTTAAGGGCGCATTAAGGCGTGTTTTAAATCTTAATATGAACGCTGCATTTGATATTCGCGATCAGTTAGAAAGTATAATGAAACATAATGTACATGTTTGGTTTTAATTTGGGTATTAAATATGAAAAAGATTTTTATTCAACTCAGATCTGAAATTATTTCAGCCTACCACTTCGGGAATGATGGTTCATTTGTTTTTTATGGCCAGACGTAGTTTATACTTCAAAGGGATGCACGTCACTGTACTAAGTTAAGATAAGGGCCCTGATTGTAAGACTCAAGTTAACCGTCTAAAGATATTCAATATGTGTATACATATAATATTGTCTCGAATATACTCGGGCGACCTGGTAACCAAGTTGAAATCATAAAAAGGTAAGCATTGAAGAGAACTGCGTGCGAATCTCAATTTCAGCAGTGTGCCATATATTGAAAAAACAAGCATACCTATCAGAATCCTTAAGTTGTACAAGGTGAAGTTTATTAAAAATGCATCATCTTGGATGGTTGGGGCACCTCCAGCTAATGGAAGAAGCTCTATTTCCATGACTGATTCTCAATACACGACCAGGTGGAAAGCGAAGTGTAGGAAGACCAAAGCTGAGGTAGATGGATAGTGTGGATGGGCCACTCAATGCAATTGGTGTTACATACTGGAGCATGCAGGCAATGGACCGGGGAGAATGGCGAAGAATTCTGTAGGAGGCCGGGGCCCATAGTGGACTGTGGCGCCATTGTTGATTGATCCAAATTTTTATTAGATAATCACAATAATAATACTTCAAAAAAATATATTATATTTTTTTAATAATTAACAAATAAATTGACAGGTCATAAGTCCTGTGAGCGCCTCGGCCACCACATTCTGTTCCCAGAAAACAATTTACATCTTCGTCTCTATTGAGATACAATTAATTCTTATAAAATAAATTGTTGTAAGTATTACTATAAAAATAAACAAAGGAATAATAGTCATCTCAGATCTGGTATAACTAATACAATATCATGTACTAGTAGGGTCTATCGAACAGCATGCATTACCTCACTGAATTGTTAGACTATAACTCATTAACATATTACTATTATACTTAGGAAATTGAAAGTAACTTTGTTTAATCCACAAGATATTAAAAACATATTAAAAACACGACAGGTTTCGGAGGAAACCTCCATCTTCAGGTGTAAAAAAATATAATAAAAACGAAACAAGGAAAGACTAATATAAAAAAACGCATTTAAAATACGATACAATAATTCACCACCACCAAACCATTACGCCGTTTCCCCGCAGGGGTAGGCAGAGAGAATGGACCGCCACACTACTCTATCCTGACATACCTCTCTATCGAGTCATACACGCACGTCGATTCTTCCGGCTTCTGACATGACCAACAATTAAAAAATTAACCTGGACTATTTGTTATAAGTACTAATTTCCTAAGTATATTACCATGGAATTCCACAGTGTTAATTACTATTATTCCTAGATTACATAGATTCGGTAATAAGTACGGTGATGACGATATCTTCCATTCTAATTTATGAACATTTTTTACTGTTTTCTTAAATACAAATGTCCTTCGACATCATAAATAATAATATATCAGGAAGCCACTAGCTGCATAATCATAAATCAGCATTATGATTATATTATACAAGCTTTAGATTTAAGGTAAATAAAATAATCTGTATGAGAAATTTATTATTGTTAACATTTCAAAACTAACACGTAAAAAACACGAAATTTATAATTGAATATACCTACTTGTAAATGTTTAATATTTTATATTTTATATACTTTGTGTAAAACATTTATTTAAAAAAAAAATATATCTAACATGTTTCGGACTAACCAGCCCTTCATCAGTGATATTATATAAATATTTAAAATATTATTAAATTGTTTACAAATATGGTCAGTTTTGACCAGTCCATTATAACATCTGTCAAAACTGACCATGTACGTAAACAATTTTATAATATTTTAAATGTATATTTAACCGAAGGGGTAGGCAAAAAGAATGGACTGCCACACTTTTCTTTCCTGACACGCTTCTCTCGATTCCTCAACATTCATACATCGTGTCATGTACGCACGTCGATTTCTCCGACTTCCAACGTGGTCGACATTCAACATTTTGTTTATTTTATCTCCCACGTTTTCCTCGGTCTTCATGTATTTCTAGTTCCATGTACATCGTTAACATATACTTTTTTTACCATTCTTTCTTCATTCATATTTTCATGTATCTAAACCAGCTTCTTCTTCTTCTTTCCGTGTCCTGTCAGGTCTCCCCAACGTTGACTATCACCCTTGAGTAGGCCTCCCCGTCCTGGGCAGCTCGGAACAGCTCCTCCACGGTCCTCAGCCCGGTCCACTCTCGGATGTTCCTCAGCCAGGAAACCCGCCTTCTCCCAACCAGCTTACTGTTCCTATTTTGTTCGTAGCACTTTCATTTGCACTGCATTCACTTTTCATTCAACACTCTATCATACACAGTTTTTCTGTACATTCGTCTAAGAGATCTCATTTCTACTGCATTTATTCTATTTAATTCCTTCTTTTGCCAGTTTTATGCTTCGCTATCATAGACAAACAAATTTATCATAGAGCAATTCATTTAATGATAAAATTTTCTCATAAATAAATCTCAATTATTTTTTCCACCATCACATTCGGCCTTCTAAATAAGACGTCTTATTTACTCGGAAAGTTTAACTCCGACGTCATCCCGTGACCATCAAGTTACAATCAAATGTATATACAATACATACCTATACAATACAATCATGTTTGGACCTGTACATAATGTATTATTATGCACACGCTTTATTTATTTTAAACAGTTTCACAGTAAATTATAAAGCTGGTAGCTAGCAACCACGAGGCCTGGTATTATGGTTTAATTGCTCAATTTTGAGTCAAACTCCCTGGAAGCGAACGAAATCCAACATGGAAATTTGCGTGCTACGTATAATGTGTATATTATGTTTGGTATATATAGCTACACGCCTTCCTTTAGATGTAGGTACCCACGGAATTGGTCTTGAAGGGCCGGCTTTGGAATTTACATATTTATTACCATTTTTATGATTAACATTAATAAAGAAAACACTTAAATAAAACTACTTCAAATAATTTCAGATTAATTAAAAAATTTCAATTCAAATGACAATTTCACATGTTTCACCTTACGACATTATCAAAAAGTCCTTCTCATATCATATAATAAAACTTCTATAAAACTAACATTTTCATTCTTATAAATGATTTAATATGGAGTTTTAAATCATTGTTTCAGAAATATTCCATAATTTAATTTATTACAATATAACTTAAATATAATTTTTATGATTTTATTTTGGTTTTCATAGTTGACATATTTTATCTTACTGGGCCATTGAAACGTGTAAACCGTACAAAGTGTATTGATGGTTGAAGTTTTTGTTTTGTAAACTCCATTTTAATTATTATAATAGTAAACGCGATTGTTTAATGGATTTATTAAACAATCGCGTTTATTATTATACGTACAAAGTGTATTTTTTAATCATATAAATGTATAATAAATAGGGGGGAAGTGTTTTTTTTTTTCAAATATACCTACATTTTAAAGTATTAAGTTATACGGTATTAAATTATATTTTCAAATTAGATATACTTTATGTCCTGATAGTAACTACTATGGAAAAAAATCATGTTGAAAGAGTTATAAAGAATGTATTTGTTACACTGTTGAAAGGAAATATGTCAGAAAAGAACGGTGTGGCAGTCTATTCTCCCTGCCTACCTTCTTATCGCTATCAACCCCTTGCATTTCAAATGGACGTTGTCCACTTGAAGAGTGTATAATTGTTTACCAATTATATCTTTTTCAAGTGCCCTGTCGGGTCCCCCAACGTTGGTGATCACCTTGGCGAACCTGTCCCTGTCCTGCGCCGCCCGAAACAGCTCCTCCACACTTCGGATGCCGGTCTACTCCTTCACGTTTTGCAGCCAGGACATTTGTCTCCTTCCGGATCCTCAGCGTCCCTCAATTTTACCCTCCAATATCAGTTGGAGAAGGTGGTACTTTTCCTCACGCAGTATATGACCCAGATGTGAGATCTTTCGAACCTTGATAGTTGATAACATTTCCCTACCCAACTCTAGCTCGCCTCAGGACTTCGGTATTGGTAACCATGTCTGTCCAGGGAACTCTGAGCATTCAGCGATGGAGTCACATTTCAAATGCTTCCAGTCTGTTCATTGAGTTAACTTTCAGGGTCCAAGTTTCACACCCGTACAATAAAACAGACCATACACAGCATTTGATCAATCTCTGGCGGAGTTTCAAGTTTACGTTATCATTGCAGAAGAGTGATTTCATTTTATTAAACGTAGCTCTTGCTGTCTCAATTCTGCATTTTATCTCTACATCTGGGTCAAGAGATTGCGTTTCAATTATATAAAAATTGTAATAATTAATATATCCTACCCAGTACGCGCCTGCCGTACGACACACACGAATTCCTGATATTATAATGCCGAACATTTTTTCTTTAGATTGGTAGTTACGGAACGAACAAAATTATAATGCTTTGTATGGAAACCGGGCGGATAAAATAAAACCCGTGGACTTCTCCGCGGAGAGCTTTGCCTAGGAAATAAATTGCCTTGGCTAATCAAAAATTACAAGCCATGAAGAAATAACTCTATCTCTTCCTTAATCACTTGCTAAGTATCCGTGCTGTGTTATGAGTAGTGAGTAATTAAATCAGCAAATATTATTTAATTGCAGTTTTTAAAATAGGGAATATGGAGGTGGTTTCATAGTCAATTCAATGATTAGAATTTAGAATAATAAAATTTACGTTATTTTTCAATTTAGTTCCAACCAGTTTCGATTGCTCCTGTCTTCATCTGGGATACTTTGACTCAAAGACGCACTTAAAATAAACCAGAAAAGACAATGCTTGAAAGTAGAATAAATGCAGTAAAAATGAGATCTCTTAGACGAATATGTGTAAAAACTGTGTATGATAGAGTATCGAATGAAAATATAAGAAGTGAATGCGGTGCGAATGAAAGTAAATAAAGCGTGTACGAGTACGAGTGACCCAAAGAGCCATAGAAAGAGCCATATTAGTAATAAGCCTAAGAGACAGAGTCAGAAACGATACGGTGAGAGAAAAAACAAAGGTCACTGACATCATCCACCGGGTGGCGACTCTAAAATGGCAATGGGCAGGTCACGTAGCCAGAAGCTCAGACGAAAAATGGACAAGAAGACTGCTGACTTGGAGACCATGGACGGCAAAGAGAAGTGCAGGGTGACCACGACTACGGTGGGAGGATGATCTGAACAGACATGACGGAATAACCTGGATGCACAAGACAGAGTGACATGAAAGCGAATAAAGGAGGCCTTCGTCCAGAAGTTGATGGGAATAGGCTGAGAAAGAAGAAGAAGGAAAGCGCTATTGATAACGACGATTCTTCATGAATTAAAATCGTGATTTTCCCACTTTTTAGGTTATTTTACTCCACATGTTTCGAAGGGTTTATATCTTAAACATCACGAGAACTGTTTAAACCCACTCAAATACAAAAAAATCTGTTTTTTAAGTATCTTAAATTATTCAGCGGCAATAATCTATATACCTACCTCTAAAAATATATATGTATGTACATGAATAATTATTCTTCAAAACATTTTATAAAAATACAAAAATGTTTTCATTTTGTACAAAATTATAAGCTACATGGTAGAATCCTTTCACATAATACAAAGAAGACTTCTTATATAAAAATCACGTAAGCGTACTCGTATATAGACCAAACTAATAATTTTGGTTATGAAGAGATTAGGTTGTTACTTCGCTTACGACCGATTTCATTTTAATCAGATATTATCGAGCGAAGTCGAAATAGGCGCATGCCTCATAAGGCCTTAAATTAAGGCATCAAAATACGCATGTATTATATATGAAGGCCCTTTATTATTTTTACTTAAGTATTGGGGTACCTACGCATGTATGATGAATGTTTGTATATATTTACCAGAGGCGGTTAATGAATAATTTCACATAAAATTATTAAAAGGGGATTGAATTATTTTTTTTACGTAACTGCTCTGTTTTCACCATCATACGAGTATGCGTAATTTTTTGAAGGAATTTGCGTCAAAAATAACAAACCCGTTTTTCTATTTCTAACTAGTTAACCATCACGCCGTCTCCCCAGAGGGGTAGACAGAAAGAATGGAACGCCACACTATTCTGTTCTGACATACTTCTCTCGATTCCTTTATATTCATACATCTTGTCATGCACCCACGTCGATTTCTCCGACTCCTCACGTGACCGACATATAATATTTGATTGATTTGATCGTGCCACCTTTTTCTCGGCCTTCCTCTTTTTCTAGCTCCGTTCACGCCGTTTACATATAACTTCTTCACCATTCTGTCTTCACTCATTCTTTCCATGTGTCCAAACCATCTTAATGACCCTTTCATTATTTCGTTCATAACACTTTCATTCACACCGCATTCACTTCTATACTTGCATTATACACTCTATCATATACAGATTTATTACATTCGTCTTAGAGATCTCATTTCTACTCCATTTATTCTACTTTCATCCTTCATTTGGCAGTTCCATACTTCACTTCCTTACATAAGGGTCGGCACAAGAACTCTTTCAATTTACTATTATATACATATTCTAGAGTGCTTAACATTAAAATAGTATTCATGAATATGCTATTTATTCATTCTTATTCAATTTTTTATACAATCTGCGGTGTGAGTAATAAAAGCTCATTTTTTGAAGAAGTAACCGGGTCTTGTCAAGGATTAAACCCAAGTCCCCCGAATAAGGCGTTTTGTCTAAACCACCACCTAGTTTAAGTATAGTATAGTAAATATCATCCTATCAGGGTGACAAAACTGTATTCCTAATATTTTTCTCTTTTGTTTCTTCTTCTTCTTCACTTTTGATAGACTCAGGAGTCTGTTTTTACAGGCGGGTCCTCTTGAGACGCTGAACTCCAGCTTTCTCTCCACCGTTTCGGGGGTCTTCCTGGTCGGCGTTGTCCGTTTGGCGTTCCATGGAGAGCTATGTATGGTATCCTATTTGAGTTCATTCTTTCTACACATTTATGCCAGTATCGCCGTCTTTGTCGTATCCATTTGACCACATCTTCGACCTCTCAGATTTCTCGAAATGATGTATTCCTAACTCGATCACGTAGGATTTTGCCACCTATATATAGCGCGGAGTGTTTTCATCTCGGTTGTCCTGAGCATGCTCTATGTCTTGACAGTGTCTGCCCTAGATTCAATGCCATATGTGAGGATTGGTCGCACACAGGTCTTATAAATGCGTACCTTGCTGTCAGTCCTCATGTCCTTGTTTCTCCATATGACATCCTTCAGGCAGCCTGCAACCGCTGCAGTCTTATCTACCTGTGACCTTACTTCTCTGGGGAGGTCATTAGAGCTGGTTACTTCAATTCCAAAATATTTGAATTGGTCTACCTGTTCAATTTTTTCTAATTACATTAAGAAATTAACAAATACACGGTTCATAAATAAATGGTCAAATACAGTGAATACATCGCCATAATATTCCACACTGATCATTTTAAAGTCATGTTCAAACGTCCCGCGAAGAGCTTTTTTCTATTATTAGTTTTTCTTTTAAAAAGAATTTAAAAACTTACGATGCGCAACTGTTTGGAATCTGGAATATAGTATTATTCTGTCGCTTATAGTATCGCCCAGTATAAGAAAACGCACTTGGAAAATTTTACGCGCGAAAAAACAATAAATCAAAGGTAATTTCAAATTTATTATGGTCGAATGATAAATGGCTCTTTGTAAAAAAGATATACCCTTAATTTAGAAGTTAGAAACACGAGTGGGGCTTATATTGTACCGGGAATATTAAATAGCCTATTTTCTCCGTAATTTAAGGTTTCTTTTCGTAAAAAAAAGTTCGACACCGAGTCCTGTGCTAGTTGCTAGCTAAAATACAACATTAATAATAATTATTTTTTACATACGGAACTACAAAAATAACGTGAAAACTTGAAGTTGAAATTTTTTGACGGTTGACCCAAATTTCACAAATTGGTAAAATTTTGGAGCATAAATCTTCCTCCGTAATAAATTTTCCCGGGTTTTCTTCAATGATGGATGTTGTTAATTAAGAACTATATTATACTGAGAGAAAAAAGTACCTGCCTATATATTAATTAAAAGTATTTTGATTTACGTAATAGAGTGCCTTTCTAGCAAGGTTAACTTTGAAGTTTTTCAGCAGTAATTTCATTTTATTCTGATAGCATTGATAATTGATTCATTTTCTTAAAAATAAATGTAAAGAATAAAATGTTTGTATTTATTTACATGTTTACGAATATTACATTTAAAACGAATAAATCATTTCGCGGAACAAATTTTTACGCAATTTTATAGAATATTTTTTTAATCAAATTGGTATTGCTAACGTTTCTTTCACGAAACTGGTCTAATTTATTCATTTAAAATAAATTTATTGATTTTTATGCACAAGCCATAATTGTGTGGTGCTAAAACTTGTTTTCACTTACAAGACTGTATTTATATGAAGCAATAGTGTTTTTTTTATAATTATTTTTATTAAATTATTACCATGCAGTTTTACTTATGAAAATAATTTTATTTTAAACATTGATACGAAGCAATAACTTAGTGGTTAGACATATTTAAAAATAAAATTAAACACTTTAACACCATTTCGCTAAGCATAAACCACTTTATTTGAGTTAGTGGCGCCAACCAGTTTCACTTTATAGCGAGCTTCCTCAGGGCTATTCCAAAACGATATAGCAACAATATATAAACAGTAGGTATGTCTATATAACATATAAATAAACAGTTTGTGTATAGCCCTGAGGAATCTCGCTACAGAGTGAAACCGGTTGGTGCTACTAACTCAAATAAAATCGTTTATACTAGGTGAAAAAGTGTTTTTTTAGATGTCAATAAAATTATCCGTTTACATTATGTCATTCTATTGACGAATAAATCTGAATTTTTAAATAACGCACAGTTAATACCGCAAGATTCTATTTCACGTGGTGAAAATCTGGAACAAGTGGATGAATTTGTTTATTAAGGAAGTATGTTTACAAAGAATGTGAGAGTTGAAAAGGATATTGAAAGAAGGGTTGGGGTAGGCAACAGAGTAAATGTTGCACTTAAAGTTGTTATCGCAAACAGAAACTTATCCAAAAAAGCAAAGATGGCAGTGCATAATGGTGTTATTGTGCCGACTCTTATGTATGAAAGTGAAGCATGGAACTAGGAAAAGAAGGATGAAAGTGGAATAAAGACGTAAGTATAAGAAGTGAAAGCGGTGCGAATAAAAGTGTTATGAACAAAATAATGAAAGGGTCATTACGATGGTTTGGACACATGGAATAAATGAGTGAAGAGAGAATGGTGAAGGAGGTATAATGTTAACGACATGAACGGAACTAGAAATAGAGGAAGGCCGAGGAAAACGTGGCACGATCTAATCAATCAAATATTGAATGTCGGTCACGTGAGGAGTCGGAGAAATCGGCGTGCGTGCATGACAAGATGTATTACATTCTTTCTGCCTAACCCTCCAGGGAGACGGCGTGATGGTTAGTTAGTTAATTATTTTTTCTATTTCACTTGATAAACAAATCTGTCATTATAATAAGCTTCGTATTTTCATTTGATTGTATGCAGACTCCACAAATACACACATATATTGAATGTAAAGTAGAAATGGATACAAAAACGCTACTCTACATATTAATCTAAAGAACTGGAAACTACCTCCTCAAATACAAGATAGGTCTACATATCCGCCTATTAGATGGAAGACCAAACATATATTATATTTTAGAACAGGTTTAAGAAGATTAGAAAAATTATTTATTGCTCACAGGTACCTGTCTTCTTACCTACTTGGTCCATGATACATGGCTGGATTATTAAGATGTATCGAACCGTTACGCGTTTCTTAATTACTTAATATTATCTACTTATGAATGTATTACGTAAATACGTACAATGTACGCACGTTTTTATAAGAGGATATGGTAGCCAGCTAGGAAATAAAAACTCTATAGGTAGCTGCATATAATTTATAATGTAATTCTTAAATTAACGCTGTAAAATCTGACGTGGTCGAATATGTGGGTGCTTACTTGTTTAATTTACACTTTTTTCTACTTCACTTATTTCGGCTTTCAATCTGTATATAAGAAGGTATTTTTATGTACATAAAATACATAATATTTGTATTTTTTGAGGTCCCTCCTCTACCTGCACGGCACCAATAGGACAGAATAGCTTAATTTAATAATAGTAAACACGATTGTTTAGTGGTTTCGATTGGATTTAATTTATATGCATTATAAAAAATTGTGACAAATTTGTTTCGCATTGCGAGGGCATTCTCAAACTCTTGAATGTCATTCTCAAACAAGAGTTTGATAAAACAAATTTGTCACAATTTATATCATTAATATAAATTAAATCCAAGTAAAACCACTAAACAATCGTGTTTACTATTATTAAATTAATATGGAGTTTTACAAAACTAATACCTCAACCATCAATCAGAAGAGCTTACTTAATAATGCGCAGACGTTAAATGGACTCTAAATAAAATCTTTATTTGTAGTTTCTTCTATATTCGAATCATTTTGTGTTGTGGATTCACATTTGAATAAATAAAATTGTTCTTCGTATTTCACAACACCTTATTATTATTTTTACAGACGCGTTTCAGATGTTTTCCTACCATTTTCAATACAGAAATTTAAGAATTGTACATCGAAAAAGGTTGCGTTACAACCGGAACATGCCTGCCAAATGAATAATGAGTTTTTTTTTTAGATAAACTTAAGGTGTTAACACTGTGGAGTTCTATAAAGTCGATTTTTTATAAACTGTATAAACTGTATTATATCGTTCTCCCGGTGATGAAGGTGTAAGCCTTCAAAGCATGTCGAAAAAAATAAACTCAAAAGTGGAAAAAACAGTGTTTTAATTCATAAAAATTCGAATAATGAGGTGTTGTGAAAATACGAAGTTCAGTTCTATTTATTTATTTATAGTACTTATTGTATCTAAAACACAATACAGGGGGAAAAAAATTCAATGTTAAAATTAATGATTTATATTTAACTCTTCCATTGCCGTTTGATATCATCCGCGCAATACGATGCTGTGTAATCAACACACATTTTCAAATGTTGTCTCACCTCTTTTCTCCAAAATTTAGTGTTAACTTTTTTAATGGTTCAATTAACTCCTATTTAAGACTATTTTGTAGTTTTAAAACACTTTATTGGACTTTTCACGAAAGCAGACGCCCGGTTCCAAGCCACAGACGCCTTTTTTGGGTGTAATATTTTAACTGTACGTTTTAAATAAAAATAATAATACACTTTTAGTTATTTGTATTAACACCATTTTATTTGGTAACACCAACCGATTTCGCTCCCGCCGGAGCGTCGTCAGAGTGAGAGAGTAAACTAAATATGATATTTGTTGTTGTCTAAGTGTTGTTAATACAAATCACTAAAAGTGTATTATTATTTTATTGAAAAATGTCACATCACAAATTAAGTGCTACATACGAAAGTTTTAAATATTTATTTGTAATAAAAACATCTCATTTCTTGAAATTAAAATATATTTTATGGGAAAAACATGTTTCGTCTTACTAATGCATTTAATGGGGCAATGAAGGTGCCTCCACGTGTGGTGTTCCTATAACTGTAACACGCGGCGCCCCTGGAAATTCGCCTTAAACTTCCACTTCAAGGCAAGAGAAGAGGAGAGATATGATCAATTTCAGGGCCATCCCTACAAAACAGGCCTATCATTGACACGACGAATATTTTATTTGATTTAATATGGAGATTTATATCATGGTTCACGAAACAATAAATGTATGATAATATTGTATTTTCTGAACTGAGGACGGACGTCTGCGTCCCGAAACACGATTATCAAAAGTGCAATTAAGGTTATGAAAAAATAAATAAAAGGGTCGTTAATATAATTTGGATAATTTGGAAAGAATAAATGAAGACAGAATGGTGGAGAAATTATAAAACTAGAAAAGGAGAAAGACCGAGGAAAACATACCACGATCAAATATTAAATCTCGGTCACGTGATGAGTCGGAAAAATTGACGTGGGTGCATGACGATTTATGAACTTAGAATAATCGAAAGAAGTATGTCAGGGCAGAACATTGTTGCCCTCCATTATTTCTGTCTACCACTTCGAGGAAATGGCGTGATAGTTAGTTAGCGAAAAAATATTCAATTATGAATCTTCACCACAAAGCGATGGCAAATTAATTAGATTTTTATTTGAATCGCATAGTACGAAAAACCATCGGCAAATGTTTGTAGTGTTTGAATAACGTAGAAACACTTTAGACCGAAGGAGTATAAATCTTTTGTAAGGGTAACAGACAACACAAAAGATGTTTTTTGTTGTTTAAAATATGGTTGCACCCTGCCGAGTCCAGAATGGAGGTGTAATTTTAAAAATTACGGTAGACCTTTTAAAAATCAATTGGCCCTTTTTAATGGCTAGGTTTGAATGAATCTTATTCGATTAGAAGATTCATGATATAATTTATCAAGAACAATAAACCATCACGCCGTTTCCCCATAGGTAGACAGAATAGATATCTCCGACAGCGACAGCATAGATTGTTTTACCTACCGGCCGCCAGAACCAACCTGCATCTGGTGACACTTGTGGGAAGAGCAATTAATCTGCTGAACGCGGTCTTCTCGGAGATCAACGTCTTTCATATTAGTGAAAGCAAGAAAACGTTCAGAAAGCAAACACTCTTGATTTTGGAGACTATCTTGTCTTCCTAATGTCGAACCATCTCTCATGCGTTTCTGATATTATATACCTACAATATATTATTTTACCTGTTCTCAATAGATGTCTTAAACTATAATAATTGTTTTTTTAATATCTTTTGAGAAAATAAACTGATTTGATTTTATTTGATTTGATTTGATGATTCATTTGGTCATGCCATGTCTTCTGTAGGAGTCCCTATACTACACGATCCTAACACATGTCTGTAACTTCCCCCACATTTATACAGCGAGTCATACACGCACGTCTATATATCTACATGATATACAATGAACTTCTACTTAGAAATGACAATTAACAACATTAATATTGTGAAAATATCTAATTTATAACTGGTCACAGTTAAAACAATACTACATAAGTAATCTACCCATAGTGAGTTATCTACTCCTGAGAATATTACAAAATTAGGAGGGTATGTTTATAAATAACAAATAAACAAACAATTAAAAAATATTTTTTTAAATGTAGGTAAACCAAAAAAATATTTTATATATATTTATGTCACGGTGTATGCATGTAGAAGAGTACATTACCAAATCGCTTATGACTATAGAATTTATAAAAAAAACTATTTTAAACACAAAGAAGATACAATTGTGAAATTCAAATAATATAAAAATACAATATAAACAATAAATACAAACACAAAAAAACACAAGATAATTAAAAATTTAAGCAATTAGAGAAACAATTGAAGCAAATGTAAATTGTATACATTATATTAGAGATAGATGCTTTCTGAGGGTAGCCTCACTATCGTGGAAGATATCCACATACGAAGAGATGCGGTTTAGAAGGATTATTGCCCTGCCTACGGGCATTACCTTAGGTAGATTGGTTCTAAACAGTGACAGATAATTGTCAGGGACAAACAAAGTCAAATTATTCAAAATATCAGAGTTATATAGTTTTGGCCGAAAACTATGATACTTTAACATTTTTAAATGTTTATTTAAATAACTTTGTTTTATGTATCACAATTGTATTTTATTTTACGCGACAGCTGTTTCGTCAACCTATGTTGACATATTCAGGTATTACAATTGATGATTTTAAATTATTATTGTAACTCCTGATGATGTCAACATAGGTTGACGAAACAGCTGTCGCGTAAAATAAAATACAATTGTGATACATAAAACAAAGTTATTTAATTTAACAGTTTTATCAGAGTTATGTATATGACCACGAATCAGTTGAAAAAAATGAACACCCAAATGGATAGTTCGTCTAATTTCCAATGATTGGTTGTCCAGCATACCCAGCAAAAATACAGTTGTGTACAGCCAGGGGCAATTATTTACACAGCCTACCCCTTCGGCGAAACGGCGTGATGGTGAGTAAGTTGTTTAGTTTATTGATTTTATATGCACTGGTTGAAGAAGATTATTCACAATAGAGTATTTATTATACAGCGCTGAGACTTTTCGATGAGGAAGATTAATTATTATCGATCTGCCAATGAAGCGGTAACGCGCTCCGCTCGCCTTCAGCGGCCCATCCTACGATGCTTTATGACCCACCTACTCGCCCGATAACGCAACGAACGTGCAGCAGCTATAGCTGTCCCGCTCTGGCGGACCTGAATCACGCGAACAATAAATCATCGGTCCCTTTCGCGCAGACCGAAATAGAACAAGCGTGTCAAAAACGTGTGTATGTCCGCCCGTATAACCCCTCTACTACTTCTAAAACTTGGTACTCAAAGAGAAAAAAATGTTATATAATATACACAAATTAGTAAAAACATCATAAAAACTTGTTAAATTTACTTGTATTGAGGGTTACTTTTTGATTAGGTGCCAGTTTGCTGAAGTAATTTCTCATTGTTCCGGGGATTACAATGCTTTTAATTCCAGCCTAAATGAATAAAAGCATAATTGTATGGTTTATGAGCACTTAATCAAAGTGCTTGCTCGCGATCATCGATATGGAAGACATTACAGAGTCATTTTTTACTAGTTGGTTTATTTTGTCTGCCGTGGAGGATTTCGGCTCTGGGCCGTTTTTGTATTGGTGATTTTTTGGACTCGTTTTTTTCGGATGGCAGCCTTTTGTTCCTAGTTGGGCCAAGGGTTTAGGGGGGTCGAGTGGTATTATATTTCAAATCGCGCGCAGTGCCATCTATTGCCGTCATTTAGAATCGGCTCTCCGCTACGCGCGGTCACACTACAGTAAAGGCTTTTGCGACCGCGATGATGTGTTTATACTATGAAATCACTCAGTAACGTTGAAGAACTTGTATAGCGAGAACGTACCGCGGAAATCGGAGGCGTTCGGCAGCGACGGAAAAGCACGAAGATAATTTAGAGGGAAAACTAATTGATCGGAAAGGGTTCGATTCAATTCGAAATCCTTTCATTTTTTTAATTGGGTGCGTTCCATTCTAATTTTGAATTCAAAACGTTTCATTATAATTACACAATTGAAGTGATTGTATTATTTGGTGCTATTTGTTTTTCTTTTTGACTTTTGTCGAAGTGTGATTAATTGCGTACAAATTTCTTCGGAAAATTTTCATTTAGTGAAATTAGTGGTTTTATGAAAATCTTTTATTTAAGTATTGTTAAGTGATTTTTTTAACTTGCAAAGTGAGTTACAATTAGTGAAAAATATTTTTCGTTTTAAAAGTGTTTTCTTGTTTGTGAAACTCATCATCACTATCATCGCTTTTCGTAAAATGTAAGTTTTTTAAAAACTTTTTTTGTTCTATAGACACGCATTATTCTGGCTCACAGAATTAAATTTCCCGCCTTTAGAAATAACTTTTTAAATTTTATTTAGCTTTAAACTATTCAGTACTACCTACTTTAAAACACAATTTATTTGTTTCAATTAAATAATATTTTGAATTGCGTATCATATTCTCTTATGAATAAAAATGTTTATAAATGCAGATTTTACTTTTTTCGTAAAATTTGTTCGTTTTATGTTAACATTATTTAACATAAGTCAGTAATTAAAACAGAACGCCTTTTAAATTATTAATTAGTTTAAAACATACTTATTAGGCCATCACTTATTTAATAAAAATAAAATAAAAATGTCCATACTCAAATTAACTATTATTTATAAATTTGAGATAATTGTATTGCTTTTAGGCCTTCATAAACGTTCATAAAAAACAACCACAAAACAGCAAAAATATTTTCGCCAAACGAAATAATAGATAAACCTTTATATTGCCCTTAGGTCATGAAATCGTTTGAACGAAATGTACCAATAGATAGCGACCGCATAGGGAGGCTGAGGCGAGAAGGATATATTTGTGGTAAAGGAGAGAAAAAGAGAGATATTGGAGGAAAGTCAAAAAAGGATTCTCTTGCAGCAAGCTTAACGATCCCAGTAGACTTAAATATTTTTTGAATTAATAATATATTTTCAAATAAATAATTGAAGAATACAAACATACTGAAAATTTTATGCTTTTACAGATTTAATTTATTTTAAAGTGCGCGAATATCAGATGCAGCGTTCATATTTATATTTTAGATTTAAAACACGTCTTAATGCGCCCTTGAGGTGGTTACATAACAAAACGGCGCTTTAAAAGTTAACATAATATTATTATTATTATTAACGTGCAAAACACCTCGATATATGTTTAAAGCGGATGAATGCGTGAAAAATAAAATCAAGAAAGGGTCACTGAGATGGCTTGGACATATGGAACGAATAGATGAGGGAAGAATAGTTAAAAATATATATACAAATAGTGTGAATGGAAAAAGATGTCGAGGAAGGCCAAGGAAGACATGGCATGACCAAATTAATCAATTACTGAAAGGCGGTCATGTTCGAAGTAGGAACAATCGACGAGCGTGCATGTCTTGCGTGTAGAAGAGGCGCGAGAGTTATGTCAGGATAGAACAATGTGACGATCCATCCTCTCTGTCTACCCCTCCGGGGAAACGGCGTGATTGTTAGTTAGTTAGTTATTTAATTTAATTATTTAAATCTCTAAACAATTGAGTTATTTTCTAGACTTCAATTTTATAAATAATTTTCTAATTCTGATAAGCATCATAATTTGCTATTCTAATTTAACATTTCATCTTGTAACTTGTATAATCACTCACTTATTTTATAATTTAGTTTATAAAATTAAAAGAATCCTTAAAACCGTATATTTGATTTGTTTTAATTATTTTAAATTTGGAACAAGGCTTGGTTCTCAGAAGCGCACTGGGATATAAAAACACACCGATGATAAAAATCTCGGTTTTCCTCGAAAAGGCACCCTGGAAATGAAATTCTTATCGGTTAAATGAATTTCTTGTATGTCACCGCGGAAATTCTATCTTTCTTAACGTATGGTATTCTAAAAACTACATGTCTACAACGTATATTTATATATTATGATTTAGGTACCTACCGTATGAAACAAAAAGAAAAATATTTTTTAATTCAAATAAGCATGCAACTTATAATCCGTATATCCATTAGGTAAATATGTTGAATATTATCTATCAATTGTAAACAATATTTTTAGGCTAACCGGTTTCATTACATTCCGTATCTGGGTAGATACTGAGATTACTACAATGATCAGCCAACCTAATTAAGATACAAAAACCATCGAAACCGGTTGATAATAAAAGTGATAAATATTATAAAAATAACATTATAAAACGTAGTGTAGTTACAATGCGTTAAAGTGCCTTTTTTATTTACCAACAAAAAAATATCGTCTTTTGATATTGATTATCATTTTATTAATCAACTTATTAAAAGCTAAAGCATTCCATAGTAATACACTTAGGAAATTGAAAATAACTTTGTGTATAATCCACAAAATAATTTTGTTTATAATCCACAAAATATTAATATTTTGTGGATTAAAAATAAAGTTATTTTAAATTTCATGAGTGCATTTTATTAACGATTTAACTTAGTTTAAAATCTTAATACGTAATACTTTGTGTTGTTATTGCCTTATTTCTCTTTTTTTAAACACTTTGTTTATACAATACTTACATTTAAAAAACTAAAATTACATAGACATGTTTCGGACAACCAGTCCTTCTTAAGTGATACATATATTACATACAGATATTAATATTAATATTACATACAGATATTATTAGATATTAATATTACATACAGATTTAAAATATTATAAAATTGTTTATATGATCTGACAGATGTTATAAAGATTTATTTGGAACGTTTATGCTTTTGTTATAACAAATATTATGTATCAATTTAAATTTTTAAATAATAATTTAAAGTTCTTATTGGGGTTCAGGTAATCACTTACAACAAAGGAAATAAATCCAATTTTAATACGTAATTTCCGAATAGTTAAAATAATGCTTCACTTATATTTGTCCAAATGCTAAGACTTATAATATGAAAAATATATTTTTTTTTTCAGTTAACTAAATAAGTTCATGTGTTCAAAATTATCTACTATATCATTCAACCTGTATAATACCTAGGTATACATATGTATTATATAATTAAAAGTTAAATCGTCATTATCATCACATTTCTAGTTAATAGTTTATGATTTTCTCAAGAAGATGGAGATTTAATACCGTCAATACAGTGAAAATGACAGTGTTTTTATTTCATATATAAATCATAATATAATGTCTTAAAAAGGTATTTTAAAACTACTCTATACAAACGGGCATTTGATAATTTCCTGGCCTTTCATAAATCCAAATAAGTCAAAAATCACAACATGTGTAATTACAATTATAATAGTATATTTTATTACAAAAACTTACTGGCGAAACTTAAAAAATAAAATCTGTTTAAATTTATCTACACTTATTTTATGTGGGTCAGTTGGTTTTTGTCGGTATTATTAATATTATAAAACACAATCATTTTGTAATAAGTATAAACTAACACTTGTAAATTACCTTTCATTATAGAATCGATATTAAGTATAAAAAAATCTTAGTCACACCTTAAATAACATGATTTCATTGCAATTATTCTCTTTGCATAATATGCGCACATTTGGGTCATTTTTTTATTGTGTCCGCTTTAAAGCAAAAGCAAAAAACCGAGCAACGTGTTTTAGTCAACAAAGAACTGATTTATGATGTCTAGTTTCTCCAAAATGTTTTATCTTCTCGCGACAAAACACCGTTTTTTTAAGTCATTTTTGGAAAGAAAGGCACTTTTTTGACAATGGAAAATTTTCTACGATGCGCGATGAATACGCGGCAAAGATATTTTTACATTTCTCTATTTTTTGCTAGCCACGTTTTATACAATATTTGTGTTCTTATTTTGCGAACCACGCTTTTATATTCTTGTTATTATTTTTTATCTACACGATGGAATATTACATTTAAAAATATATGTAATAGTAAAAACAATATAATGTTTTATAAGCTTTATGTACCAACTTACAAACAAATAGTAAAGTAATTTATTGACATGCTATGTAAAGTAAAAATTAAATTTGTATATCTATTTAATAAAATTTTATTTATATTTTAAATGTAACACTTCACTTTTAAGTTTTGTAGCTTTATTGAGAGTACGTTTCATTTTGATTTGAACACGATTGTTAAGATATTATTATTCGATTAAAACATGGTTAGGTATATTTATGCGTACTCGTTTTTCTTTGCAGCCTTAATAATACGCATTGAATTTTTTGCTATTCTTATCAAATTCTACATATTAAATTCTACATAGTCAATTATTGAATTTAGTAAATTTAATCCTAACCATTACATTCAATACATATGTGGATCACTTTGAAATAAGATAATATTTCAGTATAATGGTATTTTTTTCAATTTTAAACACTATTTATTAATTATCTCCGTTTTAATATTATATTATAATAAACATTAGCTAATTCAATTGAAAACGTCGGTTTTCTTTAAGTTTTCTAGTCAAAACTTTGAGTGAAAGACAAGTTTCGCCCTGCTTTGTAATTATTAAGACGAAAAATGTCATAAAATTTAATAAATCTTCTAGAAAACAGACGTTGTTATTTCCTATTAATTATTTCATATGGAATTCCCCATAAGACACATTAAATATTTTTATTGTATTTTTAACGTAATATGATTTATAGGTAGGTATATATTATAATTGGTACCGTTAAATTCGCGGTTAATTGGAGTTCAAAGCTTCTGTTCACAAACATTTCAGAATACTCATATTTCTCGTTGCACAAATCGTAAATGTAGAATACTGGAACACTTTTTATTAAATTTGCTTTTTTGTAAATACTTTGGGTTTTGTTTTACGCCACAGCTGTTAAGTCAACCGATTATGGCATCATCAGACGTTACAATCAACTAATCTTACAAATATGCAGAATTAATTTATAAAGGGTGCAAACCTCATTAGTGTAATTAGTCATTGTAAAAATTAAATAAGTAAAGAAACTACTCACAATGTTATGAGCAAATACAATTAAGGTGGGGAAAATGAGATTAAGAGATAAATGTTATACATAATAGAAATTTAAGCTCAATTAAATTAAATAAATATTTGTTTGTATTGTTTTATAAAATTACATGTATTTTGCATTGTCTTTCATTCATATTATTATTATTTTTTTACTTCATAAGGTAAACGTGCTAACAGAGCTTGTAATACTGTGAAATTCGATTTACAAATAAAATGTTTTAAGTACAATAAAATGTAATATTTGGGAAGGAAATTTTTAAATAATCTATTGTCTACATTATTTTTTAAATATTTCAGTTTAAATATATATTGAACAATGTTAATTTCTTTGTAAACATCACTTTATTAAAAATTAAATTAACACAAACATATTTCGGACACAAAAAATATTATTGTAATTATTTTAATATCAGTCAAAACTGACCACAATCGTGACAATATTGATAGTCCATTGTTTGGCTGGAACACTATGATTCTTAACATTTTAAACTGTTAAATTAAATAACTTTGTTTTTCGATCAACCTTTGTTGACATCATCAGGTGTTGCAATTTATATATTACATTTGATATATTATTGTAACACCTGATGATGTCAACAAAGGTTGACGAAACAGCTGTCGCGTAAAATAAAATACAACTGTGATACAAAAAAAAAAAAAGTTATTTAATTAGTTTAAAATGAAAATTTTGTTTAAATATTTATTTTTTATACTCGTATACAACAGTTAACTACACTGAAGGAAGAAGGGCTTCTGTGTCTGAAACATGTTTTTAATAATTTATATTCAATTTTTAATAGAGTGTTGTTTACAAAGTAATAAACATTGTTTTACATGAATCAGCGACACAAAGTGATGGTTAATATAGAAGAAATAAAATATGTATTTTCAGTAAAAAAATATAAAGCTATTTTTTAGGTAGTTAAGTACCGATTCCCGTACACCAAAATAGACTATTATATATATATTGACCTCAATTTATAAGGTTAATGTTCCGATAATGTTGAGCCACCAATGTGTTGATTTAGTGCACTACGATATGTTAATTCAAAGGAAAGTGATCTACGCTTGAGCCAACTCCTTCATGACGCCAGATAAATTGGTTTCTTTAAAACAGTTGCGTTCAATAATTTACAATATAAAATACCTACAGATATTATCGAAGATTACACTAATAAAATACCAAATGTTCACTCAAGAATAAATTGATTCCCAGATCTTATACATGATTCAATTCAAGAAACCACTTTTGAAATCGATTTAATTTTTTGAATTTTAAATTAAGAGTGTTGATAAACATGTATACAAATAAAGTTAATATATAAATAAATACTTACCTATCATTTTAAGAAGAGAAGAAGAAAGCCATACATGTTAGTTAATGGTTTAAAAATCGTCAGGATAATAGCGATAAAAAGATTATTGTAGATAATTGGATAATCGTGAATAATAAGAATTTTTTATTTTAATAAATATAATGGTAGGTATATTGGTGTAAATTTAACAAACATAATATTTATTATTCTTTAATATGGATAAAAATATGTTTTTTTAACCTCATTGAATTGATTGGTTTTCACTGTGGAAATCCATTTTAATTTGGAATATATTATTAATACTGTTTAATCCACTTTTATTTAATAAAAGAGGGTTAAACAATGTTTACTTTTTATTCACTTCTATCTCGATTTGTTTAGAAATATTTTATTCAACATTGACGAAAACGAATGTTTTCTTGATGTTTTATTATATTTAATGGTACTATTATGTTTTGCAGGTAGTAAGCTGTTTGTATATTAAAGAATATTATATTTAATTCATCATTAGTTTTTTAAAAAAAAAAAATTATTGAAAATTTATAAAACACATCAAGGGCGCATTTTAAAGTTTTAAATCTAAATATGAATGCTGCATCTGATATTTGCGATCGGTTAGGAAATAATGTAAAATAATTATACAAGTAGGGTTTTTAATAAGATACGAAATATGAAAAAGATGGGTTTTCAGCTTAGATCTAAAATCTTACTGCTGGTAAACTAACATGGTCAAAATGGTAAATTTACCCTATTATTCTCGTATGGTTTTTAGAGTATTTTTAGTTCTGCTTAATAAACTAATAAATGTAATTACATTTTATACAAGTACGTAGGTGTTAAAAGCACTGTTAAAAAACCTCCAATCTACAACTCAATAAATTATACACTTCCTATAATGAGACCTGTTTCGTGTGCGCGAAGAGATTACGTTGTATAATCATACGTTCACGAAAAATACGATTAAGTCATTTAATAGTTACGAAAACATAATCAAGGAACTTTTTTATAATAAATATATACACTAGTATTAACTATAAAATTATAAATTCAGTTATACATCTAAATAATAATTATTTTTAACTAATAAAGACAAGAACTAAAACCTTAACATCCGAAATTGTTAATTAATATAATTAATTCCGTAATTTTTTTTAGTTTTTTTAAATTAGTTTTGTTTTCTGAAAACAAAAAAACGATTTCGCTGGATTTTGACAGTGAAGGCGCCTGCGCAAATTGTATTGCTAAGGGTTGCTTCGCTTAAGAATTATACGCCAAAAATAAAAGAAAAATATTCAAATCAATTTATGTTCTCTTTTAGTTTTGCACATTTATTAAAGTTGGCTAACAATAATGAAGTGTTTATTAAATCACCCTCTAAACATCACTTTCACAGCAAATAAACTTTGAATATTTCATGACGTCATTGGAGTCTAGCAGATCATTATAGAATCCCGAGATTCTTTGCTCGTTCTTCCGTTAGAATCTGATTTACGAATATATATCACCGCTATGAATAAATAATACCACAACACACAAGTTCGGTGTTCTTTTAATTGGCAGATGAATTTATTGCTTCCTTTTGAGCTTTTATTTCTTATTTTTATTATCGCAACAGGTAAGCACTTGTTATTATTGCATATTGGTGCATTCAATGGTAAAATAAATCATCATAATACAATTAATAATGTGATGAAACAAAAATATTACGAAATATTCTGTCATAATTATGACATATAAACCATACGCAGTGGCAGGTCCGTCCGCCTGGAATATGCTTCCTGCACGCCTCAGATGCATTGACAATCCGACAATTTTAAATCTCACCTAATAACCCACCTTTTCAAAATACCTCATTAAATGTAAAAAACGGTTATCCGATTTCTGGTGTCAGATGCAACTCTCATGACTAAAAACAATTAAGGAGAGCTAATCACGAAAACGGCGCTGAACAAATTAGCCTTATTATTATTATTATTATTATTATTATACATACTCTTTGAAAAATCTACTTAGTATTTTATGGAAATATCTATAAATTTGTAAACATGAAAATAATAAAAATCCTTTATATTTAACAATGATATGGTAACGTTATTTGAGTCAACTAGTTTCTCTATTCAGATTTGAATTATTGTTCTCAGCTGATATTTCTTTGATTGTCCTTGGGAAGATCAGTTAAAGATAACGACGGCATTTCTTACTGCGATTCTATGATATGTATCATATGGGTCGTTTTATGCCGCATTCTGAAAAAAATAATATCGATATGCTTTAAAAGTAGCTTAAATAATCGCTGTAATAAATATTGCAACTATCTACAAATGAGAAAAAGGGTTGTCCTTGAAAATATCAGTTAAGGATGATTATGGTATTTCTTTCTGCGATTCTAAAAAAGTTACAATAGAGGCCATTTTATGCCGCACTGTACAAAGTGACATTAAGGTGTTTAAAATTGCTTGGGGTTTTTATATATTATATAGGTATCATCCTAACAAGACGTAAAACAATCATCCACAAATGGGAACAAAGATTGTCCTTGAAATTATCAGTTGAAGATGATTGCGGCATTTCTTACTGCGATTCTAAAGGACTTTTTATGAGAAAAAAAAAATAAAAAGTAGTTTACTTATTTAAGAACTCATTTTTTGTATTATACAAAGAAGTTTGTTAACTTGTAAGTAGTTTACTTATTTAAGTGCTTTGACTGGCGCACCCAAGGTCCCGGGTTCGATTCCCGATGATGGCAAAGTAATTGTCACACTATCATTGATCTGGTGTAGAATTCACGTGACAAAAAAATGGCTATATATTAGATACCTATCAAATATCATGAGAAACAATATGAAAGCTATACCCTTTATATCGATTTGGCTCGCGCTGTAATGATGTAAAGAACTGTTCAAAAAAATTTAAAAGTTGTTTGAGTTATGTTTTTAATAATCGTAACAAGAAATAACACAAATTTATTGATCATTTACCATGTTCATGGTTTTAATACCTCCCAACTGGGGTAACCCGTTCTAGGGAGGCATTCCTAGCACTCTATATAATTTCAATATATAAATTACAAATTTATGGAAGAATTAATCAACAAGGGGAGCAACACATATCCTAAAATGTATAACTTAAAATTAATTGTCTTATATAATAAATAATATATTATAACACTATTTAAACTATTTACTTGTTTTTAAAAATTATACTACATTCAAGCCGCCTTAGAAGAAAGATTTTCCTTGAAAATATCAGTTGAGGGTGCATTTCTTACTGCGATTTTAGAGGATATTTTATGCTGCACTGTGTAAAAAGCACAGTAAGACGAATAAAAAGAAGCTTTAGTACCCAGTTTTGTATTGAACAAAGTAAGTTATTTCGATAAATAATTTCCAAATTTAGGAAACAATTCATGAACAAGGGGAGCAACACATATCCTAAAGTGTATAACTTAAAATTAATTGTCTTACATAATATATTATCACACTATTTAAACACAATTTAAATTTTGTTTTTTTTTTGTATACAAATACTGGAATTTTACCCATTGCGGGTTAATCATTTTTTAATCCTTAAAAAATGATTAACCCGCAATGGGTAAAAATACAGTATTTGTCTAAAAGTATTTGTATTCAAAAAAACTAATTTTATAAAAAAAACTGGTATAAGTTAATAGCATAAAAATTGGAGTTTCACTCCAGGCGTTATCTAGCAATGTGATAATTGCGTAAAAGCCTTTCACATTGTATTAATAAAGATTTTCTGCTTAATGCTTACAAATTATCTTAATAGATGGCGCTAGTGTACAACAATGTGAAGTTATTAAAAAATAGTAGCATATACTCGTATACAAGTTCCAAAAAATTTTCAAATGTGGTGTCGTAAGAAGGGCGGAATGGGGAATGTTGTTAATATAAAGTGATCGCTTAACCCAACCAATGACAGGTCATAAGTCCTGTAAACGCCTACCATATTCTGATTCCAAATAATTTACATCTTCGTCTCTATTGAGATACAATTAACTACTCGTATTTAAACTATTTACTTGTTTTTAAAAATTATACTACATTCAAGCCGCCTTAGAAGAAAGATTGTCCTTTAAAATATCAGTTGAGGGTGCATTTTTTACTGCGATTTTAGAGGATATTTTATGCTGCACTGTGCAAAAAACACAGTAAGATGACTAAAAAGTAGCTTGAATACCCAGTTTTATATTGAACAAAGTAAGTTTGTTAAAATTTTTGGGGGAACATTTTTTGTGTCATATCGTGCTCATTACAAGGCAAATTGTCCCAATTACAGTAATTTAATTACCCAAAAAAGTTGTGTGACTCTGTCGGGATTCTGAGAATGGCGGTCACCCGCCCCGCGTACCGGACACCCGCTCACGCATCTGTATGGGAAATATGCCGTTCATGGCGTTTCGATGCATTATTCAACGCCCGGCCGCTCGCCGCTGGACGCGGTGACGAATCTTTGGCTGTCGAACGCGAAAATCATCATCATCATATTGTGAATGGAAAAAGAAGTAGAGGGAGGCCAAGGAAAACATGGCATGACCAAATTAATCAATTAAGTAGAACAATCGACTGGCGTACATGTCACGATGTGTGAATGTAGAAGAGGCTCGAGAGTCAGGATAGAACAGTCTTACGGTCCAGCATCTCTGCCTACCTCTACGGGAAAATGTTTAGTTAGTTAGTGTACGAAGTTGTATAGTTTATTCACTGCACGGAAAATATTTGCAACTAGTTGCAACCCGTGAAATATTCACGGAAGTAACCAAATTTTATATTAACCTTTTCATAGCCACAAATAAATCACGCCGCGTGCTCATCAGGCTGAATTTTTTTGTCAAAATAAAACTATTTTTCCTGTGTTAGAAAGAAATTATAATTTGCTTACAAAATATTATATCCCGCATCGATTCTTATATCAGTTTCAAATTTTCATTGTCAAACAGTTTTCGATATTTATCGATAAATCGGTTAAAAGTATTTGGAAATTTTATAAAATATTCCGGGTTAACTAAAACAGATGTCAGTGGGTATTCCGTTACTGCTAAATTGTCAATAGAAGTAAATACGGCGCAACAATACGTCACCAAAAGTTCTTTCGAGATATCTCGTCTCTGGCAAAACGAGTCTGTGCCAACCATCATTTCATGGCTTATTTGATTGTTTGTTTAATGTCATAAAACAACAATCAGAACAAAATCAAAATACTTTAGAAACGTTCTCGGGCATGCGCATCGTGAAACGGATGTCGTCAAAGAAAGATTAACAGATTTTTTTTAATACAAGAGAGCTAAAGAGGAATAATTCGATTCTCTTAAAAATTAATTTGAAATGCACACGATGCGCATCCTCTAGAACGTTTCAGGATTATTCAGAATTTGGTTCTGATTTTTGTTATATGACAGTAGTGTAGAAAACAAAAGCAGAACAATTTAGTTTTATTAATTGTAAAATTTTTAACGCGTGAAAAAAAAGGTTTACATTAATATTTAAAACTTACTGTTAACGATTGTACAGTGTATAAAGTTTTTAAAGGGTAGAAAATAATTACGTCTGAGAATATTTACGGGTTGCAACTAGTTATTATTAAATATAATCCATTGTTTTGGTGCAAATACTAAGATATTTTTATTTTACAACTTATTGTATAATAAAAGTATGTTTGTAAGCAATTGTTGCGACCGCAGTTTCGCCAAATGATGTTGGCATCGTTAAGTGTTACAAAAAATATTTAATTTATGAATACCTGATGATGCTTATATCGATAGGCGGAACAGCTGTTGCATTAATTTCATACAAATTAAAGAAATAAATTGTTTTATTACAACATTGTTTCAAATGAAATATGTAAACAAATAGTCTTATCAATTAGCGTTTTTATAAATAATTAATAAAGTTTTACTAACCATATAAATATCTACAACAAGTCCAATTAACTACTTCATATAAAAATAACTTGATGGGCTTAGTCGGAGAAAAGAACATGTTTGTGTTATGCCATGCATGAAATTTGAACGCGAGGAAGCGAGAAATGCCTGTCGGGTTGAAAATAAATTACCCTCTATCCTCCTTACATACCCTCATTAGAATATACTACAAATTAAAGTCATTTTTTATCGGTGCACAATTGTTACCAGATCAAACTATATTATTTTATTTATAATTAGTTCGATTGGGTATGAAAAGATTCAGAAAGTATTCATGTCATTTATTTATTCATGCATTCATACAAGACTTTACAAAAAGTATTCATTCGGCCTTCTTATCTTACGATACAAGCAGATGTTTCACGGGACACGAGTACTATTATCCCAGTACTTAAAACAATGCGAATTTATGTTCTGCTATTTAAACTTTTTTTCAGCGGGTATTTAATCAGAAATATAATTCAAACAGTCCTCTCTATAAATACTCATACCAAAAATATATTGTGAATATATTGAATAAAATTCAATATATTGAATAAATTACAACAAGAAACTAAACATTTATTTTTGAGAACGATAAAGTTTTCAATATACATTTATCATTTAAAAAATCGAAGCGTTATAAGTAGTATAATTAAGTTATATATTATTTTTAATCCTTTTTTATACATAATAATTGTAAAATAAATGTATATAAGTGCCTCCCAAGAATGGATTACCCTAGTTGTGATATGCACTTCATAATGTATTAATACGTAAATAATATTATAATTTACATAATAAAATACAGCATTATATTGGTTTAAATAAAATTTCATTTCCCCATAGTTTTAATATAATCTATTTTATATTAACATATTTTCGAACAGCTTTTCATTATCCCCATAGACATACCTTAATTATTTATTTTCCATTATTTCCCCAGCTGTTGGAACACATATAGAAGCACATAGACCACTTAGCTTGAATAGACTTTTTATTTAAAAGAATATAAATGAATTTTATTTGAAAAAATAGATAGAAATCTCATAAAAAGAGAACCGTTTGTGGAGTTCTAACCTCAAATTACTTATTAGATGTTGAAAAACATAAATAAAGGAGCGAAATATTGTAATGCACATAGTTTGTGTTATGAAGATGTATCCCACAAAACCATGAAGAAGAGGCCACCCAATGGCAACATGGTGGGCGAACATGTAAAAGGAGCTCCGACGAGAGAACCTGACAGTGGAGATGAGTCAGGATAGAAATTTTAGGCGTTTTCGGACTAAGAGGGCCGACCCCAGATGATGGGAAAGGCAAAAGGAAAGAAGAGAGAGGAGATGAAGATGTAAGTGGTGGGAAATATTAATTAATTATAATAACATCATATATCTATCCTGTAAAATTACAACTCTGATTACAATTGTACTGTGAACGAGGTTCTTAAAAGTAGAAAATCTCGTAAAAAGAAAGCCGTTCTCAAATTAATTATTAGACGTTGAAAAACAGAAAGGTGACTTTTTCACGAAGTCGGAAGCGCTAAAACATTATATTCAGTATATCTGAAACAAGACTTCCAGGAAAACTTTATCTTAGATTTAAGTTGAATAATAATAAATAAAAAGAGATTTTAGAAAATTAATTAAGTCTCTAAACATTAACTCAAAAAACTAAAAGCTGATCAAGCTCCATTCGATATTTCTGTAATTTATAATTTTGTTTCTGAAATTTATAATTTCACGTGTTGCAACTAGTTTTATTATATTTAGTTATATCATTGATATAAACACCAACAAGGAAAGAAAAAGAAACCAGTAAGAAATCATTACATTAATTTACTAGTATTTTTTTGTATCCAAATATTTTTTTATAATAAAATTATAACAACTTGATATGTTTAATGATTTCGTTCGTGCATTTATGGTTTGGGGTGTATCACGATCTGTAAACGGCGCATGTCCGGTGCCCCAAACTGATTGACATGTCCTCCGATGTAATCGGCAAGAGACAAAACTGTATTTCGTTGATTTCCCAGTCGTAAAAGATCAACAAAAGTTTATTGAATTCATTCACACATTCCGGATAACCGTATATCGTTGTATCAAGTAGATAAATCTAATGAATTATTACTAATCCGCTGCGTTGAAAGATCTCTACTGAAATTGCAACCTTTTTTTAATGAAAACGTGTGTTTTCAAGAAGTTTTATTGTATTTAATGGGAACGACATATTTCGCCGTGTTAAAGAATTATCTTGTCTTAGCCTTTGTGAACATTTGAGACATTTAATAATGCCTTAACAGGGTGAAACATGTCATTCCCATAAAATGTAATAAAACGTCCAGTTTTACAAAAACGGCGATTTGGCGACTATTCTGCAATATTCGAGATTTTCGACACTTAAATGATGCGCCAAGCAAACCTCTTATTCGAAAATGAGTCAAAAAGTTTGAAGAGACCGGTACAACGCTGGAAAAAACAAAATCCGGGCGACCAAAATCATCAAAAACGGTAGGAAACGTTGAGAGTGTTAATCAATATGTCGATTATCAGTCAATCGAGCCGTCATAAGAAATTTTACTGTTCGACTAAATGAGTGTCACGAACGCGAGGGTTACAATTTAGACAATTTTATTTTTAAGAAATAAATTCCAAATTGTTTACTTTATTACTTAATATATATATTTTTTTTCGATAAATAGATTACATTTTTTAATCGATCCACTAAATATAAGCTTTATTTTAAACACCCTATATAACCTTTTGCATACTTTTTATTTTATCTTATGTATCGTAATAACCATTTATCCTGATTTGGATGAAACAACATAACATATAACACGTTATTTGATGAACGTTCAAATATTTTCTTTTTCTTTTATAGCTCTCTTTAAAAGAAATTTAAGAACAAAATTCGATCGGAGATTTAATAATACTAACTAACTAACTTACCATCACGCCGTCTCCCCGGAGGGGTAGGCAGAAATAATGGAACGCCACACTGTTCTGTCCTGACATACGTCTCTCGCTTCCTCTACATTCATACATCTTGTCATGCACGCACGTCGATTTTTCCGACTCCTCACGAGGCCGACATTCAATATTTGATTGATTTGATCGTGCCACGTTTTCCTCGGCCTTCCTCTATTTCTAGCTCCGTTCACGCCGTTTAATAAATAATAATAATAATATGCTATCCTTTTAAAGCGCCGTTTTTGTGATGTAATCACCTCAAGGGCGCATTAAGACGTGTTTTAAATCTAAAAATCAAAATTTTCGCGATCGGTTAAAAAGTATTCCCAACTATCAACTTTTAAAAGCATGGATTTGTGTCATCCCAACCCGGATGACATTTTAACTTTATTTGTAAAACTATATACAATTCTAATCACGTAAGCAGATTGTACAAGATTTTTCAATGTTCTTACCAGTGTATGAAGATAACATCTTGTTATACTATATGAATCTACACACGCTCTTACCATATTAAGAGAGCATATTCATATATACTGTGTATATATAAATATATATTATGTAGGTGAGTACTATTATGCTTGCATGATACCAATGATAATTTTGTTTGCATACGTGCCCATTTCGGGGACAACTTAAAGTTTTATCTCAAAAATTAAATGTTCGTAACGCGCTTCGAATTTATTTAAATTTTGTGTCATGATGTTTAGAAAGTTGCTCTCGTAAGATAAGTGTGTGAATTATAAGTTCTAAATTTGCATTGAAATTTTATATTACGCAAAAACTTATTGTTTATATATTAATTGATCCAATAAAGGAAACCGGAATCGAAAAAAAAACATTTATAAAAAATGTGAACTCTGAAGAAGGATGAGAACCATCCGAAACACTCTGATAAGAGTAATAAAGTCTTGTTAAAATAATACAATAAGTTTTTTTTAATCACTCTGAATTCACAACAAAAAGTACCTAATGGCGAATATATATTTTTTTTAAAGACAAACTGCACTGATTTTGTGGACTTGATGACGATGAATGGATGTATGAATAGCATTTATTGGTCACGTTAACTGTAACTCAACCTAAAAAAATCAAAAGAACACTTTCTTGATATAATTATAATAAAATATTATAAACCTTGTAATTTTAGGACCAATATAAGAGGCCACTAGGACAAGAGTTGTCTAACCAACATTTTTTGATAAATTTAGTTAATGGTCTAACCCACACCTATTTGTGACCTACTATAAAAGAAAAATTAATCTAACCACCATTTCCAGTTGGAAACATAGATATCGCCATAAATACTTCTTTTTCTTTGACAAAAAATCAAAATATATGGAGTCAAATGTGGTCTATTATAAGTAACCATAAAAAAATATCCTTAAACTTTATATTTCCGAATATTTCAAAATACTCATCTAAAGACATTCACCAAACAAACAAGGTTTATCACTAAAGAAGACCCTAACCCATATTGTTTTAAAAAAAAAATGGGGAAAAAACGTCAAATTTTCAATCGCATTTATCTCCATTGTCTAAATTTGGGGTTAGACCACTCTTGCCCTGGCGGCCTCATAAGTAAATCGATTTTGTGCTTCTCACAAATCTACATTCTACTGATATAAAATGCTTTGACGAAATTACTTTGCTCGGTTAATTGGTTTCAAACCTTGTAGTATAGTTTTAAAATGCGTACAGTCAACATAATTATTCCAACAGAACATAGAGGAAAATTTTAAATTTTCGAATATTTCCTCTTGCACGTTCTATTTTCGATTTTTTTTCGACATCCAGATTCCGCCGTTGCCCATGAATAAACAAACCTACCTTCCTACGGCCAGCGCTGAATTATTACCTTCGTTCTGCATTTGAAAATAAAATAAATTGAGATGCCGCTTTAAATTTGGAATACGGAAACGTTCTTCGATTATTTGAGTGAAATTTAAATTTGTTAGTCGAGATAAAAGAACATGCAGAGGGCACCAACGGATGGATCAAAATTCGAAATAAGAACGCTAAATCCTTTTAAATTTAAATAATTATCTTCTAGAAAAATATTTACTAAATTACATTATGTACTTAAATGGGTTATACGAGTATACGAGTACGTAATACGAGGTCTGTTCGAAAAGTATCGCGAATTTTGAATTTCCGCTGGCTACGTATATTTGATTTTTGATTTTTTTGTAGCGTTATGTTGGTACTCATGTCCCTTACTTATGCTGACAAGGTCGGCCATTTTGAATGTTTAGTTAATTTTTGACAGCTGTTTTGCTTGGATGTGTTTTGGCTCGTCTTCGATTTTTGCCTATTCCAAAAAATGGATCAAAGAATCTGTATCAAATTTTGTGTGAAAAACAAAATAAAGTGCGCGGACGCATTTCGAATGTTGACTGTGGCATATGGTGAAGCTACCTTGGACCAAAGCAACGTTTATCGGTGGTACAAAATGTTCTCAGAGGGCCGAGAAGATATGAACGACGAAGAGCGTGCCGGACGCCCGAGCACGTCAACAGCAGACGAAAACATTGATAAAGTGAAGAAAATGGTATTAGCCAATCGTCGAATCACCGTTAGAGAAGTTGCTGAGGACCTAAACATATCGATTGGCTCGTGCCATTTGATTTTAACCAATGATTTGGGCATGAGTCGGGTCGCCGCGAAATTCGTGCCAAAATTGCTCAATTTCGACCAAAAACAGCATCGCGTTAACATTGCTCAGGAGATGTTGGACTCGGTCCGTGACGACCCAAATGTGCTCCAGAGGGTCATAACTGGTGACGAATCATGGGTTTATGGTTATGACGTGGAAACCAAAGCTCAATCATCCCAATGGAAGCTGCCGCATGAGCCAAGACCAAAAAAAGCGCGCCAAGTTCGGTCGAACGTGAAGGTTTTGCTCACAGTTTTCTTCGATTGCAGGGGCGTGGTGCATCATGAGTTCTTGCCACAGGGTAGTACGGTCAATAAGGAATATTACCTGCAAGTTATGCGCAATTTGCGCGAAGCAATCCGCCAGAAACGCCCGGATTTGTGGAAGAACAAAAACTGGCTTTTGCACCATGATAACGCCCCTGCTCACACATCGTTGCTTGTGCGCGAATATTTGGCCAAAAACAACACAGTAATGGTGCCGCAGCCACCGTATTCCCCAGACCTGGCCCCCTGTGACTTTTTCCTGTTTCCAAAACTGAAGAGGCCCATGAAAGGACGACGCTACGCCACGATTGAGGAGATAAAGACGGCATCGAAGGAGGAGCTGAACAAGATCACAAAAAATGATTTTTTTAAGTGCTTCGAGGATTGGAAAAAACGTTGGCATAAATGTATTATATCCGAGGGGAATTACTTTGAAGGGGACAAAATAGACATTCATGAATAAATAAATACTTTTTGAAAAAATATAAAATTCGCGATACTTTTTGAACAGACCTCGTATATAAAATTTAAAATGTGGGCCACATGTAGAGTCGGAAAAATAAATCGATGTGCGTGCGTTATATGATGTGTGAATATTGAGGAGGCCAAAAAAGTATATCTGGAATGATAGTATAGCAGTCCATCCATTCTGTCTACTTGTTCCGAGAAACGTCGGGATGGTTAGTTATGTTAAAACTGTCTAGAGGCAGTCGAAGTATAGTATTACCACATACTCATTAGTGTAAATAATAGCTACTAACATCTACGGAAGTTGTGGAGTCGGCAGAAAATGAATGTAAATGGCCCTAAAATGTATATGAAAAGTGTTAATATTAGTAATTGAAATTTCTTTGTAGAAGTTCATTGTAAATATTGAGAAAAAAAAACGTTTTAGTACATACCTACCTATTTAGATTTATTTCCCTTGATTTTCAATTCCCACCGGTTTCGACTGCTCGAATAACCAAAAGATGAAAGCGAACTGCCAAAAGCACCCGAAATTGAAAATCAAGTGGAATTAAACTAAATATTATTATTTAGGATTCTTCATTATTTTTTAGTGAAATTTTTTATCTCATGTTATAATCCAAATCAGAAAGGCTTGACATAATAATTAATACGAATGATAATACCTCTTCCATCTTCCGTTAATGTATTTTATAATTTATAGGAATGACTTGTTTCGTCATTCTAAGGCATTATGAAATGTAGTTGACTCAAACTAAAATACTTGATATGATAATAAATTGTTAAAAGTAATCATAATAATCTTGATTTATAATTGACTGCAAAACTGTTTAAAATAAATAAAGCGTGTGCATAATAACATATTTTGTACATGCCCAAACATTAGTGTACTCGTATATGTATTGTATATACATTTTATTGTAACTTGATGGTCATGGGATGACGTCGGAGAGCTTAAACTTTCCGAGTAAATAAAACGTCTTATTTAGAAGGCCATGTGATTTTGGAAAAAATAATTGTGATTTATTTATGAGAAAATTTTATCATTAAATTAATTGCTCTATGAAATAATTTATGTTTATCTATTAAAGCAAATCATAGAACTGGCAAAATAAGGATAAAAGTAGAATAAATGCAGTAAAAATGACATCTCTTAGACGAATGTGTGATACTCTGTTTAGTGTCGAATGGAAATATAAGAATCGAATGCGGTGCGAACATTCAGAAAAAATGTGTATGATAGAGTGTTGAATAAAAAGTGAATGCAGTGCGAATGAAACGTTTTATAAAGAAAATAATGAAAGGATCATTTATACACATGGAAAGAATGAATAAAGAATTCATCCGAGCTTCTGGCTACGTAACCTGCCCTGATAATGTCTTAGAAGGGCGAAACATGTCATTCCCATAAAATATAATAAAACTTCTAGAAAACTGACGGTTACATTCGTATTAATTATTTAATGTGGAGTTTTACTTAATAGCTCTAATGACCTCCCCAGAGAAGTAAGGTCACAGGTGGATAGGGCTGCAGCGGTTGCAGGCTGCCTGAAAGATGTCATATGGAGAAACAGGGACATGAGGACTGACAGCAAGGTACGCATCTACAAGACCTGTGTGCGACCAATCCTCACATATGGCATTGAATCGAGGGCAGATACTGTCAAGACAAAGAGCATGCTCAGGACAACCGAGATGAAAACGCTCCGCGCTATAGCTGGCAAGACCCTACGTGATCGAGTTAGGAATACAGCAATCCGAGAAATCTGCGAGGTCGAAGATGTGGTCAGATGGGGACGTCAAAGACGGCGATACTGGCATGAACACGTAGAAAGGATGAGCTCAAATAGAATACCACACATAGCTCTCCATGGAACGCCAAACGGACAACGCCGACCAGGAAGACCCCCGAAACGGTGGAGAGAAAGCTGGAGTTCAGCATCTCAAGAGGACCCGCCTGAAATAACAGACTCCTGAGTCTACAAAAAGGGAAGAAGAGAAGAAGAAGAAGAAGAGTTTTACATCATTGTTCAAGAAATAATAAATACTCATTTACACTTAAGTATTTTTGCATTTTTTGTTTGTTTGTTCTTCATTACTTCACGTGAGTGGTTATGATAACGTTATCACGTTGGTAGTACGCAAGAGCTCTGGTAAGTCTTATTGGAAATAGTTGGCATTTCCTCCCGCAGACTGCCGGCCGGGCGGCTGCGACAGGAGGTTCCCGCCAAACGGGCGGCAGCTGTCAACTTGTAGAATTCCCGCTGACTAGAGAAGACTAGGGGAAGCGCTGAAACAGATGAGATACAAAAATTAATAAAGAATTTTCACATGTATTAAAAAAACTCTTTTTTTCAAATTTTCATTTAACACTTAATTTGATTTGTCCAAGAATCAATTGTATCTCAATAGAGACGAAGATGCAAATTGGAAACAGAATATGGTTGATCAAGGTGTTTACAGGACTTATGACCTGTCATTGGTTGGGTTAAGTGCGCGCTTTATGTAATACAACATTCCCCATTCCACCTTTTTTTCTTATGACCACCATGTCGGACAATTTTTTTGGTATAATGTTAATCTCCAACACCACCCTTTGCATGGTAGTTTATTCAATCTGCACACTAACGCCATCTATGAAGATTGTATTTGAAACATTGAGCAGAATATCTTTTTAACGCAATGTGAAAGGCTACCACCATTTTAGCGCCTTTCAGACATTTTAAACTTATGGATATAAATTAACAAAACACTTTCTATTTAACCACGGTATGGTTATTAAAATCCTGCTATAAAAATCTTATTTTTCTTCTTCTGATTGTAGATCTTGCGATCTGTTTATCCGGGATACTTTCTTCCTTTCATGAAGACGACCAGCCTTCTCTCCATCTCTTTGGTGGTCGTACTGGTGGTCGACGGCCCTCTGGAGTCTCATACATCACGATATTAGGAATTCTTGCTGGATCCATTTTCTCGATGTGGTCCCACCAGAATCGTCTTCCCAGCCTACTCCATCTCACTATGTCTTAAATTTTTCAGGATTTCCGAATTTCTTCATTGGTTCTCCCCATAATAGGTCGCAATTTTCTCATTTCTGCTACTCTTAAGAGATGTTTGGTTCTGACAGTGTCTGCTCTTGCTTCGATTCCGTTTGTCATTATGTATCTAAAAATAAAATATATTATTCTGCCTTGATGAAGCTTGAGTCCAAGCGAAACTAGTTGGCATCATATATAATATAATAACCATACCGTGGTTAAATACAAAAAGTTTTTTTTATTTTATATCAAATATTTTTTTCAATTTTTAGATATTTTTTCTCGACATGTTTTGAAGGTTTTACACATTCATCATCAAAGAACGACATAAGCATTTCAGTTTATCAACATTCTCTCGATTATGAAATTGTAAAGCCTTCGAAACATGTAAAAAAAAACATGTGGAAAAAACAGTATTTTAATTCATATAAAAAATCGTCATTATGGAATTCCAAGGTGTCGAAGCCTTTCATTGGTCAAAATTTGGTAATTAAATTTCGCACTAAAAAATCGACTTTTTAGCTAAACCTAGAGGTAGACAAAAATATAATAATTTACCCAGACACTGTTCTTCTCTCGCTTCCTCAACAATTATATTTTGTGTCATGCAGGTACGTAGAAATAAATCTTATCAAGAAAATCAATAGCTTAAAATGTATTCAGTAATTGGATTCCAATTACCTGTCGTAGATAAAAATATGGAAAGCAACGGGAAACTACCACATTAAAGGCCCAAATTGTGGCTTCCAAAGGACTAGCAAAAATGTTACACTTTGCTACAAACTTATCCTTAGATTTGAAATTTAAAAAAAATTGTGAACGTTATTAACGTTTTTTCGTTATATCATAATCATGAAATAAATAAAGATATATGTAACTGCTTTTGTTGCATTTACTCCATGTTCTTTTCTCTGTGAGAATTCCATAGAGAGAGGGAGAGGGACAGAGGACTGGAAATATTTCGAATTTCGAATGTTTGATTATCTATCCGGCCATAGACAAAGCCAGTCCGTAGAACGGGGAACGGAGTAAAGTATTTCAAGGTCCGTTATCGACTCGCGGACCTTATTATAAGCCAACCATTAGAATGTAATAGAATGCATCTATATATTATGGGTAAATCAATACAGATAAATTGAACTATTCTAAAACAATTTTCACGCTTAATTACCTACATATATTTATTCCAACAATATTATACTCTTATTAAATAAAATAACATTATTTCTTTAATAGATTCATAATCAGGCACACATGATAGGTAGGTACTTAATGAAATAATATTATGATAGGTACGTTCAATACGCCGGTAGGAAGAGCAATATATTTCCTAAATCGTGTTACCTCGGAGTTTGACATATTTTCTGATACTCTCGCTCATCTCATGTTACTCTCGCTTTTTATTATTTTATTATGAATTATGTGCTTTGGATACATTTGAATATTATAAATTAATGAAATAAATACGTGAAATGAAATATTAATTAATACGATTGTTTTTATGCTGATTTGTTTGTACAAATTTGATAATATAATACCTAGCATGGGGAAATATGTTGAGCCCACAATATATAATTAAACATCTAGAAACAAACGTTTTCATTTAAATCATATATTTTATTATCATAACATACGTATCTAATATTTATATTTTATAGGAACTGAAGTATGCAATGAATATATACATACATAAAAATTTACGAATTGTAGGAGTCTCGTTTCATTTTTTTAAACATCCTTATTAAAAATAACCACATTTTTACTATTTTACAATTACGTTTTTATTTACTATTTTTTTTTTTATTATTTTTTAAAACGTTTATTTTTTTACCAATATGAATCTTTTTACGATTGAAAATGTTTCAACTCTTTTGTGTATAATAATATGACGCACGCCTCTGCAATTAGGAAACGAACGTTCCAGCCCTAAACATTATCCTCATATTTACTCGAATTTGATTCTCATAGATATACTATTTGGTACCAAACAGAATTGGGGCATTATATTACTATACCAAAATAAAAAATCGTAATATTTTTATATGTAATTTGTAATTTTAATTGCATGTGAATAAAGTGTTATTTTTCTTCGACAAAATTACATACAACAATATTTTATATTGAAAATAATGTATTGTCATTATTTCGATAGTGACCGGTTTCGCCAGGCTCGTTGGTATCGACAGAATTATTTATTATCTTCTTCTTTCGGTGCCGTGTCAGGTCCCTCCAACGTTGGAGATCACTACAGCAAAGGCATCTCTATCCTGCGCCACATGGAACAGGTTCTGAACTCGTGTTATTCCTGTCCACTCTTTGATGTTCTGCAGCTAGGACAGCTGCCTTCTACCGACTCCCCGACATTATACATTGTATTAATCATCGATTGTTTGTAGTATAAATTAATATGTTTGCAATTAAGTTACTTTAAAATATATTATATATCCACACAGTTCAAACTGTTTTAATTACAGGTCCAATATTACAATATTTTTTGATATGAAATATGTTGGTATAGTTAATCAAAACTAAAACTTTACTATATTATATTGTTACTGTTTAATACAAACTGTGACTTACGTTGTTTTCTGTTAATTTGTGTTAAAATGCGCCTTTTGTGAAATTTATCACTATAAAGGTGCACTCGGATAAAACTCGTATTATTATATGTGATATTTCTAAAATTATATGTCGTTGTTCTCATCATACCAACATGAAGATTATTGCATGTCAATGGACCCGCAACGCTAAAAGCACGGTCGTAAAAACTTGCTTATTAGCTTTGCTAGAATTGCAATTTTGTTCGCATTAAATTCCACTGATCGCAGTGAACATTGCTTTATTGGTATCATGGGTGTCACGCAGAAGTCCGAAATGTACTTTCTTTGATCCATGTATTTCACGTTTCTATGTTCACTTTCAGACGTAAAGGATAGCACTAAAACTTCATTGTATACTGCATTTTTGATTCAGTGGATAGAAGTTAAAAAATACTTATATTCTGTACACCCAGAGATCTCCGCTGGGTAGGCACCTAAGATCCAAGTACAAACTTCCGGGTCAACGAATCATTTTATTGTTTTCACGTTTTCCCTTATTTCCACAGCTCCCTCAATTTTCTGTATATTAAAAAAATATTTGATATTTTAAAAATATATAAGAATTTACATATTGTTACGTTCGTAACTATAATAAGAAAACATTACAGAATACAGGTTTTTGCACATTCATTTTACTATAAGCTAACGTGGCGACTTTCGTGGCAGAGTGGTAAGAGCTCTGACATCCGTACCTACCGAAGATCCCGGGTTCGATTCCCGGCGATGGCAGTGTGATTGTCACACTGTCTTTGGTCTGGTGTAGAATTCACGTGACAATAAAATGGCGATAGATTGGCTACCTATCACATGTAATGAGAATCAATATAATAGTTAAAATAAATTGTATACAGTAATTGGGTTCAAACGATATATAATACAAGGAGAAAAAAATAAAAATATATGTAATATAGTACAATTCTTCTATAGCCTAATGGCTATTATATTACACACACATATTTTCTGTTAAACGAATAATGGTTTTTGTTGTGAATGGTTTAATTCTCTGTAATTTAAGATAATTAATTCTACACCCTACAAGCTAAGCGATAGTACCGATGTTGCCAGGTGTTTTAATGTGGGTGTTTTTGTGTTTTAGAAATACTTTTGCATGCGAGTTGCAAATTGGTTTTGTCTATAAATTTATGCGGCGGACTGTATATAAAATTGCTTTTATATTCCCACGATCGACTTTAAGAATTTGTATCTACCTATTTTATATACAGTACCCAGTATTTGGAAATTTTCATTTACATAAGCATGTATCAAATATCTGTTTACTGTTTTAGAATAACGGGAATTTAAAAATTGTAATCATTTTTGTAAATTTGTATCTGTAAACCGCTCATTCGGTTAATGTAAATATATTTAAAAATTCGTTTTCCCGATTTACGAGTGTCTAACTAATGTATTCTTATTTAACAAATTCCATTTTTGAAAATGTATTCATGCAATTTAGAAATATTAAATTTAGATCAACCATTTATTTGGCGGAAACACTTCGATACTTTAAGAATATTAACGTCTTTTTTTTCTTTTTTTCTTTTCAATAATATGACCGTTGTTGATGTTTATCTCAAGGAACCGGTTAAATTCAAACGCGAAGGGATCATGTTCAGCAGTTTGATTGCTGTACCTACCCACCGGCATCAATAGAGGCAGGTTGGTTCTGCATATTGGGAGATAAAACAGTGGTGTGCTATTTGTAGAAGATATCTCTCCGGAACGTAAATATTGCATTGCAATATTGCATGGAACGTAAATATTGCATTGCAATATTGCATGGAACGTAAATATTGCATCTCTCCAAAATTGCATGGTTCTTAAAGTATCATTTAATAAGTATAAAGAAATGGGTAAGTGTAAACCCATTACATCTTATTTGCAAGTTATTGGTCCCCAGCATGCCCAAGAGGAATGCGGCGGGATAAAAGTATTATTCATAAATTTTTCTATTCGTGTGAACGTGCCCATCGCTAAGTATGTCACTGACGATTCTCGGTAACAGAGTGTTTCATTGCGCGGCAACTTTTTTTCATGATAAGATCGTAATTGAGGACTATGATGATAGCTCCAGATAAAACGGATGCTGTAAATTCACGTGATATTAGTGGCTCTTCGCAAATTGTGCGGGACATGACTAGATTTAATCGGCCGCGCCAAAGAATGCTGTTGCCACATTTGTTAGGAATTTGGGCATATTTTTAATTTTTAGTATAAAAAATCAGATCAAAAAAATTTACATAATATTATATATTGTTTCTTGAACAATGATGTAAAAATGTAAACTCCATATTAAATAATTAATACGAATGAAAACGTCAGTTTTCTTGAAGTTTTATTATGTTTTATGGGATTGACATGTTTCGCCCTTCTAAGGCATTAACAAATGTTTGATAATGCCTTAGAAGGGCGAAACATGTCATTCCCACTGGTATATAGGTATATTAAATATTTACGAGTATTCATGCATGAAAGATCTTTCGATAGAATAGGGTATGCGTTAATCTTCTCTACCTACCCTTCCAGTGAAAATACGTTATTTATTGTTTCTTCTTTCTTTCTTCTTCTTCTTCTTCTTCTTCGCCTACACCTACCTACTATTTTCCATTTCTCCATTTCTTTTGACTGATAGGCGGTTGTATACACAACTCAGAAATCCTGAGTGATGTAGGTCTGTTCGTCCCTGATAATTATCTTCGACAAAGGGGCCATAGATTGTTTTATCTCTCACGATGCAGAACCAACCTGCCAATGGTTATGCCGGTAGGTAGAGCATTATCTTTGCTTAATCGTATCACCTCGGAGTTTGACATATTTTGTGATAGTTTGGCTCATCTGAGGGAAGCACTATCTTTATTATAATTGTATGGTATATTTATTTTATTAATTTGTCATGCATCTTATGTTTCTCGCTCTTTTTATTAATCTATTATGTATTACTTATTATTGTGTATCTCTAACTTGTATCTTTAGTGTATTGGAAAAAAAATCTGTAATGCTTTAGATATGTTTAAAAATAAATAAATGAAATGAAATAAATAAATATTTTAGGGATGACCTTGTTCCTTTGTTCCTACCTCAGAATTGTTTTTTAATTCACTCATTTTTTAGATGTTTTAAAAAATGATAAATGTTTTAAATGACGATAATTTACCACGATCATGATTAAAATACGATGTATAGCCAAATATAACGAAAAATAACTTACGAAGCAAGAATCATTAGAAATGATATTTTTACTTTTTATGCATATTGGTACTGTACGACTTCTCGCGTATATATGCGAGACCCAGATATTTGAATTTTTCTTCTTCCAAAATGATTCCTTTCCATGTTTTTATTTATCTTTCTATCTACTTTTAAAAACAGACAATATATTTGAATTTTTCGTTCTAATATAAATTTCAACGAATTAATGAATGTATGTATTTAGTTTCCGCCCACAATTTGCCTTATCAAAACCGGCATTTCCTTTTATATTTAAAATACAAACACGTAAAACTTTAGTAATAATTAACGAAATTTAAATATAATTAAGTAGAGAAACGATTGTATTACAAAGCTATCAAATTTCACATAAACCAAATACGACGCCAGCTTAATTTCGTATTCAGAAATTCGACTAAGTGCGGCGCTGAAAAATGTTCGTTTTAATTCACAAAATGTGAACGTTTCATTTTCTGAAATTCTAAGCTACATAAATAATCGTGTCCCTCAATACGAGTGACCGAAATTTCAGCGGCTATCACGCTACTCGGCTCCACGGGCACACACGTACAGACGTAGAGATGTGTGCGCGCGTGAGTTTGTGTAGCAGTGGTGTAATTAAACCCATACGCTACAGAAGCATTTAACACTAGAAACACGAAAGCTACATAAGTATTTAACACTAGAAAGACGGTATAATTTATTTTAGTGCGAAATACTTTTATAATTGTTTATGGTTAGCATTAAAACACACAATTTTAACAATTAATAGTGGAAAATTTTAAACAATATTTTTGTTTTTATGTATTATATACTTAATATATTATATATATTTTTAATAATAAAGAAAAAAAAATTAACCCATTAGAAAGTCAAACAACCTTATGTTATTGTTCGCAACTATCATCGTTCTCTAAAAGATGACTAATAAATGTTCTAATTGAAAAAAATGACGTGCAATAAATAATGTATGTAGCTCATACGCTTATACAAACAAGCGAGAGAGGAATATATTCTACATCCGGTAGTGAGTCTAGTGAACAATTCAATATGTAATTTATTTTTATTGTATAAATGTTTTTTTTATGAATTAAAACACTGTTTTTTCCACAAAAGCGATAGTATATATCGTCCTCCCGATGATGAAAGTGTAAGCCTTCGAAACATGTCGAGAAAAATAAACCCAAAAGTGGAAGAAAAAAAAACAGTTTTTCAATTCATAAAAAATCGTCATTATGGAATTCTAGAGTGTTAACGCCTTAATTTTATCTATTTTTTTTTTCATTTATTTCTGATGATACCTACATTGTGAGAAACAGTGAAGTATCCAAAGATTTTAGGTCAATTAAAGTAGTAAGTACCATAATACCTACTTAACCTTTTATAGATGAATAAATGACATATTCAGTCACATTTTTCATTTAAAATGATATTTATATATTGATTTCATGGCCGTGGTGTACATAATAGTTTTATTTAAATTCTTCTTTTTTTCTAGCTCCATAGATTGATGTTAATTGTATTAATTTTTTTCCCTCAAATCCACAATAAAACATATTGCTCTGTAAAATTTGCTTTCAGAATTAATATTTTTATAATATGTATTAACATTTTTAATTCTTTGTTTATGTAAAGCTTTATTATTTTTGTAGTATGTAGAGTGACATCTGCGCCCCTCTTTACTAACACAATGGCAAGTTTAGTTACGCTACTGCGCGCTTGTATGCGTGCGGCGGGCACCTACCTATCCGTTCCTAGCAGGGAGCGCATTGGTCCACTGGGCTTCGGCTGTAGGAACCCAGTGACAGCTCTTTGATTAGGGTCACTCTGACTAAAAGGGGCAGTGACGCGCGAAGTACCCTCCAAATCTAAACGCTTTCTAGGGTATAAAATACCTAAATTATAAATTACTTTGAATACAATTGCATGGATTAAAAAAATATTTAATCCAAACATATTTTAATTGTTAACTCACTTTGGAATTCGCCGCTTGTTCGATTCGATTGATTCGTGGTTGTTCATTATTTAATTTGAAAATCGTTGATTTCGTTTGTCCTTTAAATTGTTGATTATTTTTTTATATTCCACCAATTCAACTTATTTAAAATATTATTATATATAAAAACCATACATCGTCTATCCTTTTTCAAATAAAAAATAATTATTTTTTTATAAATAATTAGAAATTTTTTAAAACATCATATTTGTGATATAATCACTTCATTAGCGCCTTTTGGTTGGTTAGAAAATAGTAAAAACTAACTAACTAACTAACCATCACGCCGTCTCCCCGAAAGTATTTAAAAATAGTATTTAAAAAATAATCATAGAAGAATAGTATTTAAAAAATAATCATAGAAGAAAATAGTATTTAAAAAATAATCATTTGGCTAATGAAACCGGTCAAGAAGACATATTTTTTAAATTAAAAAAAAAATTAAATCGACCTTGAAATACATCAATTGGAGAAAAATATATTTATAATATGATATTAGCTCATTGTCTGCGGCAAGGGTATTATTACCCGTTTACTGGATTGGTGGTGGCCGGCGGGAACGGTAAAAATACCTCTTATTTATTTTTACACAATTTTAGTGGTATATTTTTAAACATTTTAATGTTTACATAAAATTAAATGTTATAGTTGTATTTCAATTTCCCAAGGATGACCTAAGACCGAGAAGAGAAGAAGAAGAAGTTGTATTATAATTTCAAGCTACGCATATTAATAAGCGCGCAAATACGAGTATACCTACCCGCAGAATTTTTTTATGTAAAATTTACATAATTATAATTATTTAAATTTAAATAAATATTTTTAATTAATTTTATTTTGTAGATAATATTGACGAGCCGTCCCAGTCTCCGTCTGGCATTAGGTAAAAATAGTAGGCCAGCCTAAAGTTGATCCGTCCCAAAACACTGTTTGGTTCATCCTTAATTATAATGGCTCCTCTCGTCTCATAGATTCTTTTTGTCGCATCCCAAATGCGCGCGAGATTAAATAGAGCACCAAGCAAAACACGATATCCCACAAAAAGATAAAAAATTAATTCAGCGCTCTGAAAAACATTGTAATACAATGAAACGGATATTTTGTTTCGGTGCCGCGTTGCTCGAGTTTTACAATTCGCGTCTGGATGTGTCTGAAGATTAAAACAATCGTTTTTCTTGATCTTTACACACGAACCGTGTCTAACAACGAAATAAGCATCTTACTCGAGAGTCAAAAGGTCACATTCGTTGCGTAACTTAAACAACTTTATCGGTGAATCAGATTTACCCATTCTGATAAATGAACGAATATTACCAAGGAATTCGCTATTATTTACAGCGCAAATGTAATTGAGAAATTAATAAAAGGCATATCTTGAAATCTGCTTTATCAAGTGCCTATAAAAATCCATATTTTTTCATAAAATTAGTTAGCTTTAGAGTTTTATGGAAATTCTGGTTTCAAGATTTATTTGTCATAAAAATGTTTTTGTTATGTTTATTCTGCTTACCAATAAACCGTTGAAAAAAATAACTGGTTTCTAAACTCTAGAATAATGTTAAAAAATATTCTTCTAAATTTGACATCATTTGTGTCATGGATTAAACATTTGAATAACTTTTGAAGAATATCGTATTGTCAAAAAAAAACGCACTTTTTGTAAGACGTGTTTCGTTCTGTACACACCCTTCTTCTGTGTAAAATATTTCACCTAAGTACATTTGAAAAATATTACGTTTTAAAAAAATATTTTTGAAGGGACTATTTTTTCAGTTAGGTATATTTGACTATTTTGTGAATGAATAAAAAAGAAATATGAAAAATTACGGGGATTTGAGTAAAAATAAATATTTGTTTATATTTTATTTCTAATACAATTGAACTTGGACATGGATTGGCCAGACTGATTGGACAGACTGGCTTACGCAGATTTAGCTATTGTGACTGTTCCCATTTACCTCTGATATAAGAACGATCTATGAAAAATGTTAATTAAACAACCTTGAATCTTTTATTAAATTAAAATGATTTAGAGGATGGAAGATTAAGATGGTTTGGACACATGCAAAGAATGAAAATGAAGAAAGAAAGGTATTATAAGTGTACGTAAACGATGTAAATGGAACTAAAAATAGAGGAAGACCGATGAAAACTTGGTACAATAAATGTTGATGTAGCGAGATAAGTAGGTATGTCAGAAAATGTGGCAGTCCATTCTTTCTGCCTACCCCTTTGGCGAGACGGCATGATGGTTAGTAAGTTAGTTAATTTTTTTTTGCTATTTGAATGTCAAAATAATTGCTATTTGAAAAGTCGAAGTCGGAATAATCGACGTGCGTGCATGGTACGATGTATAAATGTAGAGGAATCCAGAGAGGAATGCCAGGACAGAGCATTGTGGCTATCCATCCTCTCTGCCTACCCCTGTTAGTTAGTTAGTTAGTTGAATGTCAAAGATTTTTTTAACATTTCAATTAATATTCACTTAGTGACCCCTAAGATTATAACAATATTTAAAAGAAAAACTATATTTTAAAATAAAGTTTATTCTTATGCATTTGCATCACATACACTCTCAATAACTCGATTATTTTAGTATCAAAATGATTCAAAACCAGATGGCCTAAGTGGATGCTGTTATTTATCTATCGATGCGCATGGCAATAAATATTTATCTCCAAGGGTTTCTTATGAGCAGAGGGAACATGAAACTAGCCATCCATCGTCCATGGTTACGTTAACGACGTGATTAAGCCGTATAGACACTAATCTAAAGTATAGCGAACAATATTATGACAGGGTCAATGTGAAAGTAATTAATCCAAGTTTATGAAGCAAATGAACTTGCCCTCTTTAAATTAACAGCTGTACGTAATATTCACTCGAATTAACACGAAAAACATGTATAATGTCTTAAACATTCATTTTTGTTTTTTTGTTTCATATTTAATTAAATGTTGTTTTAAGCGTAAACAAATAGCCATACAAATCGTATTGTGATGGAAATAATATAAATCTGATAACCCGTATTTTTCATATTTCATATCCAATTTAAAACCCAATCTGTTTTATATTATTTTATACTATCGACGTGCGTGCATGGTACGATGTATGAATGTAGAAATATGCCAGGACAGGGCATTGTGGCGACCCATCATCTCTGCCTACCCCTCCGGGGAAATGGCGTGATGATTAGTTAGTTAGTTAGTATTATTTTCTAACCGATCGCGAATGTCAAATGTAATATTCATATTTAGATTAAAAACACGTCTTTGAGGTGATTACATCACGAAAACGGCGCTTTAAAAGTTATCATATTATTGCTATTATTTACAACTCTTTCATACACAGAGTGGTAACAGTTATGACTACCATACCGAAGGTAGCGGATTCGATTCCCGGGGATGACAGTATGAAAAAATTAACGTGTTGTCTTTGATGGCGATATACTAGCTACCTATCACTTGTCATAAGAATCAATAGCTAATAAATGTAGGTATACAGTAATTGGATTCAAATAACATATTTTTAACAAAAATATGGAAGACAACGGGAAACGACGACATTCAAAGGCTCAAGTGGTATCATAAGAACCAGCAAAGATATAAGACTTTGCTGCAAACCAATATCTAGGATAGAAACTAAATAAAAATACAAGTTTACAGGAGAACGAAAATAATTTTTCACTGTCAAATATTTCATTTATTATTTAATATATTATATTTTTTAGTGGCTGTTTCAAATCAAATAGCCATATAGAATGTATGTCATTTTGGGAATTACATTTGCATTTGAAGTATTTTTCAAATCAAAAATAAGGAACTTTCAGATGGCATATTATCGTATAATATACATACCAACTAACTAACCATCACGCCGTTTCCTCGAAAGGGTAGGCAGAAAGAATGGACTGTCACACTTTTACTGATGCGGCACTCCATCCTTCTCTTTTCGCCCCGCGAGAGACGCGGTGTGATGGGTTGCGAACCTCATCATCACCAATAGGCATCTCCCGAACAAATTAAAAGTGTATTAATATTATATTTGATAATGCCACACCACGAATTAAGTGTTTCATACAAAAGTATAGAAAGAAAAATATATATATAATGATTGATAAACTGATCTCCAAATCTCTAACAAATATAAACAATATTATCCCAATAGTAATATGCATAAAAAACGTGAAAAAAAAAAGAAGTAACTAACTAACTAACTAACTTATCATCACGCCGTCTCCCCGGAGGGGTAGGCAGAAAGAATGGAACGCCACACTGTTCTGTCCTGACATACGTCTCTCGCTTCCTCTACATTCATACATCTTGTCATGCACGCACGTCGATTTTTCCGACTCCTCACGTGACCGACATTCAATATTTGATTGATTTGATCGTGCCACGTTTTCCTCGGCCTTCCTCTATTTCTAGCTCCGTTCACGCCGTTTACATATACCTTCTTTACCATTCTGTCTTCACTCATTCTTTCCATGTGTCCAAACCATCTTAATGACCCTTTCCTTATTTGTTCATAACACTTTCATTCGCACCACATTCACTTCTTATACTTGCATTTGTCACTCTATCATATACAGATTTGCCACACATTCGTCTTAGAGATCTCATTTCTACTGCATTTATTCTACTTTCATCCTTCTTTTGCCAGTTCCATGCTTCACTTCCATACATAAGGGTCGGCACAAGAACACCATTGTGCACTGCCATCTTGGCTTTTTTGGATAGGCTTTAATAAGTACACAAAATAAGTACACAGATTAAATACTGTCTGAAGGAATAAAATAAAACAAAATATAAACTAAACTTGTAAAATACTATGAAAATTAACACAGTTGTGTTATGTAGAAGTGAAGTTGTGTTGTGATGGGAGTTGATTAATCTATGTGTCACGGTAAAAGAAGTAAAAGATACTCGTATATCTTAGCTATTTAAATATGTACTTGTATCTATGTAGAAAAAACTAGTCCTATGTTTTTTACACCCTCCCTACCACGTGTCAGTGCTAGGGGGAGGCGAGGGTAGGTATTAGGCACATATCCGTAGGAAAAGTAATTTATATTCTAATTAGAAAAGGATTTGGCTGACCGCTAGACCAGGGAGCGGGAAGGGTGGGGAAGGGCAGGCCGGGTTAAGTAATACCCTCGCACACTGTAATTTATTTCGATTAAGCGATTATGGACTAAAAATGGGAACCGAAAGGCTTCAAGTGCCGCTAGGGTGACCACCGTACAAACCCAATCGGGAGTGAGTCGCCATTCATCCAAATATGAAAACGATTGAAATCGCTAAATATTTTTTTTATTTGTATTTTTTTAGTTTGAGAACTTAAAATAGTACATTTACATACATAAAAAAATCATAAAAACTATTTTACAATTCAAAATATTTATTTCCACGAAGATTGTTGCAGTTTCCATCTTCAGGATAGTTAACATAAGACATAACTACCCTTCTTCTTCGTGTCAAGGACAAGCTAGTCCCGTAAGGATGGTCTCGAGATGGTCTCATCTCTTATATATTCCTTGCCATTGTGGTGAAAGGTTTAGCGGGGTTTACGTCATTTCCAGGGGCGCTGGGTGTTATATTAACTCCATACGTGGAAGCACCTTCCAAAAATAACTACCCTGAAGATTGAGGCTGCAACGATCTCCGAAACATCGGTCGAGAAAGCCAAGTTACACGGACATACCCAAAATCCCAAAAAATATTCATTGCGAAGATCAGAAGTTAAAGAATATTTATTTTGAGTATTACTACACTGCTTAAAAACACGAAAAATCCTTTATCGATTTGACGTTTCCATTTTTTTAAATTAAGCCGTTAAAATCGTATTAGTTGTCTTGCTTTTGAAATTTCCGATGTTCCAGAATTTCGTTACGCCCTGTCACCCCAACCGTGCCCTTCTGGCAGTATATAGCTGTATGTATCGACGTAACTATATGATTTATGGGCATGCGTAGCAGATTGTTTTATGTATTATGTAGATATGTGGGCCTATGTAAAAGTGGAGTTGTGACTATATTTAGAAAGAGAGAGAACCAAAGCTTCAGATTAGTCGCGGATATCGATCGATTCGGTTCTTGGAGATCAGCGGTTTGTATCGTACTTTTTCAACGAATAAAGAGTGAAATGGAGATACCTAGAAACGCAATCAGTTTTTTTTCAAAGATAATCTAATCATTTTACTGAAATCTCTTGACTGAAGATCATTTTAAATAATAAATTACTCACGAAATGGAAAATAACTTTGTTTAAACAAATAATTATTATAAAATATTTTTAAAAATAAATGTAGACAAACTAATCTCCCAAGCTCCCATTCCCAATCTACTACAAATTAATCATTTATTAATTTCTATATACCTAAATTAAGTCTTTTCAAAAGTAAGTTTTTTCTAAATTACATTTTTTTTATATAATCATCATGTATTATTATTATTTAATATTATTTATTAGTTCTTACTGTTAAAAAAATATATGTTATTAGTACTTATAACAAATAACCCAGGTTAATTTTTAAATTTAATGGCTTAGCTATTCATTCCCGTTAAATTAAATAAATCTATTTGAAAACAGACATTTTTAATTTTATTAATTATTTAATGTAGAGTTTTATACCAATTATTAATAAACAATACCCATTGAGTATTAATTAGGTTCTTCAGTTGCGTATTTAGAGGTCTTTCGTTGGTGGATGATTCAATTCCTCGCGTTTTATTTTTACATTATTTTTTACACAAGAGCATAAAAACCTTGACGAAATCGTGATTGAACCGAACCATAATGAGGTTTGATTGCTCGAATAACAATAGCTAGCAAATTTGGAACACAAATCTTCTAACTAAACCTTAGCCAGTGGGAAATACGAACATAATAGACTTTTTTTTTGCTTGGAGCAAAGATTTCAAGATAACTCTTGTATGTTGTAATAATGATGTTATTTTTTTTTTCTTAAATTTTAAGAGGAAAATAAAGATTCGAATCAGTGGTGGCTCATGACGTTTCATGAAGTCTGTAATGAAGCAATTGAGTTAATTCTCACCTATAAATAATGTTCCGACTTATTGTTTAGTTACCATTTTATATACATATTTTATTTTTAGTACTGGAGGCAAATCTGATAAAATAGGATTTAATACATTTATGAAATATTAGACGCTTTATTGGATGAAGGGTAATTTGGTAATTCGTAAAATAAAAAGTAGAAATCAGCTTAGAATAGCTGTAGAATACTGCAAAGCAAATTTCGGGTGGTGGTCTAGGGAATAGAACGCTTGGCTCCTGATCCAGGAGACATGGGTTCAAACCTGGACACGACCAGATTCCTTCTTTAAAATAATGAGCTATTTTCTGCTCATATTGAAGATTGTTAAATAAATTCTAACATCATCGATTTAAATCCTTGTCTTTTAAAAAAAAAAAAAAGGAAAATGGTTCATATACATAAGTTCATATGACTAGCAAGAAAAACGTTGTGTTTTTATTTAGATACGAGTATGTAAGTAAACATTTCTTTTCTTTCAAATATTTGTTTTGATGTACTTATAGGTATTATCACGATATATAGAATAATACTTAGAATCTTAGGTATGTCCGTGTTTTATGATGTCTTCTACAACAGATGTTTAAGATGATTACAGATTCTATTTTGAGATAAATACTATACTGTAATATCCATAATCGACGTCCGTGTATGACTAGTTGTATGAATGTGAATAAAGTTAGAGAGATGTGTCAGGATAGAGTAGTGTGGTAATTCATTCTCTCTGCCTACCCCTGCGGAGAAACGGCGTGGTGGTTTGTTTGTTTGTTTGTCCTAAATACGAATACGTAATTAGATGAACTGTTGACGAACTACATGGCCGACTGGGAAGTGCTTTGACTGTCACACCGAAGATCCGGGTTTTGATTCCCGGGGATGGCAGTATAATTGATACACTATCTTTGGTCTGGTGTAGAAATCACGTGACAATAAAATGACGATAGATTAGCTACTAATCACATGTCATGAGAATCAATAGCTATAGTTATAATTTAGATCGATTTGGCTCGCGCTGTAATGATGTAAAGAGCGATTCAACAAAATAATAATAATAATAGATAAATATATTTTGATGATTTGTATATCGTCATTTTTATGAATTAACCATTTCAAGGGTGCTGTAGAAAATGCTCCATTTTCTGAACTAGTTAAAAATACATATTTAGTATTTGGGCTGTATATCACGCAGTTCTTCAACAACTAAAGATGGAGAGGAAAATTTGAAAAGGTGCGTATTGAGTCTCGTTCTAAACTCTGGCTGGTTCTCAATGCATTTGAGGTCTACAAGAATATTGTTCCAGGCAGAAGGGCCGGCTGCCGCAAAGGCTCTGTCGCCACAATTTGTGCAAGGATAGCGTCTGGGCACTAACCCGTCGCAAAAAACTTTGAGGATCACACTGTAGATGTAGATCTCTCGTATTCAGGTTCTCGGTGATACAAAGTTCAAATAATAAACCATGATGGTCCTACCGGGCGTGATTCTTCCAATCATCTCTGTAACCATAATTGCTTTTTTTCTTCTGCATATTTTCACGCGAATAAATGCTCTTTTTTAATTTGAATAAAACTAATTTCCGCGCAAGTTGGTCAGCATCCCTCACACCCTCCCACACCCCGCAAGGGCCGGATCCACCCCTTAATCCGACATAAGCACACTGCCTGCCAGGATTTATGTATTAGCGATCGCGGGCCCGCTTTATCCTGAGTACACCCCTGATCGGTGATTTATCTCGGGCCCATATGTTCTCGGAGCGGCCCTGTGTCGGTGATGATTTAGGGGGTGGTACATTGATATTGTATTAAGTATATATACCATATATACCACTGAAACGTTGATGATAGCTTATAACATATGTATATAGCACTATAAATATCATGACGTAACGGTTGCTTTCGTTTTATTCGCAGATTTTACATTATTGAATTTTACAAAATATTATTCAGTTGATCAAAGTATTTAATTAAATGTAAACTAAAAATAATGAGATGCAGCCTAACAGTTTAGGCCAGGAGTGGCCAACTGATGTTTTCGATAGAAAATAGATCACATTGCTAATTACATTTTGACTAGTTGCATCCATGAAATATTTACGTAAGTTAACCAAATTCTGCATAAAGTTTCGTGGTTTGTTCATTTTTATTTCATACAATACAACAATAGTTAGAATGAAATTCAAAATTATCCAGAAATGTTCTCGAGCATGCGCGTCTTGTGCATTTTGAATTACTCTAGCAGATAACCGAAGTATTACTCTCTCGGTCTCTCGCAGTCAAAATATTCTCGTACTCTTTCTTTGACGACATCCGTTTTTGTCTATATTTTATGATTAATTAAAATAGCATAATATTGAATGTTGGCCATGTGAGGAGTCAGAGAAATCGACGCGCGTGCATGACACGATGTATGAATGTTGAGGATGCAACAGAGATATGTCAGGAAAGAAAAGTGTGGCAGTCCATTCTTTCTGCCTACCCCTTCGGGGAGATGGCGCGATGGTTAGTTAGTTAGTTAGTTAGCATAATTTTAATTGCGAATAAGTTTTTTTTTATATAAAAAACTTGTTGAAAATAGGTACAATGGCACTTTTTAATCCTGATCTTTGTATATTTGACAAAAGCATAATATAAACTCATACAATTATCAACGAATTTAGAATTATCTAAAATGCCATTAACTTCTCCAAAATACACCAAGTTGGAGATCTTATTTCATCTCGTATTTCATTTTTTTATACTAATAAATTTTTATACTTATAATTTTCATAAATAAACTCAAGAAATGAATATTGAGTACTATTCATATATGAAATTGTTAGAACATAAGAAAATGAATTGATGAAATATAAAATAGTATAATACATTTTATATAACATTCACATAACTTCACACTTACATAAACCATCCCCTAAAACTAAAACAAATCCAACGTTTGCCACCTACCCCATACATACGGATATTTTTCTGTGTTTGAAGATACACAAAGGGTAACAAAGCGCACCCCTATAAGCATTTCAACAAAGCTTTCCAAAGTTTATTTTCGTTCTTGTGAGTACGAACAACAACTTCATAAATTCTTTAGAGCTTATTTTTCTTTCTTGTCTTGGTCATCGAGCTTGAAAGCTATTCTTTATTTGTTTTTTTAACGTTTTTCCAATTATTATTAAATTATCGGATATCTATGTCTGGTATCTTTGCCTCATCTCTACGTTTGACCTCTTTGTCTCATATGTATGTTTCATCTATATATTATATCATCTATATATCTCATCTATATGTATAATCTATATGTCTCATTTATACGAGTATGTCTCACCTATATGTCTCATCTATTTGTCTTATCTATATGTCTCATCTCTATGTCTCATCTATATAACTCATTAATATGTCTTGTCTATATGTATCATCTATATGTCTCATTTATATGTCTCATCTATATGTCTCATCTAAATATCCCATCTATAAATCTCTTCTCTATATCATACATATGTCTATTTATCTCGTAAGATATTATAATTATCACAGATAAGTTCTCATTATGTTCTCATTTTACAAAATTGTTTAATGATCAAATATTTAACCCACGTCCCTGAATAAGTTGCCACAACTCACGGAATGCAATACTATTTATTTTGAATTGTTTGTAAATACCTAAATTAAAAGCAATGAATCTTTGGCGGAAAAGATAGACCGCGACATTTTTCTATAAATTCCTTCGATTTAACGGCGAAACGTACGCGCGTGTAGGTATGTGATGTGTTAAGATTTTAATTTATTTGCAGTATTTTGATTCATTCGTACGGTTAGCGTAAAAAGTGCATGTATAAAAATGTTGTTATAATAATAAAAATAATAAGAAAAACCGTTTTTAAATAACTTTTAAATTGCCGTTTTTGTGATGTAATAACCTCAAGGGCGCATTAAGGCGTGTTTTATCGGTTAGAAAGTATAATAGAACAAAATATACAAGTTTTAAATTGGGTATGAAATATGAAAAAAATGAGTTTTCAGCTTCGATCTGAAATCTGTTGGATCATTTATGCATCAAAGGTATGAAGGGAGATCGTTCCAAGCTGATGGGCCGGTTACTGCAAAGGATCGATCCCCGAAATTTGTACTAGGGCAACGCTTCGGCTCAACTAATCTTCGTATTGCCGAGGGATTCGCCGATGTACATGTTTATAAATATACGTGTATATTATAATATTCGGATAATGGTTAAGAGTCAAGTATTATTTATCATCTAGATCAAAGATTCCATTGCGAGAACCTGAAAAGTTCACTTCTTCTCAGTCGTATTACTCATGATTGAGGGTCGTGTCCTTCCTGTAAACTATTGGCCATGGCACTCTAAGTTCCTGTCACCCGTCAGTCTCCAGCCTGCAGGCAATAAGAGATCAGCTAGCGCCCTGATTTGATCAGACCAGCGGTTTAGTGGTCATCCTTGTGATCGCTTTCCCTTTACTTTACCCCCGACGATAAGCTTTTCAAGATTTTTCCCGATTTCTCCGGGCTACGTCCCCAAATACTTTAACACTTTCTGGGAACACACCCGCGAGAGTCTTGGCCAGATACTCAGCTGGTCAATGATGTGTTTTTCCGTACACGGTATACGTGGCATTTGCCGCCAGCACCACATCTCGAAAGTATCAATTTTGGACCTCTCCGATGACTAGATAGTCCAAGACTCGCAACCATAAAGGAACATGGAGAAAACAAGAGTTTGAACCAGTTTCACAGTATTTATTATTAAAAAAGAATTTTTCATTATTTCAATAGAGTTATAGAGACACTGATACTTAAATGTTTACTTTACATATACATATGATATAGTAGTATGTATTTATGAATTCTGACGTCACAGAGTTTAATGGATTAATAAGATTATTACGTTTACATCAACTTATGCGATTGAACTCAAGTAATTATTTCATATTATATGGCGTGTCAACAAATAACAATTGAACCACAAAATAATGATTCTCACCTGTTGATGTAGATTCGTTCACGCAATTTTTTACAACTCGAAGCATAATTGAAATGAATAAAGTTTATTGTCCTATGAGATCAGATAAATTATTATAATTTATTTTTTAATATAACACTATTATATCATATGTCTCGTAACCAAATTAATTTGATATTACGTCATTTCGGTTTACCTTTTTTGATCTACAATGCATAAGAACACCTTTTTCAAGTTCAATATATTCTAGAGATTTTTATACGTACTTGTCAGACGGTTCATTGTACGAATTGTGAGTCATTGAAATAATTCGAATGAGCTTTATGAGTATATATTTTATTTATAAAGTTTCAATACCTTTAATGTACTTTATTATTTATTTATTTTTATAGACAACGGGTCGTCTGAGCCCAATTACTGTATACAAATTGATTTAAGCTATTATATTAATTATCATGACATGTGATAGATAGCTAATCTATCGCCATTTTACTGTCACGTGAATTCTACACCAGACCAAATACAGTGTGACAATCACACTGCCATCGCCGGAAATCGCACCCGGTACTTCGGATGGCAGTCCAAACTCTTACCACTCTGCTTCTAGGGTCGTCACTTATTCCCTGATAAGATTCAGTTTTCGTTCCAAAAAAATCTCATCAATGGCCCCCCTTATAATTATTCATATTCCATATAAACTAAAATTCATTGATAACCAGAAAAAAATATTTAGCAGTCATATTTTTATGAATAATTAAAACACTACATTTTTCAATTTTGTGTTGAATAATTACCACATGTTTCGAAGGTACTATACCTTCATTATCAGAAGGACGACACAAACTGTAAAACATACGAATTTAATTCGATCTCCTGATGTTGAAGCTATAAAACATTCAAAACATATCAAATGTTTATTAATTAAAAAATATATAATTCATACAATTCCATTGTATTGGTTTCAGTTTGTAAAACAAATATATATTTTATTTTAAGTTTGCGTTCGAACAACGCATGTATTTTATTGCTTGGAATAAATAATTTACAAATAAAACAGTACTAACTAACCATCACGCTGTTTCCCCGGAAGGGTAGACAGAGAGGATGGACCACCAAACTGTTAAATCCTGTCATAACTCTCGCGCCTTTTCTACATTCACATAGCGTGACACGCAAGTTAGTCAATTGTTCCTTCTTCGAACAAAGCTACCTTTCGGTATTCGATCAATTTGGTCATGCCATCTTCCTTAGCCTTCCTCGACTTCTATTCCATTCACACTATTTGTATACGTATTTTTGACCAATCTTTCCTCATTCATTCGTTTTAAATGTCCAAACCATCTTAGTGACCCTTTCTTAATTTTTATCCCCCTTATATGCCATTTTAGCTTCTTCATTGGGTATTCTATCATACATTATTTTTCCTCACATTATTCTAAGTGATTTCATTTCTACGACATTTATCCTACTTCGGCGCTACCTACGTCGGCGCTAATGCCTTTTCTAGGTTAGTCGACATATTTCTAAAGCAAATATGTCAGTTCACAATGGGGTTCTTAATAGTAAAATTTAATATAGGTCCTCGTACGAAATCGCAAAATGCAAAAATATCGTTCCCGTAAATTTCACTTATTGAGAAACACTGATTTTCGTGTTACTTGTTTCATTTTCGCCCGCGGCCTGTGTGGCAAAGATAAAGTGATCCTAAGGCTTTCAGGGGTCCGCAGGATACCAGAGAATCCTTTCCGCCCGATCATACAAAGCCGAATCCACCCCCGGAACCGTCCCTTATACATTCCACCCTAAATCTCCACCAAATTTATCTTTGTCTATAGCTAAACCTTCGCGCTTTTTGTTCGTCGATTAAAATTTGCTTAAATTAGGGGTGAATGCTATTCGGCTTTCGACCGAACCCAATTTATTGATTTATTCGATGTGGGTTTGATTCGACCACGTAGTAACCAAAAACCTACACGTCGTATGATATATTTTTATAAAAAAAAGCGCAAAATATATTTCAATGATACATTTTACTTCTTATTATTCTTGTGCCACATCAGGTCTCCCTGATGTTAGCCACAACCTTTTTAAAGGTTTTTCTCTCTTTCGCCGCTCAGAATAACTCCTTCACGTTCCTTTTTTTAATCTAGTATTTGATGCTCAGCCAAAAAGTTTGCTTTCGGCCAAGACTACATTGTCTTCCAATTTTGCCCATTGACAAAAATTGGTCGATCTTATATTTGTCTCCATGCAAAATGTGATAGGAAATCATTACGGACCTTAATATACTTCAATAGTTCTCTGCTGAAACATCTCAGTTGTTGATAAAATCTACCATGGTATACGTGGCATTATTCTATGTAGTTATCATAATAAGAAAAATGAATGTTGACTTCATTTATGAGAGAGAATCTCGACTCCGGTGGTACGGTCATGTGATGGGAAGGGACAGTGAACACATAGTCCAAAAAGCCCTCAGCATTGCCCAATGGCAACATGGTGGGCCAACATGGAAAAGGAGCTGCAACGCGAGAACCTGTCAGTGAAGATGAGTCAAAATACGAAAGTTTGGCGTTTTCGAACGAGAAGGGCCGACCCAGATGATGGTAAATGGCAAAGGGAAAGAAGAAAGAAGAAGAGTTGACTTCATTTATGAAATTACTTTTTTTAATGAAAATCCACAAAATTATTTCAATAACCCCCATTATTACATTAATATTACCAACGGGAAAGAGTTGTATTATTATTAATGAAATTCGATTTAAAATGTCGATTATTCGAAATTCGGCCTGTCTCTGAATCCGTCACAACTCTATACTCGACCCATTGTTATTCATCTATTCTGTGGGTTCAGATTGTGTTAATTGGATTCGCTTTGCCGGCCAGAGTCCGGATCGAAGTATTTTTTCTCTAGCGGGAACACCAAGAAATTTTCATCGACAGGGCATTGGTACGAAGCGAGGGAAGCGGTGGATTCGTTTGAGATCAAGTTTTACGACTTGTGACGAAAGCCATCTCCTCATTCCATATTCTACCAGCTCCTCGAGCCCCGACGACTTGATAAATTGTACAACAAAAAGGTTGTTTTGAGACAGGAGTCGTTGGACTTTTTGTGTAGATGCGATCAAGTGTTAAACAGAAATCATACATTTTCATCAGGGGACATAAGTAACAATTGATTTCGCGGTTTCTACTTACAATTCTAAATTATTAAATGAAAGCTAATGTTCGTATAAGTGTGCTATGGACTCAGAAAGTACGTTCAGAAGACAAATATCTGGACTTTAGAGAGTATCTTGTCTCCTTAAAGTCGAACCATATTATTGGTATTATATATTATAGCCTTAATTATGTACGTAATATCTGTTAAGGAAAAAGACTGATTTGATAAACTCAAAAACTTTTTTTCCTTACCTGGTTTCTATAATTTTATCCTTGCTGATTTTTTAGATGTAAAAGGACTCATGAATTCTAAACATTTTTGGATCAACTTATTTATAACATTAATTTTAACATATAAATCGTATTTTTCGGACCATAAAACGCACTTTTTTGCTCGAAAAATCAACCAAAATAGGTGTGTGTTTTATCGTCCGCAAAATACGGTATAGATATCAAATTTATCCCTTCTGGGGGACAGGAAACCAAAAGGACATCTCCAGACTCCAAAGACAACAAAATAAAAAAAATGAAATTAGCATATAACATTAACTATCTTACCCCAACGATACAAGTATACAGACAAACAAAACAAATGGACATATCAGACCTGACCAAATTTGAGGCCTTGAAAATTGTACACAGAGTGACCATGGAAGAGACAACAGACAGCAGCTACAAATTTACTAAAAATTCAGACATACACAGACACTGGTCCAGGAACTGTGACAGATATCACTTACCGAATCCACGAACTAAGATTATACAATCAAGGATATTGAACAATGGACTGAAACTTTACAATGAACTACTAAAAGACACAAGGAGTCTCACTACAACTCAATTTAAAAAATACCTGAAATATTACATAAAGTAAGATCTAAAAATGTATCCATATAACCCAATTGGGTTCTTTAAAAAATAAATTATATTAAAAAAAAAATTTAAAATACTTAATTTCTGTACATATTACAAATTTGAAAATATTTTTTAAGCGGATGTATAACACTTTCAATAAAGGCATACAAATGATTCTCTTCATACTTTAAATGATAAATTTTATTTCTGTGTATACGTAATATGGTTTTCCCTTCATGATAACTTAAGACTTAATACTATTACATATTTCATAGAGCATACAAAGTAATTTAAATTTTCTGGCATTTGGTCACTAATTGTTTTTCCAATTTCGAAACTGCTCCCCGCTCAAATTATGATTGCGTCTTGACGGTTCAGCGGCGTGACTATTGGACCACGTCAATCGACACCGAATGAATGGCGCTCTATCCTTATCGAGGCGCGTCTTGATACCATGTACCCGCGCGTATACAACAAGACACAAAGACTGCGACTACAATGTACCCAACTAGAAGTCAACATATCATTTTATCCTTGTAAGGGTGTTGGTAAATGTTGGTTATAATTTGTGAGACTTGCAATATCTCGCCAACAATGTGGTGAGGCAGAAACATTGTTATTTAATAAATAAAATTACAAAAAATAGTCACGTGACTGAAGAATGCCAAACGCTTTTGAAGTATCATGTACGTTAAATCATTAATAGGTTTAACGAGTTTTATAGATAATTTTACGACAAATATCTTTCGACTTTCATATGAAGCACTTAATTTGTGATGTGATATTATTAAACGGACATGTGGAACGAATGGATGAGGGAAGAATGGTTAAAAATATATATACAAGTAGTGTAAATGGGAAAAGAAGCCAAGGAAGGCCAAAGAAGACATGGCATTACCAAATTAATCAATTACTGAAAGGCGGCCATGTTCGAAGTAGGAACAATCGACGAGCGCGCATGTCACGATTTGTGAATGTAGAAGAGGCGCAGGAATTATACCAGGAAAGACCAATGTGGCGATCCATCCTCTCAGCCTACACATCCAGGGAAACGGCGTGATGGTTAATTAGTTAGTTATAATAGTTTTATTAAAAGTGTATTATTATTATATTTAATATCTTTCGCATCATTAGTGTTTTATCGAAATGTCTTAGGAACGCATTACGTGTGAATATGTACATGAGCATTTTACACTATATTAGCTATGCCTTTTATGTGTAGGAAATCATAAAAAAAAAATTAATAAGAGGAACTGTGAAATTTAATTACAATAACAATCGTGTTAAAAAATATTTAATGAGATTTATAAAAGCATATAATAAAAAATATCTATATATAATACATAAAACTCAGTGCCTACCCCTCCCGGAAAATGGCGTGATGGTTAGTTAGTTAATTAGTTAGTACATTTATTATTCCTTTAACAATTATAAAAACCTGTATATTAAAGATTGTCTTAAAAAAGTGAAATATGCCACTTTCATAAAACAAATTTTAAAATTTAGCAAACGGATATTTTCACAAATACGAAATAATTTCATACTACTAAAACATTCATCGGTACTAATATTATTTTTAATAACACCAAAGAATTACTACAAATACATCTCAAAATCAATAAAATAAAAAAATTGGTTGAGTCTAAGATTTTTTAAGGAAATTCTTCTGACTTCACTTATTCGTTCAAAAGTTCCATTCAGATCAATTTAATCTCTACGAGATATCTATATAAATAAATCATTTCCTATAACGGTAGTATATGTGTAAACTTAATATATTGTGTAATGGGTTTGCAGTAAGCAACACCATAATACAATTCTCTGGATCGGGATCTACGGGCGAATGCCTTCATATGTTTTTAGGGTTATAAGTTGACATATATTTGTTACAGAAAACCAGTTTTATATATTAGGCCTGAACAAGTAATCAGCGGTTAAACCTGTGTGTAAACAAAATTCGCGAACGCTGGTTTCGTATAATATACATAAAAACTAACTAACTAACTATCCATCACGCCGTCTCTCCGAAAGGGTAGGCAGAAAGAATGGACTGTCACACTTTTACTGATGCGGCACTCCATCCTTCTCTTTTCGCTCCGCGGGAGACGCGGTGTGATGGGTTGTGAACCTCATCGCCACCAATAGGCATCTCCCGCGCACACTTCGATCGTTCAACACCCACAAAACAAATCTCTAATAAATATAATAATATAAAATACAATGATATAAAATAAAATAACAAAATAAAAATAATTTAACACAAAATGTTATTTTAGATGATGCACATATTGTCTTTTTAATTTATGTTCCACGAATCCACCGTTTTTTTAATTTAGCACATAATGTAATAACACATAAAGTTTTTTCGATGTTGCACATGTTGACATGGACGATCCGGACTTTTGTGTTTATTTAATTTATGTTACACGTATCCACTTTTTTTTAAATTAGCTGTAATTAGGCACTTAACCAGCAAGAACTTTAAAATAATATTGAAGAAATATACATAATATACTTCATAATGAATGCTTGCTCGGAATAATCGGCGTGCGTGCATGGTACGATGTATGAATGTAGAGGAATCCAGAGAGGTATGCCAGGACAGAGCATTGTGGCGATCTATCCTCTCTCCCTATCCCTCCCGGGAAATGGCGTGATGGTTAGTTAGCTAGTTAGTTATGAATGCTTGCAAATATGGTCATTCCAAATATGAAAATAGCAAAACAGGAGTGATTTAGTATTTACGTAAAATAGGGGTATTTTATTGTATAGTATTAGTGCAAATATTGATCATAACATCAATGATCACCATGACAACATATGTATGTATGAAATTACTCGTGTTAGAACGTGGAATGACACGTGTCCAACTTATGGTCTAGGGGCAAAAAGTCTGCGCCCGATCAAGTCTCGACCCTTTATTTCAAATAAAGGACTTTTATTATAAATAATAAATAATAACTCATAAAGCATAAAAAAAATGCCTACAATTAATCTTAATTTTCACGTACTTACGAAATAATTCAATTTTTTTTTTTACTATTTTCTTGACATTTTTTTAAAGTAGGTACTGCAAATATATAAGCTTTCATCGTCAGGATACGTAAAAGTGGAAAATTTGAATTTAATAGAGTATTGAAAGTATTTAATTTATTATAAATAATTAACTAACCATTACGCCGTCTCCACGAAGGGGTAGATGTTCTGTCCTGACGTAATTCTCTCGCTTCCTCTTCATTCATACATCGTGCACGCAGGTCGATTTCTCCGACTCATTATAAAAGTATTTAATTAAGAAATTGTCAACGTCTTAAATTTATCTAAAAATTGGATTGGAGTGGATAAAAGAAGTTGATTGAAATTGCTCACCCAATGATGCAAAATAGTGTTTAAATTCATAAAAAAATTGTCATCGTGGAGTTCCACCATATTATCCATCATGTTCATCAAAAATGTACGGTAACTTTCAAACATGTCATGATAAATAGGTACATAAAAATGTGTAACTAACTAACTAACTAACCATCACGCCGTCTCTCCTGAGAGGTAGATAGAAAGAATGGACCACCGGACGTCCTGATATACTCGTACATCGTTTGTTTCCTCTACATTCATACATCGTGTCATGCACACACGTCGATTTCTCAGACTCTTCAAGTGACCGACATTTAATATTTGATTGATTGTAATGTCTATTGATTTTATAATAACTTATATTTCTTAGGTAAATAATATTGTTTCTTCTATATTCGCCATAACTTTTTGTTGCGGATTCATTTAACAATGTTTTGTACTTTATTTTTTTTTTTTTAAATTAAAATACAAACATGTTTCGGGCACAGAAACTCTTCATCAGTATTTTGTTAGTATTTGTATGTACAAAATAAATATTTAAACGATTTTTTTATTAATGTGGTCAGTTTTGACGGATATTAAAATTAAAATTATAAATCATGAAATATTTGCTTAAATATTTATTTTCTATACACAAAATTAACAAAACGCTGATGAAGGGCTTCTGTGTCCGAAATATGTTTATATATATTTTTTAAATGTAGTGTTTTTTACAAAGTTATAAACATTGTTTAATTTAATATTTTATTTAAAAATATATACCTAATTGCATTTTCGATTTCAGATGCTTTCGCATTCGAAATCACCCTGTAGAATAATGCAATGCGAAAGTTTTGATTTCATCTAATTGATAAGTGTTTCAATTACTGGTTTTAGTACTGTTACACGTTTCATTATCTGTTAATATTATTATGAACTGAACACAATCGTACTAACGGACTTGTAGGTACCTACCTACATAAGGTGCAACCAGTTTTAACCATATAGGTAGGTACTGACCATTATTAATATAATAGCAAGTCGCGTTGCTAGTTTGTATCATTAAAAGAATCTATTTAAAACCAGTTTAACATTTTTGTTTAATACGATGGAAACATTAACACCGTTCATATAATCAATACGCTTGTGCATCGATTTTTATTTCTTCATATTCTTCTGCAAATGATTATAGTCCAGTTGTAACCCGTGAAATATTCACGGGATTAAATATGATCTATCTTTTAAAAAATCGGTTCACTGTACAATCGTAATCAGTAATAAGTTTTAAGTTTTAATATGAATCTTTTTTATGTACTTAAGTTCTTTTGACTAACTAAATAACTCCGTTTAACCATCCTACGAATTTGCGCTATCCCGTATCACGTACGCGCTTGAGAAAACGTAATGTACCTTAAATGCACAAACTGTTAGGAATACGCGCGTGTCCCAACAACACTCGAGTACATGTCTTCATAAATATGATAGTTTTACAAGGGGCAGGCGAAGTGTGCGGCCGAGTATTTGACGTTTCGTAATTTTAAAAAATTTAATTAATATATAATTAAATTTCAATAATAAAAAAACAGTTTTTTTGCACGTTTCTCGGAAAATAACCCAAAGGTAGGGCGGTTAAAAATACTGTTCTGTCTTTTCTAGGTTCCTCTACATTCACACATCGTAACATGCACGCTCGTTGGTTTTTTCGACATCGACTGTGGCTGCCTTTCAGTACCTATTTGATTATTTTGGTCATGCCAAAGTTAGGTATATTATTTTCTTTGAAATAATTTTGGTTAGTTTATATCGTTCTCCTGATAATGAAGGTGTAAAACCTTCGAAACCTGTCAAGAAAAATAAACTAAAAAGTATAAAAAACAGTGTTTTAATTCTAAAATATTTTCTTCTATACTCGCCATACTTTGTGCTGTAATTGCTTTATTTCTCTTTTTCTTTTTTATACACTTGGTTTATACAACACTTACATTTAAAAAAAATATTCTTACGACAACCAGTCCTTCTTCAGTAATACGTATTATAAAGATACATATTTAAAATATTATAAAATTGTTTATATGATCTGACAGATGTTATAAAGATAATATTTTAAATATGTATCTTGTAATATGTATCACTGAAGAAGGACTGGTTGTCCGAAACATGTTGATGTAATTTGGAATTTTTTTAATGTACGAGTAAGTGTTGTATAAATAAAGTGTACAAAAAAGAAAAAGAAACATAAAAATATTATTTATTTTGGAATTCCACAGTATTAACGCTTTTAAAAAAATAATATAGATAACTATTTAAGTTTTCAATTGTGTTTTATCAACCTAAAAACGACGTGTTTTCTACTAAATATCTACAAAAACCGACGTTTTAATTAACATAAGTAATTAATTTGTATGGAGTTTAACATCATTGTTCAAGTAACAAAAAAATCAATGTGATTTCTATTACGTAACCACTGTGACGTAATAGAATAATACACGTGCAAAAAAATCATTTGTTACAATCGCACGTGTCACAAGACATTACACGTGGGCCGGGGTTGTTCCAGGCACTAATTGTCGTTGCATTATCCGATGCAGACACGAACCGGCCATATTTCAGGCAGACACATCATAAAGTAGGCTGGGTGTTGCAACCACTTTGCTACTGAACCGCCCTGCGATTTCACGCTGCACAAACATCCAGAATAAGAACATTATACTTACCGGCATCAGCTACGTAATACGGCGTTAAATTCGATGAGAAATTTGAATAAAGCTAACTAACTAACCACCATGCCGGTAGACAGAAAGGATAGACCACCACACTGTTCTACCCTGATGTAACTCTCACGCCTCTTCAACATTCATACACCTTGACACATACAATCGTTGATTGTTCCGACATCGAACATGGCCGCCTTTTAGTAATCGATTATTTTGGTTAGAGATCATAGACCCCTTCAGTAGGCTTTTTATTTTCATTTATTTTTTCATTATGTAAATACATTTTATAATTATTAGTAATACATGTTCCAGAGTAAAACCATTTAAAGATATACATTTTTTTTTAAAGAAAAGACTAACATTTTTTATTGACAGGATTTATGTCAATGATATTAGAATTTTTATTTTACAATCTTCAATGTGAGCAGAAAATAGCTCATTATTATGAAGAAGGAATCTGGTCGTGTCCAGGCCATGCCAACCCATGCCCCTTGGATCAGGAGCCAAGCGTTTTATACCCTAGACCACCACCCGGATTGGACACGCTAGGTTTTCCATGGCCTTCCTCGACTTCTATTTTCGTTCATACTACATGTGTAGGAATATATTTTAACCATTCTTCCTTCATTTAATCGTTCCATATGTAGTACATTCTTAGTAATCTCATTACTACGGCTTTTATCCTACATTCATCCTTCTTCTGCCAATTTCAAGCTTTACTTCTATCCTTAAAGGTTGGCACTAGAAATCTATTTAAATGAATGGATTAAACACCAGACATATGTTAAAAGGAGTTTTAAAAAAATACATTTTTTTACTTTTGAGTAAATTTTTCTCGATATTTTTCGAAGCTTACTATATCTTCGTCATCGGGAAACGTCCTCTCTGTTTATGCCTGTAACATACATATCACGTAACTCATTAAAGCACCTATTTATGCTATGTAACTTCCTGCAACAATCAACGAACGCAGGTGCAAGTATCAAAAAAGTAGATAAATGTTACCGGCAAAGAACCGGCCAGTTAAAATTGTGTTTTGTTATTATGATACACAAAAAAATTAACCGATTGCCGTATCATATTCTACTAAGTATATAAAATGTAAAAAAAATATTATTCACAAATAATTATTTCTCCTGAACTATTCAATAAAAATATATTCACTGCTTTTTTTTAAATATTCGCCTAGTTTTTGACTTGTACTTCCAAAATTGTATATAGGTACTCGTATATATTTTTTTTACATGTTTTGCCTTGTTGAATCCTTCTAATAAGGCATATTTTTCAATATTATTTGGCTCTATTTTTTATTAATTAAATACAAAAAAATACTATTTTAATTTAGGATATTCGATTTCTTATTAAGGCTTCCCATTATCCGCCATAAAAATAGCTTATTTTATACTATTTTTTGAAAACGCTGTAAAACTCCATATAAAATAATGAATACGCATTATTACTGTTATAATATCACAATTTCTTTTTATTCGCTGAGAGTGTCGCGACAGCTGTTTCGCCAACCGATGTTGGCATCATCAGGTGCTAAAATAAACTAAAGTTTATTGTAACGCCTAATGATGCACACATCGGTTGGCGAAACAGCTGTCGTGACACTCTCAGTGAATAAAAAGAAATTGTGATATAAGAACAATGTTTTAAATTTTAACATTAATAATGTAGAAGTAGTGTTTCAGACAAAACAATGGACTATTTAATACGAATTTAATAAAAGTTTTCTTTAATTTAATCCAGACTCCTCACCAACACTTCTTATATTTTAACAAAAAAGTGTTTATTTGTTTTATTAAAAAGTTCTAATTTCGAATTTCTAGACTAAATACTGGTATATACGAATAATTAATGTTTTTAATTGATATTTATTGGTAAGTTCATTGTAAATAATGAAAAAATATATATAATTTTATTTGTAACATAAACACAAGTAAAAGCACTTTAAATACATAATAATAAAGAAATTTTGTATAATTTTTTTTTTTCATTATTTAAATACATACGCTATTGTTTTAGATATTAAAAATTATTGCATAGATCATATTTCATTAGAGATTTTATCACGAAGAGACATTAGAATCTCAATTGTAGTAATGATGTCGGTTACGCTAATTTAGTTTTATCTTCAATAAAAAAATAAGTGTAATTAATTTTAATTTTATGGCTGTGCCAACACTGCAATTAGTTAATTATAAAACACAATAAGTTAACACATTGAGTTACTGCCTATTCACAAAGGCAATGCATCATTTTTGTAATAATAAAATAACATAATTACGCATTTCACAATTTTATGAGATTGATAATAATAATAATAAATTGGATAATTTATTTTGCTCAAATTTTGGTAATTCATCATCTGAATTGCGTTAAAGAAAAAGCTCCGCATTTCTTTTTTTATAAACTTATTGCGTTACCGCGGTAGAATTCCATAATTACGATCAATTTATGAATTAAAATACTGAATTATGAACATTTTATGACATAAAACGCAGTTTTTAAGTTTCAAGTTTATCGAAAAAATAGTTTATTTTCAACTTGGAGAAAACTTTAATATATTTCAAAGATTTTATACATTCATCATCGAGAGAACAATATGTCGTTTTGAGGAAGTTAAATTTTTTTTAATTAATGATATATATACATAAAATAATCTACAATATTTTAAAAATAGAATGTATATTACCTATAATACGAGTATGTTAAAAATAGATTTTATTAAAAGCGAAATTAAGCTTACAAAAATAATTTTAAAAAAGTGTATTCAACGCAAAAGTGTAACATTAAAAAACATCAAAAGAACGCAAAAAAGAAAGAAACATTATTATACAATTTTAAAAATGCTGCTCTAAAAAACGGCAAAAAAGGATTCCTCTCTTGGTGTGGAAGTACCGCGGTTTCTCCACTTTCTAGCTAAGCGTCATCCCTTATTATCCGTGAATACCAGAACGGCTAACAAAAAGGGCATAAATCTAAGATGGCCGACTCGTCAGGGTGGAGCAAGGGTGTTCCCCGGGGGGTAGGGATGCATAATTCTTATTGGTCGGCAGCTGGGATGATACAATAAGTCATTTATCATGCTGATGTCGGGGCAGGTAGACGCCATTGAATCCACCCCAATATTACAGACGCTTTGGAGGTGAATTTCGAACGATTTTTAAAATGTTTGAAAAAATCCTCTTGATGTAATTACGTAATATTTCAGTTTAACAAAAGTAATAATTGGTCATAAATTCTTTTCAAAATACTCCACAACTTTACATTCAGAATTTTTTTTTTACTTAATTTTTTACCAAGCTTAATACGATTATTAGGTACACGAATTTTCTTTCTATGTGTATATATTGATATATTTTTTACAAATATTGATGTACTCGTATATATTCTGTCATATAAAAATAACGATACAAATTATGAATATGTTTTCAAAAATGATTTTTTTTTATTAATAAAAACGTTTGATTTCTAGAAGTTTGATTATATTATTTAGGGATGACAAGTTTCGACGTGCTAATATAGTATCAAATGTAACAAAAATCAAACGCGTTCTTCATTATATACCCGAGCTAAGAATGTGCAGAATACGTACAAGGTACTCGTAATTGCTATAGCTTAATAAATTGTTGATAATAATTAAGGCTCAAGAAAAAATAATGTTATTAATATTATATCATATTATGGAATTTAACACAATCATTTATGTATGTGTAATTCGTATATTCTTTGGTAATGATAACTAAATAAATAAACAATGACGCATTCCAAGATAGGTACAAACGAATCAATGGAGAAATTGTGGTACAAGTGTGTTGGTTATAAATTTAATATTTCACCCACACATATCCCGTTTGCCGCTAAATCGTAATTCCTATTCTACAGGTGATCCTTGGCTGTGATAGCCCCACGTGTCTCTAACAGTAAACCCAGCACTATCACGAACCTGTGACCACTCTATTACATTAGTCTTGTATTCACTACGCTAAACAGGTGTAACCTTATCCTGGATCTAAAACGTAGAGAGCTTTGGAAAAATCGCAACTATTATATGTAGATATATTATACTACAGAAACTAACAAACAACTTTACCATTGCGCCGTTTCCCCGGAGGGCTAAGCTGAGAGCAGCTAATTCCTCCATATTCATACATCATAACATGCATGCTCGTCGATTTTTCCGACTTACAATGTGGCCGGTTTTCAATATTTGATTAATTTGGTCATACCATGATTTTCTTTGTTACTATGTTACAATAAATTTGAATACGTATATTACGTACACAACGCATTGCTACAATTAATCAAATTTGATAATTTATTAAGTAAGAACTTAAATTTCCACGGTTAACATATATAGGAATATTTTTCGGGGTGAAACCGTGTTTTATTGTTTATTAAATCAAATTTATTGTTTATTAAATCATTAATAGGTACAAAAGAAAACTTTTGTTTCCTAGAAGTTTTATTTTATTTAATGAGAATGATAGGTGTCGCCGTGGTAAAGCATTGTCATTATCATTTTGATAATAATTTAGAGAGGCGAAACATATATATATACACATGTATTGATTTTAAGTAAATTGAGATATGAAATTGCTAAGAATAATCAATGGAAAAACAGTGTACAGTATGTTAAAATATCGAACGACGAAAGAAGGACGCAATGTAAAGTAGATGAATGCGTCCTAAATAAAATTAAAAAAAAATCACAAGATAGTTTGAACATATAGAAACGAATGGAAGAGAGAAGAATGGTTAAAAAAAAACATCAACAAAAAACATTACGAGGAATTTGAATGAAAAAAGAAGTCTACAAAGGCCAAGAAAAACATTACATGACCAAATTAATTGATTACTAAAAGGCAACCATATTCAAAGTCGGAAAAATAAACGGGCATGCACGTCATGGTGAATGAATGCAGAAGAATCGAAAGAGTTATGTCAGGATAAAACAACATGGCATTCCATCTTTTCTGCAGGCGTGATTGTAAGTTAAGATAGTTAGTTTCTTTGATTGACTAAATTATATCTCAAATGATAGGTTGGTAATCTATTGACGATAGTTATTAAGATCTAACTGTATTATTGGTTAATTTATAATATTAAACATAATTATTTAGTGTTTTTACTGGGATTTAATTTATGTGAATTGTGACTAATTCGTTTCGCCTTGCGAGGGTATTATCAAACTGAACCTAATCATCAAACAGTGTGTCCTTATGATGAGTGATAGGTAAATTTACATCTGAATTTATAAGAATTTTTGAGGTTCAATACATGTAACTGTTTATTATTATGTATCACTCATCATTAGTTCTAAGAAAAACCTTAAAATTGGTTTATTTAACAAGTCAAAAATTTGCATTACATACTTACTTTCTCCCCCACCCTGAAGATTTCTCAATTCAATATAAGGACACACTGTTGGGCGATTAGGTTCAGTTTGAGAATACCCTCGCAAGGCGAAACGAATTTGTCACAATTTATATAAATTAAATCACAGGAAAACCGCTGAACAATCGTGTTTAATATTATAAAGTAATAAAGGAGTTTTACAAAACTAATACCTTAACCATCAATAATATTATTGGTTGATTGAATTAAAGGACATATTCTTCTGGTTCGTCTGTCATGTCAGGTTTTCTCGTTGGCTATCACTTCTGCAAAGGCCGCGTCAGCGCTGCCCAGAATAACTCCTTCACGCTCCTTAGTCAAGTATCTGATGCTGCGTAGCCAAGACGATCGTATTCTGCCAGATCCACATCATCCTTCAGTCTTGCCCATTATCAGATATGGATATCTTCTTCTTCTTCTTCTTCAGCCTGTATTGACCGTCCACTCCTGGACGTAGGCCTCCTCTCGCATTTTCCATTCTCTTATATTCTGAGTAATCCGCATCCAGGCACTTCCCGCACTTCTCCGGATATCGTCGCGCCAACGCAACTGTGGGCGCCCAACTCCACGCTTTGCCGTCCACTTTTTATCTGGATCGCGAGCGACATGTCCCGCCCATCGCCACTTGAGGGTTACGGCCATCTTGATAACATCGGAAACCTTTGTCCTGACTCTTATGTCCTCATTTCTGAGTCTGTCCCGTAAACTGATACCCAACATGGCTCTCTCCATTGCTCTCTGAGTGACTCTTAGCTTAGCTTGATATGGGGTATATGCTTGTTAAAATAAGATTTTTACTTCATGACTAGTACTTGGAATCGTATTTCATTGCTAATAAAATTCCATGTATTTTAATATAGCGATATTCATTTTCTTATATAGTATTAAAGTCATAAATTGCACGGAAGCTGGGTATCTACTTCTCGTAATTCTTGAATTTTATTAAAATATCACGTCCAAGATTTACGAGGATCTCCGTATCTCCCGCATATTGCACCCCAGACAGTAACTTTCTTCCGCAACTTTGTCTACTTGTTCTCATTTATTATAAAAACCTCACTAATATGCATTCATTATAAAACATTAGTTATCTACCACTGGTGTCCTATTATAATAAAGTGACTATAACTATTTATTCTAGGTATATTCGCCTTCACTTTGTGTTGTGGATTCACATTTGAAGAAATACTATAATAATCAAACTTTGTGTTTTCACAACACTTTATTTCACTTATTGCAGACATGTTTCGATTTTCAGACCATCTTTTTTTATGCACAAATTATATTATTTTTAAATTTGTGCATTCATCTAAATAAATTTTAAATAGTCCATTGTTTTGGCTGAAATACTATGATACCTTAACATTTTTAACTGTAAAATAAATAAAAAACTTTGTTTTTTTGCATTACAATTGTATTTTATTTTACGCGACAGCTGTTTTTTCATCAACCTATGTTGACACCATCAGGTGTTACAATGATGATGTGGACATAGGTTGATGAAACAGCTGTCGTGTAAAATAAAATACAATTGTGATACAAAAAACAAAGTTATTTAACAAAATATTAGACACGTCAACTATACCTGCAGACTGGAGATCAAGCATTACAGTACCCATCTTTAAAAAGGGACAAAAGACAAACCCAGAGAACTATCGAGGAATATCATTGTTGTGCTCTACCTTTAAATTATTTACAATGATAATTAAAGAAAAACTTGAAACTCACATCACCAACAGAGAAGAGCAGCAAGGATTCAGAAGGAACCGCTCCACCACTGATGCAATATTTACTCTCAGACAGATAAAGGAAAAAGCATTGGAATATAATAAACCAGCATACCTGTGTTACATCGACCTCACAAAAGCGTTTGACAGAATCAAGCTGAAGGACCTCCTGAATACTTTGACCACGAGGTTGGCGCCTCCATCACTTGTTAATGTGGTAAGAGAGATCAACCTAGACGGCAACACAAGGATCAGAGCAAATGGGAAATTCACTAAAGCCATAAAAACATCCCTTGGCATCAGACAAGGCGACAGCTTGAGCCCATTTCTCTTTAACTGCATCATGGACAACATCATTGCAGAGGTTGCATCTCTCAATTTAGGGTACGGTCTGGGTAAAGAGGTAATTGGAATGCTTTGCTATGCAGACGACGCCACAATCGTGGCCGAAAATCAAAGCGACTTGCAAGCAATGCTCTCAAAGTTTGATGAATCCTGTTCAAAATATAACATGATCATATCCACCCCAAAAACGAAGTGTATGACATTCGCAAGAAATCAACTGAGATGCGAAGTCTCCGTACGCCAGGAGGAAATCGAACAGGTGGACCTATTCAGATATCTCGGAAGCGAAGTAACCAGCTCTAATGACCTCCCCAGAGAAGTAAGGTCACAGGTGGATAGGGCTGCAGCAGTTGCAGGCTGCCTGAAGGATGTCATATGGAGAAACAGGGACATGAGGACCGACAGCAAGGTACGCATCTACAAGACCTGTGTGCGACCAATCCTCACATATGGCATTGAATCGAGGGCAGATACTGTCAAGACAAAGAGCATGCTCAGGACAACCGAGATGAAAACGCTCCGCGCTATAGCTGGCAAGACCCTACGTGATCGAGTTAGGAATACAGCAATCCGAGAAATCTGCGAGGTCGAGGATGTGGTCAGATGGGGACGTCAAAGACGGCGATACTGGCATGAACACGTAGAAAGGATGAGCTCAAATAGAATACCACACATGGCTCTCCATGGAACGCCAAACGGACAACGCCGACCAGGAAGACCCCCGAAACGGTGGAGAGAAAGCTGGAGTTCAGCATCTCAAGAGGACCCGCCTGAAATAACAGACTCCTGAGTCTACAAAAAGGGAAGAAGAAGAAGAATTTAATTTAACAGTTTAAAATAATTTTTAAACTTATTTTGATTTTTAAAAATCGCATTACTACAGTTTATTTTGGTCATTATTCGATTTTAGGCTCATTTTTAATTGAAATTTTTATTATTATTATTATTTTGTTGAAAAAACTCCTTACATCATTACAACGCGAGCCAAATCGATGTAAAGGGTGAAAAAAGAATATCAAAGGAAATACACACAGAGCCTTATGAATAGGAATATGCCAGTTATTTCCTGTATTTTATAATATATAATAATAAATCTGATAATTTATAAAGCGCCATTTTTATGAATTACTCATCTCAAGGGCGCTGTAGAAGATGCTCCGTTTTATCAACTAGATAATAATAATAATAATAATGATAAAAAAAATGATAAACATATTTAGTATGAGGGCTGCACCTGACGAAGTCGATCAGCCCTTCCTGTCAGGAAATGATAATTTGAAAAGGTGCGTTTTGAGTCTGGATCTAAACTCTGATTGATTCTCAATGCACTTAAGGTCTGCTGGAAGACTGTTCCAGGCTGAAGGGCCGGCTACCGCGAAGGCTCGGTCTTTTGGAAGTTTGTGCTTGGACAACGTTTTGGCACAGTCAATCTACCGATCGCAGAAGACTTAGCTGATCGCAATGTAGACTGTCTAGCATTCAGGTTCTCGTTGATGCAGAGTTCAGATATATAAGCTGGTGCCATTCCATGCAACGCCTTATAGACTATCCAGCAGAGCTTGTATTGTATCCTTTCTGAACATTTCAGCCAGTGGAGCTCCTTAAGATGCTGTGTTATGTGACAACTCTTTGGCACACCCCTTATCAGTCTTGCTGCTGCATTGAATGCAGACTGGAGTTTATTTGTTTGCTGTTTGGGGATGTTGGCGTAGACACCATTGCAGTAATCGAGTTGGGACACGACGAAGGAATTGATTAATGTTTTAAAACTGTCAATGGGAATATTTCTTTGTGTAGATCTTAATTGCCTTAGATGAAAGAAGCAATTGCTGACTGCTTTATGTATGCTGATAGCAACTGCTTTATGTATGAAATGATGAAATAAATGAGATAATAAAAATACTGTCGTATTTTTATCACTTTATTTTTTTTTTAAAAGAAGTCGAAAAATATCACTACATAAATTTATATTAAAATTTTGTTTATATTTTTTTGCTCTAGGTTTTTGAAATTCTAAGGATTGATTTACACAAATGTCTATTAAAATCTTTGCTGGTTTTTGGGATACCATTTAATACTAATTGAGGACCGTTTTCACAAAGCGAAATATCTACAAAATGTAAATTTTTCAGGAGAAGGTTTTTTCATGTTAAAAATAATACGTTTTGTATGAAATCGCGATATTTGAACCGCTACAACTTCGCACATATACCGTTTTGTTAAAATTTTACCAATCGATAGAGCTCACATGGAAGAACCCATTTCCATAAAAAAACTTTTTTTTTTTAGAAATTTCACTTTGTGGAAACGGTCCTCAATTGCTTTCTACATTTTTGTATACAAACATACTATTGAGAAATTGTATTTAAAATAAGACATTTTCGTATTTGTATTAGATTTTTTTAATACTAAAAGTAAAATGTTAGATGTTAATCCCGTTGTGCAGAAGTGGTTGAACAAATAAATGTAGCAGCATCTAACAAGCGAAACTCGAGCATCTTAGTTGCAATTTATTTTTTGTAAATAGACAATACAAGAGCCGAAAGTCTCCTAAAGCCGAGCAAGCAGCCCGGTGCCGGCTATAAATCCTCGTTAGATCCCGCGCTTACAGACCCCAGCAAGTCCTTATGCTAAACCAACATACAAAGATTACACCCGGCCCGCGTACTATTATCCGTATTCCGACATTAACAATAAAAGCCAGATTTCTCGTTGTTTATCAACACGGGATCCAAGTGCCCGTTGCAAGCGTGTTCCTTCTACACGCTTTAAATAATTCGCCCGCTAATCTCGTATATTCCGCATCCCAATGATATTGCGTTCTTTCAAAAGAATTTATATTCAATTGTTTCAAAGTCTTAGCACCACGGGTGAGCATTTTTTACGCGTGTTTCATTGTTATAGATACAAGGTATTTTTAAGCACTTGTAAAACAACGGAAACAAAAGACTTATAATTGGGAGCAATGAATTTGAATCCACGGCGTTTTTATTTTCTGAACTGAACAGAATTGAATCAAGCCACGTAAAAAACGTTCTAATTATTTATTTCTTAAAATAATCAAATCATTTTACTAAAATCACTTGTTGGAAGTTAATTTTAAATAATAATTGAATAAAACGACATTTTTTAATTACTACATCCTATTTTTGGCTTTATTTCGACAATGGAAACTTTCACGGGAGTCAGAGGAAACGCAAGGACTCCCTAAAAACGAACTTTCAAAGGACTAACATCAATAGTTAATGCCGGGCAAACACTACAGAAGATAGACCTAGGTTGAAAATAACAATATAGTACATAAAAGCACACAGGACTTTGAAGCACAACGTAGAAACAACGCTGCAGAAAGGAAGAGGAGATGAAAGGAAAGACCATTGAGAAACGGTGACAGCTCCACTACCAACGCCTTAGCCTACTCTAGAGGCTCTAGAATGTGTAGATCCATGATTGGGCTCATTAGCCATATGAGAACCCACAACCGTGAAGAACATAGAAGATTCCCACCGCCACCCGAGACTGTTATAGGACGCAGCGACGCCCTTTTGTCAGTCTCGCTGCACTTGTCTTTCTTGGATACGAGGGATAGCCGATTATGAAATTTAATGTCAGTATCCTTATTCAATATTATTATAACATAGAGGCTATTCTACGCCAACAGACTTTTGTGAAGAATTGGCTGTTCCGTCGTCGGGTAGGTACTTGTTATTCTCAATTTAAAAACGGAGAGATGTACTCCCGAATGACATCACAACTTTGTAAGCGAGTCACGTATTCAATAGATCTGTCCAAAGCAACTGTCACGTACCTGCATATCTGACCTTACGTACACTTTAACAGTAAGTTTACCTATTTTTCACCGATAAAATCGTATGTGTTATCCCAGTGCGCAGTCCGAAATAACGTGAGACACATTCTAAAGAGTATTTTTGAATCTAGGCAACGCGAGATCTTTTCACGACAACGCAATAGTATTTTTTTACGCTACGCACTTGTGTTACGTCACTCTTGATGGATGGTCCTGTCATATCACAATTATTTTTAAGCGTACATAAGGTATAAAAGCTATTAATACTAAAGCACGTAAGCCTATTAAGCATTGCATTGTCACCTATTCAAAGCAAAAGGCTGGTAGTAAAGCGATATAGAATTATTGTGTCATCAGTCTTCGTATTGTTCCTCGCCTTAGATCCATAATACACCCTTGGCCGGCGGATTTCTATTTGGTCAAAAAGTAATCAATGTGATCGGCTAAGTAGTATCAGGTGAAATCCGCGGCCAGGCGGGAATATTTATTGCTCGCTTAAAGCTAACATACATTTTATTTAAATTTGATTCTTTGTCAGCGGCTAGAAATTCCAGACTGTACGCGAACAGTGTAATGCAAAATTGAAAAACGTCGCCATGTAGAGGCGCTTACGTGCCCCTCTAGCGCCGACTTCTTCTAATTTATTTTGATTTCAAAATGATACCGAAATACTTATTCTCATTTCCTTTCGATTAAAATAGATACGCGTAAGGCTGCATTCCAAATATTTTAACTAGTGGAATTCCATAGTATTGTACCTACTTGAATAACTTTGTTTAATCCACTATTTAATAGACAATATAAAAATACACGACATGTTTCGGAGGATACCTCCATCTTCAGGTATAAAAATATAATAAAAACTAAACAATGAAAGACTAATTAAAATAATTAAATAATTAAAATTAGTCTTTCATTGCTTAGTTTTTATTATATTTTTACACATAAAGATGGAGGTATCCTCCGAAACATGTCGTGTTTTTTAAAAAAAAAAATTAAATAGTGGATTAAAAAAAGTTTTTCCATTTCCTAACCAAATATTTTAAGTTGAAATGAAATTTTCGCATTCAATTCTATAGTCCCTCTAGATAGAAAGTATTAGAAAATCTTAATTTAATTTTCACAGATAATGAAAATTAAATTAAAAATATCTTTATTGTCCATATTGATTTAAATTTGTAAATAAGTTGAATTTATCTACATACAGGTATAATAGGTACTATAATACAAAAAATTATTTATAGATTTTTTTTCATTTCAATGTTTACAATGAACTTCTACCATAAACATTCAAATAAAAACATTGATATTTTAAATTTACGTAGTTCATTTTACTTAGAATCTCACAATATATTATTAAAAATCAGTAATGAGTTACTAATACGCATGGCCATAATATAGTTTTTTTTTAATATCTACAATATTATGATAAGGTAAGATAGAGTTCATGAAAAGATCTCATAAATCGAACCACAATGTATGAAATTTGATAATGGCTTAGCAAGGTGAAACATGTCATTCCCATAAAATAAAATAAATTTCTTAAGAACAGATACTTTCATTCGTATTTATTATGAATAATCTTCGGGACGCACAGTCGCGTCAAAACTTTATATTATATCTTAACCTCCATATTATAAATCGATTGATAGAAATTTTATCTTATTTTATGGGAATAATATGCTTCATATAAATATAACGCAACTTCTAAAAACCGTATGTTTGCATCGCTATTAATTGAAAACTAATTAAATTAAAATTAATGTTTTGTGGTATTGTTTACATAATAATAATACACATATTTTGGAAATAATGGAAAAAGTAGAAAAAAAAAAATATTTTAAATAACTAACTAACAATCACGCCATTTCCTAGAAGTGGTTGGCAGGGAGGATAGATCACCAAACTATTATATATTTTGCCTTAACTCTCGCGCCTCTTCTACATTCACACACCGTGACACGCACGATCGTCGATTGGGTTTTTATGTATAAAAATACATATAGACATACTTCTCAATACAAACAAAATTATTCAGTTTATTATAATGTTTAATGTTTTTTCATTGATCAACTTCCAATTCTAAAAATATAATAAATTTACATACAATATAAAAAGTATTGACATACCACCTAGCAAGTATTATCTCTAAGTATCTGCACATCTAATCTGTTGGCTGATCTAATGTCTGAGCAGTACCTACACAAGTGCGTGGCTCGTCTATGAAGGATCCCTCGCGGAAGTCACCTACCTTGGAGCTTTTATTGACCAGATTATGAGACCTGAATGCCAAGAGACGCATCAGTATTCCGGCGGCCGTATCGCCATGACAATTGACACTTTGCTGGGCTGTGTGGACACTCGGGATAAGAAATCTAATGCAGAAGCATTCAAAGATTAATAAACACATGACTACTGTATTTTTATTAATCGTTTTTTGACCGATGATGTTTTGATCGTACCATATTAAAAAATTGGTACGAATAAAAACGTTTGTTTCTAAAAGTTTTGTTGTATTTTATGGGAAGGACATGTTTCGCCTTGCTAAGGCATTATCAAATGTATTGTTTATTAATTCAATTCAATTTATTTTATTACAAAAAAAACTTTGAATTATATACATTATCCAAAGCATTTATGATTACAATTTTAAAAATATTGAATAACATTTTTTTAAATCAGTTAAAAGAAACAATACATTAAGATAAAACATAAGACAATTGGGAAATTTAAGAAGAATTAAAAAATAATAAAAAGTACAATATAAAGAAACAATGTCTTTCCATTATAAAAAAAAAAAACATTATTAATTTGACTGGTCCCTTATGGGGGGAAAGAGAAAGCGAGGCAGACCTAGAGCCACCTGGAGAAGAACCCTGCAAGACGAGGTTAAGGCAGCACTCCTCATTTGGGATGATGTTAGGCATCAGGCATGCGATAGAGTCGGGTGGAGAAGATTCCTTGAGGCCCTATGCACCACGAGGTGTGACAGGACAAAAAGAAGAAGAAGAAGAAGAATAATTTGATAATGTATTTACAAGGTAAAACATGTCATTCCCATAAAATATAATAAATAGTTTATGGGAATGACATGTTTTACCTTGATAAAATATAATAAACGGCGTGATGGTTTGTTGTTGTTGTTGTTGAAGATTGGGTCCAAGCGAAACTATTTGGCATCAATTATAATAACATTACCGTGGTTAAATACAAAGTGAAATTTAACGTTTAATATTTATGAAATATAATATAACACCAGTCAAACCTGGTCATATTTTTAAACAATTATATAATATTTTAAATATATATCTTTATAATATCACTGAGGAAGGGCTGGTTGTCCGAAACATATCTGATATATAATTTTACTTTTTTTTAAGTTAGTGTTGTATATATAAAGTATATGAAAAAGATAAAGACAAATAAAACATCTACAACACAAAGTATGGTGAACATAGAATAAATACAGTGTGTTTTATTATTTTATGTCCGTTTGAAATGTCTGCATATGAAAATATTTTTTATTAATTAATTGATTGGTTATCCCTGCCTCGGCCACCCATATAGTACCGAAAATCAATTTAAACTTATTACATTTCGTGAGGGGACAAACAATCACCGGTGCGGAATGGCGAATAACTTCTCTCGCCATGTGGGCTAAGCATAAATATTTATCGAACTTAATTAATACGCCCACCGTCCTCAGCCGACCTAAAAATGATTCAAATTCGTCTAATTACCGTCGATTGTTTCCTCAACACATTACTTTTTATCTACGAACAACAGCAACCTGTCGGAAAGCGATAAATAACTGTGCGGGACAACTTTTGGTTTCGAAATTAGACACGTTACGTTCAGAATCGAAAATGTGTATCATAGAATAGAAACAATAATGCTTTAACAACATCAAAACTTGATGAATACTTCAGTTTTTTAGATATTTTATTAAAGTTTATATAGGTGATACGTTTAGCCTTGCTAGATTAGTAAATGACATTTGATAATGGGCAAAAATCGAAAATAATCACTCCTATAAAGTTAAAATAAACGGACGTTTTCATCAAATTTAAGACTTCAAGAAACAATAAATAGTAATTCATTTAATTAATACGAATGAAAACATCATTTTTCTAGAAGTTTTATTATTTTTTATGGGAATGACATGTTTCGCCCTTCTAAGGCATTATCAAATGTGTCAGGGCAAAACATGTCATTCCCATAAAATATAATAAAATTTCTAGAAAACTGACGTTTTCGAATTAATTATTTAATATGGAGTCTTACATTATTGTTCAAGATTCAATAAATAAGTAATGCATTTATTTATGGATGTTGAATAAACAATAATGTAAAATTCTAGCGCGACTACTAACAAATATGAACAAATACGAGAGATACATTTTTCACCTTGCTTGAATATTATCCATTTTCATTTTGTATATGATAATGTTACTGATTTTTTTTTCATAAAACTCCAAATGAAATATTATTTATACGAGTATTATATGTTGATGAAAACGTATATTTTCATAACATATTTTTGTGCTTAATGGGAGTGAAATATTTCGTTTTGCTGGCAGTGAAATATGTCACTCCCTTACAATATTATAAGAATTTATGAAAATAGTTGTTTTCATCTATATTAAACAATCTTCTTCTTCTGGTTGCTCAACTAGTCGAAGGCCACTAGAGCCTGTTTGCTTCCTCTTGCGATGTGGATTCCCAGCTTTCTTTCCATCCAATTCCCATTAAATAATATTAGTGATAAATTGCACGCTAATGACATGCTCACGAGATTACTCTGTTTTCTTACATACTTTGGTTTTCTTCAAAATTAAATTATTTTAAATTTCTTGATATTATTTGGCCCAAATACATCCACCAAATAGTGCATTACATTTATTATAACCGTAAGTAATAAAGCATTGTATTATATATTTTGATTTCTAATCACTTCTTTTCATTACAATTTTCAAATTTGTACTCAACGATTCATGAAAAAGAGGATGCTCATTGGGAGTCTAAGATACAGAATAATAAATGAAGAAATGAGAAGCAGAACCAGATTTTTTGATTTCATCGTAATATGGCAATGGCCAAGACACAACGAGGCATCCAGATTAATCAATTAGAGAGCATGGGCAAATAACAAAGATTTTAATAGGCCACAGAAGAGATGAGCCGATGACGTAGATTCAATAACGGGTAGACAGTAGATGAGAAAGGTGAACGACAGGAAGGAGTGTAAATGTTTGGAAGAGACCTATACCCAACAATGGAGAGATGAAGACTTAGGAAGAAGCAGTAAAAGATTACAATTTGCAACAAAAAAATGTTCGTCTCGTCTCGTTTTACTAAATCAATCCTAAAGGCACATTACTGGGATAGAAGTCAGGAGCAGGTAAAATATAAATTGTGCTAAATTGTTTAAAGCTCAACACCAGAGAGTGCCAGGGTACAATTCAGATCTTTGCGTGACACCCATGCCAACAGTAAGATCAGTGGAAACCAATGCGAGCAACATTGCAATTCCATCAAGAGATAATAAAGTAAGTTTTTGCGATCTTGCTTGAGGGAAGCGAAATTAAATTTTACTAAAGACTACACAGCTTGGTCAGTTTTTTTACATGGTGTGCCCTTGGGATAATTAAAATCACAAAACAGAGCACATTAAAAATACGTATGTCGATAAAGTATTTCTCAAGCATTCCATTATTCATAATAAATAGTTAAGTATCGATGGGTTTGTTAAAATGATACCATTGTACATGCACTTTGCGTTTATTGAAATACATTGTATCCGAATAGGAATGTAGTTTCTTACTTTTTCCATATGTATTCCTCCCAATGATGGCAGTAAATATTTTATGACGGAATAAGTGGTCATCAATTTAAAATAAACACCCCGCCATTTGTGTTTTGAATGTGAATTCGAAGAACTGATTCATGCAATTCTTCAATCAAATTGGTACACAATTTTACGATGCGTTAAAGATTAATTTGAATTCTGTTCATATGTTGATGGGTGTGATAAGAACAGTTGCAACTAGAAAATGCATAGAAACAAATTAAAGTTTTACGATCGTAGTACGTGGATTAGATTAGTTACATTGTATGAATTGTTGCAACTTTATTTGATTACCTGGAAAAAGAAACACTAGAATTATTAACCCAATCCACGCGAGCAATTCACAAAACGATTAACCTACCACACGACATATTTTTACAGCATGTTTATGCATATTTTCAACTTATAAAGACGATCGATAACAATATAAGATTCCTCTAAACATATATTTGAGGAGACAATAAAGGACCTTGTGCATTATGGCGGAAAATAATGCTCGCGGCACACGGGTGAGTTGCCTGTGTAAAATGAAATCATAAAGGGACTCACGGGTGAGCTGCCCTCGTACTGGGCAGGCTCACGGGCGTGTCCTCCGCGGCAATTGGGTTAATAAGGATAATTATTTTACCTGCTCTTCATAGCCCTCTTGCTATGCAACACATTTAAATTATAAAACAGTATTATGGAATGATATGTTATTATTATTTTGATGACTTATATTTTAAGTGTGCCGTTTTGTAAAATCAATTACACACTTTAAGGGCGCACTAGGAAATGACTTACCGAACAGTTCAGTCTTTAAAAGTTTCTTAAATTTAACGTCACTATCCTCATACTTAATACGAATACTAACATGGAGGCTACTCCACGTCAACTGACCCGCAACGCTGAAAGCACGATCATAGAAACTTGCTTTATTGGCTCTGACTGGAACTGTTATGTTGTTTGCACTTGTTTCTACTGATCGGAGTGAACGTTGCCTTTCCGTTGGCAACTGATCGAAGTGAACGTTGCCTTTCCGTTGGCAACTAATCGGAGTGAACGTTGCCTTTCCGTTGCCATGGGTGTCATGCAGAGGTCTGATATATACGCTGGCGCTCTCTGGTGTCGAGACTTATACACTGTCAAACACAATTTATAACATGTTACAACAATATGTTTAAAGCCTATCCAAAAAAGTTAAAATGGCAGTGCACAATGGTGTTCCTGTACCGACCCTTATGTATGGAAGCGAATCACGAAACTGGCAAAAGAAGGATGAAAGTAGAAAAAATGCAGTAGAAATGTGATCTCTTAGACGAATGTGTAGATACTCTGTGTATGATAGAGTGTCGAATGAAAATATAAGAAGTGAATGCGGTGCGAATGATGGTGTTATGAACAAAATAATTAAAGGATCAATGAGATAGTTTGGACTTATGGAAAGAATGAATGAAGAAAGAATGGTAAAAGAAGTATATGTTAACGATGTAAATGGAACTAGAAATAGAGGAAGACCGAGGAAAACATGGCACGATCAAATAAATTAAATATTGAATGTCGGCGGAGTCGAAGAAATAGACGTGCGTGCATGACACGATGTATGAATGTTGAGGAAGCGAGAGAAATATGTCAAGAAAAGTGTGGCCCTCCATTATTTCTGCCTACCCCTTCGGAGAGACTGTGTGATGGTTAGTTAGTTAATTTTACATATAATAATAATAATAAATAATAATAATAATAATAATATGCTAACTTTTAAAGCGCCGTTTTTGTGATGTAATCACCTCAAGGGCGCATTAAGACGTGTTTTAAATCTTAAAAATCTAAACGTGAACGCTTAAAAAACGATCGGTTTAAAAGTATAGTAGAACAAAGTATACATGTTTAAATTGGGTATGAAATATGAAAAAGATGGGTTTTCAATTTAGATCTGAAATCTGTCGGATCATTTATGCATCTAAGGTGTGAAGGGAAATTGTTCCAAGCTGATGGACCGGCTACCGCGAACGCTCGATCCCCAAAATTTGTACTGGGGCAACGCTTCGGCTCAACTAATCTTCCTATTGCTGAGGAGTTTGCCGAGCGAAGTGTGGATTTCCGTGAATTTAGGCTGTCCGTTATACAGAGTTCAGATATATAACTTGGTGCCATTCCATGTAGCGCTTTGAAGACTGTCCAACAGAGTTACTGGATTCTTTCTGGACTTTTAAGCCAGTGAAGTTCTTTGAGATGTTGTGTTATATGGGACTTTTTTGGAATGCCTTTAATGAGCCTTGCTGCTGCATTGAACGCAGATTGAAGTTTGTTTATTTGTTGTTTTGGAATGTTTGCATAAATTCCATTACAATAATCAAGTCGTGACACAACGAAGGAATTTACAAGAGTTTTGAAAGAGTCATGGGGAATACTCCTTTTGACGGATTTTAATCGTCTTAGGTGGAAGAAACTAGCGCTGACCGTGTTATTAATTTGGGATTTTAGAGACAGATTTGCGTCAAGATAAACACCAAGAAGCTTTGTGGAGTTTTTGGGAATATAAGGTAATAACTATGTGATCAAATAGATAAGATAATAATAATAAATGATATCGAACCCGCTTTATATGTAATCCTCACACTACTCACAGCGGACTCCTTCTTGTAGTAGGTACCTAAATCTCATTTAACCCAGTCTATGAATCCAATAAATTAAACAGCTTTAAACATTCCCAATCAGCAAAGTTACAAATTGTTGCTTGGACATAACGACATGGTGACTTAAAAATAATATTTTTTTAATCCAACTATTAAGAAAGATACAATAGAAGACGGTTGACAACATAAATTTTGTTATTTCAAATACAATTTCGTCTTTAAACTTTTTCGATTTATATTTTAGTTCGAAATGTTTGTGTACACATTTTTAAACATCAGACTTTCCTGTTTAACAGCCAGGTAAAACGACTTGATAGATGATTGTCTAGAAACACTGTCGCTGTCTGATACTATGTGCGTTATGTATCTAGATCGGGCATTGTGTACTCTCTGGCACAGAAAACATATGCTACAAATAAATTTCAATGGTAGACGTCAAAACACACAGCCCAGTTGAAACATTGCGTCAGCGAATTACCATAGGCATTTATAAAAACAAAGAAAGAAAGGCCGAAAACAAATAAATTTCGTAAAGCTGTCACCGTTATCCTACGTGACTTGCGTCTACGAGAATGGCCGCATTTTTCTAGTGATAGTCGTTTCGCTAACAGCCGTTAGATGCCACTGCAGCGAATGGCGCCAAGTGTTAATTTCGTGACGCGCTGCCATCTATTGTACAATAGGAGAAGCTTACAAATCAGGGGTAATGAAGCTAATTACACAAAAAAAATTCCTCGTTATTAATTCTTACATGACCACTTTTCCAAACGAGACTATACGATCTTAAAAAGAACATAGTTTTCAATAAACTTTGAACTTAGAATACAATATTAATTCTAAATGAAATCTCTGCATAACCTAATTAGATACAATTTTGTGGGAATTAAACGATTGTTAATAAAGTATTTAAAACAATAAGCGTTTGAATTGTATAAATAAGAATGTACTATGTAAATCTAATCTCCCGGCGCTCTTTTGTTTTATTTACTTCCGTACACCGTAAAACTTCGATTATTCAAATTTCGAAGAAAGAAGATTTTTTTCAATTTTATTTGTGTTTTATAAAATTGAATCTTTATAAATCTTTTACCGCTCAGTTCAAGCATCTAAAATATAATTTAGGTGCCATTATATTTAGTTAAAGTAATTATTCATTTCGTTTTAAAAATAACAATCTCTTAATTTTTTGAGATAACATTAAAATAAAACTACATTTTTTACTAAATGATTTTCTAGTTTTCATTTCCACTACTTATCTGGAAAGATAGGCAGAGAAGATAATCATTGTGTTGTTTTTCTTATATATTTTTTTTTGCATTTTAAAATATTTTGAAATAAAATAATTAATTTATTCGATAGCGCCATGTTTCTCGATTTATTTCACAATTTGCACTGTGGAAGTATATTCTCTTCTCTAATAAGTGAGTTTTATCATTTTTTATTTGTTCTACTTTATTCATTCTTCTACGTTATTCATTCATTCGTCATTCATTTCTCGGCGCTACATCCCGGTGTGGGACTTTGCCTACTCCACAACGGTCCTCCACTGACTTCTGGCCATCTCTCTTCATTCCCCAACTTTTTCCATTTTCTCCCAATATTCCTCCACGCAATCTGGCATCTTTTCCTCTTGGTCTCTTTTCGTGGGGCACCCATCTGGATATAATTTGTGATGTTCTACCCTCTGGCAATCTCTCCACATGGCCAGCCCACTGTAGGCGTTGAGATTTACAGAATCTCACTACTGTTTGTTCTACGTTATATTTAAATTAAAATTAACTACATCAAAATAACTTATTTTGGTGATAACTATGTCAAAAAGCCGTGAACACATCACGTACAAAACTCCAAACATCAACAATCTGTTGCACGGCTCCATAAATTGTATTAAATACTCTATAAAAATAGGCACTAAACCCGTCAGTAAATTAACAATGATTGCCATCGTTTTGATGGCTAGAATCTATTATTATCACTTAATAAATAAAGAAATAAACAAACAATCCAGCACGCCCCCAGTCATACGGGGTTAAAGGGTTTTTAGTGAACTCGCTCACCGCTAAAGGCAGAAGACATTTATGTTCACTAAACAAGCACTAAAAGTCACTACTTAAAAGATTTTATGAGTGTCATAAATGTCAGATTGTGCCCGCTACGATCGTACAGTAGAGCGTCGGTAGCGCCGTCCCGCTCGCACCCGCGCAAGATGCAGTCCCCGAAAGGTAAATACGCTGTGGAGCACTGGAGCACTTAATAAAAATGTACAAATTATCATCGCGTAGTCCTATCACGACGATTTGTTAATGAAAATGTATTGCTGCTCGGTGGTTCACATTTGTGGGTGCGTGTTTTATTTCGATTTAAAGGAGAGATACGGAAGAGAGTAATTGAAATTTTAGTCAATGGCACCTAATAAAAAAGTTCATTCAACATACGCGTAAGGATCATCTTCCGTTATGGCTCTATTAAAATTTATGAATCTAAATAATAATAAAACTAAATACGTTTTTAATATGCTTTTTCTGCAGTAGGCGTCTGCTCATATAGAATATTATAGGAAAGTAATATACTTATACGTACAAAAAAAAGGCAATATATTTTTATGAATTGCAAAAAAAGGATTAAATACAAATAACAAACTGTTAATAAATCTAATAGCCAGGCTCCAAAACATGTATAATGAAAACATGTTTTATTATTTATTATTGTTATATTATTTAGCTAAACTAACTAACTAACTAACCATCACGCCGTCTTTCCGAAGGGGTAGGCAGAAATAATACACAGCCACATTTTTCTTTCCTGCCATACTTCTCTGGATTTCTCAACATTCATACATCGTGTTATGCACGCACGTCGATTTCTCCGACTCCTCGCGTGGCCGAAATTAATATTTGATTTATTTATTCCATGCACAACGTTAACATTTACTTTTTTTATCATTATTTCTTCATTCATTCCATGTGTCCAAACCATCTTAATGTTCCTTTTAATGTTCTTTGCATTCGTCTAATAGATCTCATTTCTACTGTATTTATTCAACTTTTATCCTTCTTTTGCCAGTTCCATACTTCGCTTCCATACAAAAGGTCGGTACAAGAACACCATTGTGTACTTGTATGTTTTATGTAGGTACATATTTTTTATTAGCTAAACTAACTGTTCCGAAAGTTAAAATACCAATAATATGTACATAAACAGCTAATTTAAAAAAACGGTGGATACGTGTAACATAAATTAAATTAACACAAAAGTCCGGATCGTCCATGTCAACATGTGCAACATCGGAAAAACATTATGTGTTATTACATTATGTGCTAAATTTAAAAAAACTGTGGATTCGTGGAACATAAATTAAATAGACAAATGTGCACCATCTAAAAATAACATTTTGTACTAAATTATTTTTATTTTGTTATTTCATTTTATATTATTGTATTTTATATTATTTGTTTTAGATTTATTTTGTGGATGTTGGAAGATCGAAGTGTGCGCGGGAGATGCCTATCGGTGGCGATGAGGTTCGCAACCCATCACACCGCGTCTCCCGCGGGGCGAAAAGAGAAGGATGGAGTGCCGCATCGGTTAAAGTGTGACAGTCCATTCTTTCTGCCTACCCTTTCGGGGAGACGGCGTGATGGTTAGTTAGTTAGTTAGTTAGTTATGTACATAAATTAATATGTAATTTTTGTCTCAATGTTAAATTTCGCGTGATGCACTAATTTGCACTTAATTTGTGGTGGGTTATTAAAAAAATAATTTTAAACACTTTTAGGGATGTAGTGCTGAGAAAAAGAAGAAGAATTGAAAGTCTAATGGGTTACAGTGGGGATTTCTCTTTCTTCTCTGCGATGCAAACCGGTGTGGTACCTACTCGCCGCATATAACTATTTCTACACCGTCAAGAACTTTATTGAAATAATTCGAATAATTCAAATTTGCTTTCAAACAAAATCTAAACAGTTCTAACAGGTTTCTATAATACGCTATTGACAACTGCAAAAATGTCCAATTGAACTCGTTTTTTTTTTTACAATCAATTAGAAAATGTCTGTAACCCTGACGAAGCTCCGGTGGAAGCGAAACCGGTTGGTTCGTTTAAACAAATAATGTGGTGTAAAAATAAAATAAAGAAGTGTTTTGAATTATTTTCAATATTTAATTATCGAACTGATTGTTAGCTACGTAGCTTCCGAGGCAAGTCATAAAAATATCTAATTAGAGTGAAGAAAATAGTGAAAAATATTTATTTGTTGATTGTAACACCTGAAGATGCTAACATCGTTAAACGAAACAGCTGTCGCGACAATTTCGAAAGAAATATAATCAATTGTGATATTCTATAACAGTGGTTTTATTTAAACAGTTAATAATGTCAAAATATTATCGTGTTTCCGCCAAAACAATGGATTATCTATCCAATTAGAGTTATTAAGGTAGAAATATTCTCGTTTAAGTACAGTGTACCAATTTTGATTATTATTTTATATTTGACCCTTGTACCAGCTCTCGTATTTAATCCTAAGCGTGGAACTGAGCCAGATGAAAGTAAAAATAATATGGTAGAAACAAGAACACTTAGACCAATATGTCGTAAATACTCGTATGTATTAGTATGATAGTGTCAAATACATATACGAGTACTCGTATAAGCCAAATACGAAAACAAATATAAACAAAGTATTAAAATAATCATTCACATAGTTTGGAGACATGGAAAGAATGAATGAAGAAAGAAGGATAAAGAAAGTGTATGTAAACGATTTAAGCGGAACTAGAAATAGAGGAAGACCGAGGAAAACGTGACACGATCAAATCAATCAAATATTTAATGTCGGCCATGTGAGGAGTCGAAGACATCATCATATGTACTTGCGTGATCTTTCTTCTTTCTTTGCTAGCCTTCTTCTCTCCACTGCTGGATATAGGCCTCTTCCAATTTCCTCCACTCGTCTCTATCCTGCCCCCTTTGTATCCAAAATTTTCCCAGCACGCAGGAATCGAGAGAATTACGTTAGGAAATAGTTATTTCCAATATGTCTGCCTACCCCTTCGGAGAAACGGTGTGATGGTTGATTAGTGTGTTATATTTACCTACTTATTTTTATTATGATTTTCTAACTAAAAAAATATTCGATTCAAAGTTATCAAATTATTAGTACCATAATCAGCTGTATACCCGTGTTTTTTTGTATATTCTGATTAATTTATACCCTTTTTTCTGATTTCAGGTCAGTCATTATTGGATACACAATTTACTCTTCTTCATATCATTGAATGGTGAGTTTATTTTATATTAAATATTTTTGGTCGGATAAAAAATGGATTTAACTTTTCTGATAAATAACGAATGGCCACGAGATGAAAATATTTGTCCAAACCAAGGTCTGTCCGTCACTATATGCGATGCATTGATAAGCAAACACAATCGCGTGTAGCTTTTAACGATCGCGGTAATGTAGCCTTAACATAAACAGCACGTCTTCAGAACTGCAAATCATAATATTAAAATTGTGCTTAGCAGTCACAGAGAGTTTTTGTGAGAAACGTTATACCGTTGCTGCAAATGGCTAGATGTAAGGATGCTTCTCGTGTCAGACCATGTTGGCTGACTTCTCGCGTGAACAGCGCGATGCCTCGCCGATAAACCGGGTGCCCGGGTACCCCTAATAAACACAGGGTGTCAATAAAAGTCAAGCGACTTCCATACAAATGTCGCGGATTCGGATCCAATTGCACGCAACGCGTGAGACTTGCGTTATGAACATTTGGCACAGAGCTTAAGTTTATGTAAATAAATGATATCGTGCCTACGCTACGTTCATTGCATAAGATTCTATTAACAGTAATGATCGGAGAGTCTCAGCGGATAAAATATTTATTTTATGCAATATACCTACCCATTGTAAAGGAGATACTACGGGTAGGTACATATAAATTTCGCATTACCAGTGACTGAAAAATATTACATACCTACTAGCTGACCCGACGAACTTCGTTGCCTTCGTCCGATGTTTTAATAGTTATTCTGTTATCCGGGACCGAGACAAATTCAGCAAACCAAAGATCATCAAAATTGGTCCAGCCGTTCTCGAGTTATAAATGGTGTAACTAACACAACTTTGTTTTATATATATAGATAGATAGGTGCCGATGTTTTCTTTTTTTAAGACATTTCTGTGGGATTATATAAGGACGAATTTTTTGTATATATTTTTTGGATTCTTTTTACATTGTAATGAAAGTTCTACGGGTAGGTACCTACATAAAAATTTCGCATTATCAGTGACTGAATAACATTACATATAGGTATGTTTACTTTTTTTAAGGCATTTCTGTGGGATTCTATAAGGACGAATTTTTAATTCTATAAATTTTTTTTGGATACTTTTTTTGTTTTCACTTTTGAGTTTATTTTTCTGTGTGTTTCGAAAGTTTTACACCTTCATCATCGGGACAACAATATAAAGTTTAAATGTTTCCTCCCGTGATAATGGTGTAAAATCTTCGTCTTCATCTTTATCGAGTAAAACAACCTCACAGGTGAAATTTTTTTTTATAAGATAATTGTTATTAATTTAACGATTATAGATTACATACAAACAAATTAACTAACTAACTGACCATCACGCCAGTTCCCTGGAGGGGTAGGCAGAGAGCATGGACCACCATTCTGATTTGTTTTGACATACCTCTCGAGTTTCCGCTACATTCATACATCATAGCATGCACGATTGTAAATTTTCCCGACTTGGAATGTAGCCGCATTTTAGTATTTGATTAATTTGGTCTTCCACTGCTTTTCTTACCACTCACACTGATTGTATTCATTTTAACCATTCTTCTCTCGTCCATTCGTTTTGTATATCTAAACCATCTCGGGGATCCTTTTTTTTAATTTTATTATTAATTCAATCATCTGCCTTATATTTCTTCCTTATTTCATCGTTTGGTATTCTATTTGCTCTTTGAAAACAATAAACAGGGCTTCGCCACAGTAAAAATCTACGTATCATGCAAATTATCATCCTGATATCTTCATCAACTGTCCCACTTTGTATAATGTAATCCAGACACTGGAGCTCTGACCTGCTAATTGACATTTGACCGTCTGCCCTATATATTACAGAATTTACATGTGCTATTATTATGTACATCTATACATACAAACATACATTCTATATATCCACAAGCGATGCAATTATCTATTTTTAAACAATCACACCTATATTTGCTGTTTTTTTTTCGAATGCAATTTAATGACTGTTTAATAAGATACAAAGGAATCGATATGTATAATTAAGACATTTCATATACCTTGTTCTGCTACATTAACTCTAAAATTAATACACATTTGATTCTCACCACTTTTGATAATGCCCTACCAAAGTTAAACATTTTACATTCCTTTCTTACTTCGTCATTAGATATTCTATCATATATTGTTTTTCCGCACATCCTTCTTAGTGACCTCATTTCGACGGCATTTATCCTACTTTCATAATTCTTCTGCCAACTCCAAGCTTCACTTCCATAAACAAGGAATCCAAAAATTAAATTAAATTAAATTAATAATTCACTGAAGGGTAAGTTGAGTGTCTTCTTTTAAAGAAGTATAATGTTGAACAATCATTCGTAATTCGTAATACGTATCATACAAAGTCCATTGTTTATTTGGTCCTATGTAAATGTAACACAAAGGAAAGACCATAGTCGGGCAGAACACAGATTTTTCTCTCTATATGGATTTATCGTTCGACAAGTATACACATTTACACCAGCCATTATTTTATTTTCTCACGCGGTCGATATTGTTCGATCATATCTCTAATATGACTCCACTTTATATCGGATATTCCATACATTGCGGAGCGATATCGATTCGCTTTCCCGTATCGTAAGATCTGAAAGGAATGGTTATGGAAGACAATGCGAGTCACAGATCTTTGACCTCAAATTTTTAAGAGTCCCTCGAACAAAAAAAATAAAACCAATAGAAATCCGATCTCTTAGACAAACGTGTAAATCATATGGTATAGTTTACTTTCTTAGGATATCATTAAATGTTAAATGTTTATATTGGACATTCAATAATAGCCCACTAAAACGAATAACGTTTATTTAGTTGTCATCGCAAACAAAAACCTATTCAAAAAAGCTAGAATGGCAGTGCACAATGGTGTTCTTCTACCGACCCTTATGTATGGAAGCGAAGCATGGAACTGAAGGATGAAAGTCGAAAAAATGCAGTAGAAATGAGATCTCTTAGACGAATGTGTGGATACTCTGTATATGATAGAGGGTCGAATGAAAATATAAGAAGTGAATGCGGTGCAAATGATGGTGTTATGAACAAAATGATTAAAGGATCATTAAGATGGTTTGGACATATGGAAAGAATGAATGAAGAAAGAATGGTAAAAAAATTATATGTTAACGATGTAAATGGAACCAGAAAAAGAGGAAGACCGAAGAAAACGTGGCACGATCAAATAAATTAAATATTGAATGTCGGCCATGTGAGAAGTCAGAGAAATCGACGCGCGTGCATGACACGATGTATGAATGTAGAGAAAGCCAGAGAAATATGTCAGGAAAGAAAAGTGTGGCAGTCCATTCTTTCTGCCTACTCCTTGGGGGATACGGCGTGATGGTTATTTAGTTAAATAAATAAATTGTATTATCTGTAATAATACATTTAATTATTGAATATTCAAAATGTGCAGTAAAATAAATATATTTTTAAGTTATTGAATTTATCAAATTTGTTATCTAATTAAGATAAAGCAAATGAAAGTGGATATTTACTGCCGCAATCGAATTAGTGACCTGCGGTAATCAGTTGCTAAGGTAGACAAAAAATATAAGGCCTTACCCACTACCCCCTCCCGAATATTTACGAGCTCAATTAAAGCCAATAATGGGGGTACGTGGTTCCAAGTCCCAGGCATGGAGGTCCCACGTTTTCGAGACCACTCGTGCCTCTAACTGCGTCACTAACCTGGCGACATCTAGCGTTTCTCGACTTTACTACTCCGCGTCAGTGAGTGAAAGTGTTGCAGAATACACAATCTTCTTCTTTCTCTTTGCCATTTCCCATCATCTGGGGTCGGCCCTCATCTGGGGTCGGGGTCGTTGCAGTATATTTTATTAATAGTAGATCATAACAATCAAAAATTAAATGTCGATCATGTGATAAGTCGGAGAAATCGACATGCGTGCTTGACACGAAGTATAAATGTCGAGGAATCGAGATAAGTATGGTCAGAAAAGAAAAGTTTAGCGATCACTCTAAACTTTTCTTTTCAGCCTTCTTCGTCGCCGAGTGGTAAGTGCATTGACTGCCACCCCGAAGGTTCCGGGGTCGATTCCCGGCGCGGGCAGTGTGATTGTCACACTGTCTTTGGTCTGGTGTAGAATTCACGTGGCAAGAAAATGGCGAGAGATTAGCTACCTATCACATGTCACGAGAATCACTATGATAGCTATAATACCCTTTACATCGATTTGGCTCATGCTGTCATGATGTAAAGAGCAATTCAAAATAATAATAATACAATAATAATGATAATATTTTTTTTAGATTATAACACTAAATGTTTAATTTTCGATAAACGTATTTTTCCACTTTTTAGTTTATTTTTCTCTATATGTTTCGAAGGTATTACACCTTCATTATCGGAAGAACGATATATAATATCGTTCTCCCATTGATCGTATCGTATAAATTGACTAAAGTTCTCCCGATAATGAAGGTGTAATCCTTCGAAGCACATCGAAAAAAATAAACTCAGAGGTGGAAAAAGCTTTGTTTTTATTCTTAAAAAAATCATCAAATCGAGAACCGGTTATTTACCTTAGCATATACTAGTTTCACTTAATTCCAAAATAGCACAACATCCCGGTATTCGGTCTACTAGTATACCGGTATTGCAATCACTATGTGCAACAGATATCATATTTTGAATATGAATTTTATTTTAGAATAAAAAAATTATATTCGATAATCAAATTTACGATTTTCGTAACAAAGAGGACACCATTTATTATCATAGACAAAATACAAACGGCCCTACCTGCCAACGTTTAAGTTAAATATCTCAGAGTTATAATGACCTACATCGAGGAAAGAATCCGGCGATCCCATAAGAATGGCTTCGCACGCGTTTTTGATATAAATTCGTATAAGCGCCTTTGGTCAATTACATCCCGAATACCTCAGCATTAGCAGAAATGTCGGCTCATTTGAGATAAGTGGTGAGATTCTACAATTAGTAAGGATAACTGTCGGCATTGGTCAATTAATGACATCTGCCGGTGGAAAAATTATCTTCCAACCAGCAACCCGAGGGCTCACATACATACACACATAACCTAACTGTTATAAAAACAGAGTTACCTATAGGTATAATTTGTATCTTTATATAATACAATTTCCATAAAACTGGTTATCTCCTCAGTATTGAATACTTAATTTGGAGTTTCAAGTAAAAAGTTAATAACATGATATAATCTATTATACTCGTAGGTATATTATAAACTGTTAAATTTAAAAACTTTGTTTTATGTATCAAAATTGTATTTTTATTTTACGCGACAGCTGTTTCATCAACCTATGTTGACATCATCAGGTGTTACAATAATAATCGTATATCAAGGGTCAAATTTCGTGATTTTTGAACCTTTGTGTGTTTTGTTCCTATGTCAATTTGAATAATTTCTTTGCTGTAATCGTTTTTGACTCTATATTACGTGTAATTGTTCCTTCTATTTACTGTTTTTATTATTATATTTTCCACCTTCAATAGTTTCTTCTATAAATAGTAAATATCTGTTATTGTAATTAAAAATAATTAGGTACCTAACTCAACTCCCTCAAGAAATTCAAAATTATATCAAAGAAATTATTCAAATTGACATAGGAACAAATACGCACAAAGGTTCGAATAATCACGAAAATTTGACATTTGATATATTATTGAAACACCTGATGACGTCAACATAGGTTGACTTGTAAAATAAAAATATAATTGTGATACATAAAACAATTTTTTTTTTATTTTAACGCTTTATAATGTTAAAGTATCATAGTGTTACGGCCGAAACAATGGACTATTTAAAAAAGTTTATTGCATGATGTATCTATTAATCTATTAAACTAACTAACTAACTTACCATCACGCTGTCTCCCCGGAGGGGTAGGCAGAAAGAATGGAACGCCACACTGTTCTGTCCTGACATACGTCTCTCGATTCCTCTACATTCATACATCTTGTCATGCACGCACGTCAATTTTTCCGACTCCTCACGTGACCGACATTCAATATTTGATTGATTTGATCGTGCCACGTTTTCCTCGGCCTTCCTCTATTTCTAGCTCCGTTCACGCCGTTTACATATTATAATTATTGTACATGTACTATTTTGGTACTTTAAAGAGGTACTTTCTGGACGTAGTTTTCTGTAGTATAAACTCATTTATGTACGTACTCGTATATGTACAATAAATCATAAATTTAATAAACGAACGAAAATTGCGGCTCTTCTGTTATTAAGTATCGTATTTCGATTTTTAACTCTAAATGGTTGCACAAAAAACGAGTTTTTTTAAATGGAAGGTTATAAATATCATAAATCTTTAGATATTTAATGACCAATTCAGATGAATGGGTCCCGAAATTTGGGTTTCTGGCGGACCTTAGCGAATTAGTTTAGGTTTGAAATTTTTACACAGTTGCCGACCATACCAGTTGCCTTGCTACAATCTTCACGAATTTTAGAAATTTTATACGGTTATACACCAAACTCTATAATTTTCTTATATTCTTCTTCTTTCCGTGTCCTGTCAGGTCTCCCCAACGTTGACTATCACCCGTGAGTAGGCCTACCTGTCTTGGGCAGCTCGGAACAGCTCCCCCACGGTCCTCAGCCCCGTCCACTCTCGGATGTTCCTCAGCCAGGAAACCCGCCTTCTCCCAACACCTCGTCGACCCTCAATCTTACCCTCCAAGATCAGATGTAACAGTGCGTACTTTTCGCTTCTCAGAACATGGCCCAAGTAGGACACCTTACGGACTTTGATGTTGCTCAGCAACTCTCTGTCAACTCTGGCTCTATGGAGAACGTTTGTGTTCTGACCATGTCAGTCCAGGAGATGCGTAACATCCTTCGGTGTATCCACATTTCAAAGGCCTCTAATCCGTTCATAACATTGACTTTAAGGGTCCATGACTCCACCCCGTATAACAGCACTCACCAAACATAGCATCTGACCATTCTTTTATCGTAATTTATATTAATATATTATATTATTATTCTTGTATTGATAAACATAATTTAAATGACGATGCGTTTATATAACGCTAGAGAACGTTTTAATGTAAAAATAAAAACTGGTTACAATAAATATCAATGGTTTTATTTTATTTAAATTAATTAACATTTAAAATCTCAAAATAAAATATTAAAAGAGTAAAAGATTTATGTTTTAAATAACAACTTCAGTACAGTATATTAGTACTATTTAACAAACTTACTATCACGCCATTTTCTCGAAGGGGTAGGCAGAGATGATGGACCACCACACTGTTCTATCCTAACATTAATCTCAATAGACGGCGCTAGTGTAGATTGAACTAAAATATGTGAAATGTTTCTCAACTTAGCATACATACAACTTTCAAAAATAATTGTCACATGTGGTGTTCGTAAGAAGGGCGGAATGGGGAGTGTTGTATTACATAAAGTGATCGCTTAACCCAACCAATGACAGGTCATAAGTCCTGTAAACACCTCGACCACCATATTCTGTTTCCAAATAATTTACATATTCGTATCTATTTAGATACAATTAATTCTTAAAATATCTTGAGTTAATTCGGAGTTATTATAACTTTAGGAGCTGTTATAGCCTCTGATGACACCGGTAGAAAGAGCAATTAGTCTCCTCGGAGATCGGCGACATTCAAATTAGTGAATGTACGTTCAGGGGACAAATACTCTCGACTTTAGAAAGTATCTTGTCTTCCTAATGTCGAACCATCTCTAATGCGCCTGGTATTATGTTGTATTTTTTATAATATTTTACCTGTACTCAATAGATACCTTAAAAATGTTGCTGTTTGTCTTTTGAGTAAATAAACTGAGTTGATTGATTTGACTGTGAGAAATCTAATAAAAACTCCAACTTAGGGATAGAAACAGATTAGAATAATTTACGTAAATTATCAAATTTACTTTGCTGATTAATAAGTTAACATACATGTATAATAAATAAATTAAAATTAAAAACAACTGTCTCTATCCCGATTCGACATGATAGTTCTGAAGTATAAATCACATTAGAACCTTCGCCAAGTTACAAAAAACGTGAATAACCTTTAATTTGCGTAGTATCTAACCTTGAGAGAAATCTTTGATCAATTTTGATCCGTTTTATAGACTTTGATCCCTTTTTGTTCAAAATAATCACGCATATGTAAAAAACATATGGGAGATTATCGTCTAAACTTAAAACCAATAAATCATTTAAAGGTTTAATATTATTTCCTACTACGTATTCAATGTGATATATATTTTTTACATATTAGTATATTTTTCAATTAATTTATACTTGAAATTCAATGTTTTTACAGAAAAGATTTACATATTAATTTCTAGAATTTTTAATCGATTTTTTAGGTTGAATACGAAGTACTGGTTAACCAGGAAAGAAAATAATTTTTGCTTTTCTACATATTTTTTCATAAGGAAAATATATACGTTTACTTAAATACTACATACAAAAAATGACGATTATCTTTTTCAATAACATGATAGTCAGCATAAATTAGAATTAATAAAAAAAAATTGAATAAATTATTATTTTATGTATTTTTTTTTCCATCGATTATTTTAAGATTTATTTCCATGTAAGATGTTCCAGAACATATGCCTTATGATTTATTTATTTATTTATATATTCAGTAAGGGCAGCGTACAGCGATATCAATATATTAATTAAAAAACATTAAGAAAATTAATAAATAAAGCCAATTATATTCTACCACAAATACAATAAACAGTTAATTGAATTTAAGCTAAGGCAAAATATGGTCAAACAAAATGATTGAGAGTTAAACATAATAATAGTAGTAGAAATAAGAACAAAATTAAAAGTAAAAATAAAAGTAACATATTATAATATCATGTAACATTATGGTCTACTAACATTTAACACTATTTTTAACACTATTTAATCTACTAACAAAAAAGGTGGTGAGTAGGAATGATGGAATAACATATCCTTATATCCTTCATACTTTCCACTATCTTTACAATCATTCATCATGATAAGCAGGTTGGTCAATTGTTTTCGATTTTGAACATAATAATAATTATATCGAGTTTCTATTTTCTTTGCTTGTGTCATATTTTCCTTGCTATTTATTGTTTCCTTGTTCGTTTGGGTACTATATTCCTTATTACGACGCCTTTAGGTACCATAAATACTTGACATACTATCAAAGATTTCAAATGTATGATTTGTCATCAAAATGTCCTAATGAAATTCTGTAAAGACGTTTTTTTTAATAAAAAAATCTATTTCGTATCAAAACACTGCTTTTTACGATTATGATTTTTTAGTTTTTTTTTTAATTTTATTGGGAATATAGTCTGTATTTTATTAAATAAAACATATTTCAGTCAGATTCTATAGGGTAAAAAAACTGTAATATAAATCTAGTAAATATGTAAAAATGTTGGATTGTTACTTGCGATGTATTATATATTTCTTATCACAAATTCTACTTTGTTGTACCGGGCATCCACACCAGTCTAAATATCGATGCAAGCAAGAACAAGTAGGAACGTATTTGCATATTACTCGTACCTACAGTCAGACCTCCGCGGGAATCAAATAAATCGAGAACCGACCGCCGCTAAACGTTTGGCCACTTACTGCAGATAATGCATTCCTCCAAATGATTAAGTCCCTCTTTAAGATGCTGTAGACCTTTCAATTCTTCATGGCCATAAAGTGATAATATTGATCTCGATGCTTCCAAGACAAACATTTTGTAATTATTCCAGCATTGTTTATTTGCATAAACATACGTTAAACTTCATCTCTTCTAGCCTTTTGCAATTTATTTGGAGTCGGCTCTATCGAAATTTGCCAGGCTTTTCTGAATTCGGAGATTCTTTCAACGTGTTAAACAACGTACCTTCGTATGGAGCACTTAATGGGTTGTGTTAAAATAATTTAATAAACTAACTAACTAACCATCACACCGTCTCCCCAAAGGGATAGGCAGAAAGAATGGACTGCCACACTTTTCTTTCCTGACATATTTCTCTCGCTTCCTCAACATTCATACATCGTGTCATGCACGCGTGTCGATTTCTCTGACTCCTCACGTGGCCGACATTAAATATTTGATTCATTTGATCGTGCCACGTTTTCCTCGGTCTTCCTCTATTTCTGGTTCCATTTACATCGTTAACACACATTTTTTTTTACCATTCTTTCTTCATTCATTTTTTCCATATGTCCAAACCATCTTAATGATCCTTTCATTATTTTGTTTATAACACCATCATTCGCACCGCATTCACTTCTTATATTTTCATTCGACACTCTATCATACACAGAGTATCCACACATTCGTCTAAGAGATCTCATTTCTACTGCATTTATTCTACGTTCATCCTTCTTTTGCCAGTTCCATTCTTCGCTTCCATACATAAGGGTCGGTAGAAGAACACCATTGTGCACTGCCATCATAGCTTTTTTGGATAGGTTTTTGGTTAATTTAATAACACTTTTGTATTTTGTTTTTACACCACTTTATTTGTTTTAACGGACCGGTTTCGCTCCTACCGTGACGAAGCTTTGGCGGGAGGGAAGCCGGTTGGTCCGTTAAAACAAATAAATTAGTGTAAAAGCAATATTATAAATGTGTATTGAAATTATTGTTGAAAAATGACTTAACCAGATCCAATAAAGAGCTAAGATTTGTTTTGGTCACTCTACAGTGTACACACCTTTTTTAATTATTTTTTTATTTGATCAGAAGAACGTACTGACCTAAGAGCCATAACGAGAAATTTAGGCATAAATGAGTAATGATGATCAATATGTTGTGATTCCGTCCAAGATAATTAGCTATCAAAATATTTACTTCTTTCCATAATGTAATGTGTACTTTATATTTTAAACAATATGTACGAGTATACTAGATAATATGTCGAAGAAATTAAACGTATAAGTACATAATTCATTAAAAAATCCATTTAGGCTTTATGGCTCTCAGCTGAATTATAAAAAAGGCAAAATTGAATGAGTTCTTCTGACGGTGAAGATATAAATAATGGAATATTTTAAACAGATTTGGCATGGCCCTCTATAGAATTTTTTCAATTTTTAGAAGGAAAGCTTTTGAAAGGAAACCGATCTGTTGGAGGATGTCAGAACTTCTGGTTATAGAAAACACGAAAAAGGTGTGGTGTGGTCAGATGGCTGGTCGATATCTTTAAATCAGCTATATCCCGGATGATAATATCATAAAATGGATCGCCAATATTTATACAGAGACGTTCAATCTTTTCAAGAGTTCTATTTAATATTTATTGGTTAAAAATCTAATAAATTAAAAACGATTTCTTAGATGTTTTCATTTTATCTGTCCTGCATCCTGTTCTACATCTACACACGTCCATCTTCAGTGTAAATTTTTCACTAATAAAACATATTGTTATTCAGAAATAATTCCAATGGGAACCCACCAAAAAAGTTGCGAATACAAGTTATATATATTCTTCTATATTCATCATCACATTGTGTTGTGGATTTAAAGATTTTTTTAAAAACATTGTACGAGTATTATAATATAACAACACTTTTTTGCACTTTTCATAAACTTATTTCGGGCTACAGACACCCTTCCTTAGTGTAAAAATTTTAACCTTCAAGGACATTTTCCGCTCATATTGGAGTGGTATAAAAAATTATAATACCATCGAGTTAAATACTTGGTGTTAGTCTTTAAAAAAATGTGAATCCACTACGTAAAATGAAGGCGAATATAACAGATATACGAGTAGATTATATATAAATCTACAATATCGATCTACCACAGGCGCTATCAATAATAACTGTTTTTTTGTTTAGTTCTGTGAGCTTATCAGATAAGAAATCGTGTTTTTCTTACGTACATCAACACTATATTCGTGATAAAGTGTTGAACGCAATCAGCGATAGATTTGCTATCAGCGGAACGAAAGCTTCCGACAGATCTACTACTCAATTTGACTGGTGGAAATATTTTTCTGTTATTTCCCACAGTATAGAACGACTGTGGAGACGATGGATACTTCGTTCACGAGTCGCCACCTCGTTGTGTCGAGATAAATATCTGCCCAGAAGATTAACGGGCCGGCTATCGGGAGATTGTCTCGGAAGACACTGTTTTAGATCGTGATTGACCGTCTGCTGATGGGAAACTCGATAAGGAGATGCGTGTTGTGTAACACGAAATACGTGATGGAAGTTAATGTTTGTAAATATGTACATTCTTACGTACGTGCCGGATTGATTTTCAACTGTGAAACGAAATTCACGAGAATTTCAATCCTAGGTCATACTTATGTAAATTATCTGTCAATTTCTATTAGCTATATTAGTGGTACCCAACGGGGTCAATACTCTTCATAGAAGAGATATAAGGGGGCATTTTTGCTCTTATAAAAATATAGGAGCCATTGAGTACGAAGTTTAGATAAATCAAACATACCAACTTTTTTATTACTCTTTAATACGTTTTTTTTATGAATTTAAACACTGTTTTTTTCCACTTTTGACTTTATTTTTCTCGAAATGTATCATCGGGAGAACGATATAAACGTTTACATCGTCATCATATATCTGTTTATATCGTTCTCCCGATGATTAAGGTGTAATCCTTCGAAACATGTCGAGAAAAATGAACTCAAAATTTAATAAAACAGTGTTTTAATTCATAAAAATTCGTCAATATGGAATTCCACAGTGTTAACGCCTTAAGTTTATCTACTTTTTATTATTTTTTTGAAAACATTGTAATTTCAGAACATATTTATACATTTTTCATGAACATGTTTCGGGACACAGACGTCCTTCTTCAATGTAGAAATTTTAACACTGATGAAGGGCGAATATAAGAATGTTTTAAAAAATATATTCAATTGTGAATCCTCAACACAAAGTGATTGCGAATATAGAAGAAATTTAAAAAAAATCATTAGAAGGTCTTTAAACTGTTGAATTTCATATTGTTAATTTATGAATTGTATTTTTTTTTCACTTTTAATTTATTTTCTCGGCGTGTTACTAATGTGCCTTTATCATCAGGAGTACGATATTTATGAACGAAAGAAGTTATAATTTCAAGTTTATAGGTTGGCAGGTAGGTAGGTATCTTTGGTTAGAAGGTAACAATATGTAAAGTTTAATTATAAACCTTATTACTTTGGTAGTACGGTGGTAAATAGCCTGGCTATAAATCATACAGTGTGTAATTAACCAAGAAAATTACAAGCCTATCAGTTTACGGCGGGTATTTAAATTTCCGAGTCGATCACTCGCGGCTCTCCCATTTGTGGGTCAGTATGCGAGTGCACCTTGCAACGGGTAAATGGCAATTATATAACTTGTGTTTGCCACCGGCAGTACCATAAATCCGCCTTAACTAAGGTCATGGCTCCCATATAACGTTCAATTCTCAATGCCGCCGCCGCAATGTGGTCATTCGCTCGAAATAAATTGCCATGTAATGGCGCGTTAATTTGCATACCCGACACGTGAGCGGGAGACATGCGAAATTCGCTCTTAGGACACTTGTCCATAAAGGAAATTACATTCCGAACGGTCCTTCCCGCCTGTTTTTTTACGAGGGAAAATCACGGCGATACTAGCGCTCCTGGCGGCCGAGGCGCAAACTTCACATTGCTTTCACAGTTCTAAACTCCGCCGCTAGATGGTGGTGAAGGTTTTGCTCTCAAAATAGAAAATGTAGGGTGTTTTCAGGGATGAAAGCGTTTTTAGAAATTTGGTTTGAAACTCGGATAAACAATTGAATGTAGGGTTGCCCAGCTTTATGGGATGAAATGGTTCGAAGATTGGATAGACTTTAGGGGATGTTTTCGTAAAGCTTTTCTGAAAAGTCGAAGGGTGGTGCTAGCATCCTATAAAGCACATCTTCACTTATCAATTGCTTTTTGATTAGTTTTCATTTATTGAAATATTACGATTTAACACTCGTTACAGCGCATTTTGGTATTAATTTGTTAAAATAAAATTCATTTTCATTACAGTTATATAAAAATTTAAAAAACATTTAATATGAAGAATTTTACGTTATATGGAATATTTATGAATTTTAAATAAGTTGATTATATTAGTGTACTCTATGTATATTTATGTAGTTAGTTAAAATAAAGTTTGAAACTAGTTGTAGGGAATGAATCGAGATTTTTTTTGTAGTAAAAAAATGTATAAATATTAGGTATTTGTAATGTAATGAATAGTTACAATTAAACTATTATCTGAATTTATTATTGATCTTCTCAATTCCCTCCTATCGGAGGTTGGTATCATAGCTTTTACTATTCTTGATACGGCAGCTTTAAACGGGGATGTTGTGCTGCAACTGACTTATTCTTGAATGTTTTCTAGCCAGAACTTTGTATTTCTTCCTATACTTCGTTTTCCCCTAAATTTTTACCTTTGATAATCAGTTGCGGCACTTTGTATTTATCGTACTTTAGTTTCATATGCTTTATAGTCCTAATAATTTCGTATTCTCTCTTCATTCCCTGCAGATACAGTTTTTTTTATGAACTATGGAATAATTTCATCTACTTTTGAACCGGAAAAACAGTATTTTAATTAATAAAAAAATCATGATTACTAAGATCCACAATGTTCATGCCTTTACTATATCTATTATTAAATAGCGTGTGGAATCGTTTTCTTTAATTTTATTCGAACTCGTTTTAAATAGTTTCATATCCCGACCGTTATATATGGAAGTGAAGCATGGAACTGGAAAAAGAAGTATGAGAATAGAGACAATGCAGCAGAAATGAAATCTCTTGGAAAATTGTGTTATGTATTATATATGATAGAGTGTCAAATGCAAATATAAGAGTTGAATGCAGTGCGAATGAAAGTGTTATGAACAAGACAATGAAATAGTCATTAAGATGGTTTGGACAGATGGAAAGAATGAATAAAGAAGTAAACATTAACGATGTTAAAACGTGATACGATCTAATCAATCAAATATTAAGTTTCGAGTATGTAAAAAGTCGGAGAAATCAACGTACGTGCATGACCAAATGTATGAATGTTAAGGAACCGAGAGAAGTATGTCAGGAAAGAACAGTGTTGTTGTCCATTATTTCTGACTACTATTTCAGTGAGTTTAGAGAACAAACTATTTTCTTCTAATTTTAAACCGGAAAAATAACTTAATTTTAAATTCGTAATTACGAAATATCCCAAAGTGAATATCTTTATTTGAATGATTTTTAAATAAAACAATGTTTAGAAGTAGCACTTGCAATCGTTTCCTTTGATTTTATTTGAACACGACTTTTACAGTAATGCTGCCTTCAAAAATATTGTTTCTTGTATGACAGGTAAGCCGACTACGTCTACGCCTAGATTCACACACCCAGACGAAAGATGACATGTTTATGGCTCCGGCTATTGTGGCCCTCCACGGCTTCAGGGTGTACTCACCTTTGTTCTCAGGTGAAAGCTGCACTTGGCTCCGGGTTAGCTTTGTTCCGAAATTGCACAATAAACGGAACTGACCTAATTTCTGGAATTCTTTCATACCTAGACAAAAACTCATTTCTGCTTCTGCATAGTATCAAGCTCTTTGAAACAGTGTTATTATTGTACATTCTCTACAGAGAAGAATGCCAAAAGCTTTGAATATGTTTGAATACATCTACCTTACATAAATAATATATTAAACACAATACGTGTAATATGTTTCTTAACTAGAATAAATAATATGTTTTTTAATTTTTACTTTTATTTTTAAATGTTTTCCGACTATCGAAATAAGTAACAAATAAAAAATAAATATTAAAAAATTAAAATTGTAAGGAAGTTTTTTTTTCTCTTTTCTTTTTTATATACTTTGTATACTCGTATACCTACAACACTTACATTAATAAAAAAATACATAGACATGTTTCGGACAACTAGTCCTTCTTCAGTGATACATATTATAGAGAATATCTGTCAGATCTTTATATATATAAAATCTTTATAACATCTTTCAGATCATTTTAACAAAATTAAATATGAATCTTTATAATATGTATCACTGAAGAAGGACTGGTTGTGCGAAACATGCCTATGTAATTTAATTTTTTTTTAATGTAAGTGTTGTATAAACAAAGCAATATAAAAAGAGAAACAGAAATAAAGCATCTACAACACAAAGTCTGGCGAATATGGAAGAAAGTTTTTATTTGTTTATTAAAGCTCCAATACTGTGAAATTAATTCTAAAGTGGCATTTTTTTACAATAAATAAATTGAAACACTGCTTTCCCACTTTTTGATCATGATTCCACATATGATCGTGTTTTTTTCTCGGGGCGTTTCGAATGTTTTACAGATTCATCAACGGGAAAACGTTATAAACTAGTAAGAATGTAAAACCTTCAAAATATGTCCAGAAAAATAAACTAAAAGTTTGTGTTTTTTTTATTTAAATAAATTATTTCGTGGCACTTGGGGTTATATATTTTACAAAATGGCTTACTTTAAAGAAATAGAAGAGTCATCAAATATAAACAAAAAAGTGTAAATATTTAATAACAAATAATTTAGATGATCTACACATTTCGTTACAATATGAATATAGACACGAATAAATACGCCATTTTCTGGAAGTATAAGTGAAGAGAATTCAACCTCACACCTATTTCTTATTTGATCCAATGTGATATTTGATCATCTTGTAAAATGTATATGTGGTACTAGCATAACATTAATAATTGTTTACCAAAACTAGTCATAGTTAATACATTTTTAAAAACCACAAATTAATTCACAGGCAGAGAGGATAGGTCACCATTTTTTTTATTATTATTTAGTATGCACTTTTTAAGCGTTCTTCTCTCATACAATCGTTCCATTTGTCCAAATCACCTAAGTGATTCTTTTTTCAATTTTACAATACTTGAAAAACAATCATCTGCCTTACATTTCTTCCTTATTCCCACATATTTTTCTCACTGATCTCATTTTTAATGATCGATTAAAGATGCAATCTTACGGAGTTCATCGTCTCTGGACGTAGAATCGCCCCCCCCCCCCCCCATCATCCCTCCCTTACGAGGACATCGGATCACCCCAAAAATTCCGAATTCGATAAATAATAATCTCCGACCACCGCCGCCGCCGCGGCCGACGGAAGTCACCCTGTCGGTACAGGGAAGATTTATACAGGGATGCTGGCAGCGTCTGTGTTTAGATACACGGTGTTTTAACACACGACATAATTTGAGAATTTAATGTATCAGTTTCTTTCAAAAATAATCGAATATTCCATGTAAATAATCGATTATGTTTGAATGATTCGACGTAACTAATTTATTTTTCGTTTATTATAAAAATATTACGAATACTTAACTGTTACATTACAAAAACAAATTATAGAGAAAATTTATAAATCGTGCGTAAGACTTATAATAAAATATGGGGATAATGCACGGGCAGAAGCAGTCAAGACTAAACAAATTCTGAGGATTTCCGTGATGAAAACACTGAGGATGATATCAGGCAAGAGACTAAGGGATCGCGTGAGAAATACCAGAAAAAGAGAGATATGTAATGCTGAGGATATTATAAGATGCAATAGACAGAGACAGAGACGGTCATGTCCAAAGAATAGACACCTTCGGAGTTCCCTTTATTGCACTATACTCACGAGACTCGTCCTGAAAAAACCTCTTAAAAGGTAAAAGGACAGCTGGAAATCTACCTCACGGCAAAGAAGGAAAAGAATGAGAAGAAGAAGAATGAATTATATTTAGCATTTGAATATTGTCATTAAAAAAAACCAAAGACGTCAAAACAAAACTGATTACCTTAAAAACAAAAATACCTCTTTGCAGACATGACAAAATCATTTAAAAGTCCTAAATTTTTACAGAGGTTTTAAATCTTTATAGCCGTGGTAATCGGCAATATTTGGTGAAATTAGAAATTCGAATTTAAAACAAAAATTTCGTTCAATCATTATCATTATCAAATGTTAGCCAGTCACTATTATTTGAGAAGTAATGCAGTACGTTTGATAGGTATTATTATTATTATTTATGATGATTTACATTTTAAGTGCGCCGTTTTGTAAAATCAATCACACCAAGGCGCACTAGGAAAAGACTAACCGGCAAAACATGTCATACCTATAAAATATAATAAAACTTCTAGAAAACAGACGTTTTCATTCGTATCAATTCATAAAATTTAATTCAAATGATGCGAATATAGAACACATAATGTCTATAACTGATAGATTTCTCCGACAGCGACAGCACAGATTGTTTTACCTACCGGCCACCAGTACCAATCTCCCTCTGGTGACACCGGTGGGAAGAGCAATTAGTCTGCTGAACGCGGTCTCTTCAGAGATCGACGTCTTTCATATTAGTGAAAGTACGTTCAGTGGACAAATATTCTCGACTTTAGAAAGTATCTTGTCTTCCTAATGTCAAACCATCTCTAATGCGTTCCTGGTATTATGTTGATGTACGAGTATATAATATTTTACCTGTACTCAATAGATGCCTTAAACATTTATGCTGTTTGTAATGTCTATTGAGTTAATAAACTGATTTGATTTGAATGGATTTGAGTTGATTTGATAACATTATTTTTTTTTGTTTTATGATAACTAAAATTTAAATGTCGTTCTATGCTACCGAAACACCGTGTTTTGACGTCATATGAATACACGCTTGTACATTGTTCCTGATTATTATTTTTTTGACATTTGAACGCTTGCATTGTGCCCGGTCTTGTAAATCATTTACCCCCCTCCAGTCTTTGGAATCACTGGTGCGTCCTTGCGTTTGTTCTGCAGAGTTACGGTGGGGTCAGGCGCGGGGGCAAGTTCGCAAGACCATACTTACATACCATAACAAAATAATACCCGGAATAGAAGAAGAGGAATACAGGGAGAGAGAGAGAGAGAGAGAGAGAGAGAGAGAGAGAGAGAGAGAGAGAGAGAGAGAGAGAGAGAGAGAGAGAGAGAGAATTTTTTTACACATTTTAAATTAAATAATGTAAATATACAAACACTCAATACGAATGAAAACATCAGTTTTCTAGAAGTATTCTAATAATTTATGGGAATCACATGTTTCGCCTTTCTAAAGAATTATCAAACATTTGATAATGCACATACTTGTATCAGGATAGAGTAGTGGGGCGGTCCATTCATTCTAAAACCCAACCGGAGAAACGGTGTGATGACGTTTATTTTTTGTGTTTTCTTAATTATTGCCGAAGTAGGGCGAACAAAATATGAAATGGGATATTTGAAATTCAAATTAATAATTTCACAAAAAAAAAGATTTTCCAGTATTTAAAATTGATGAAATGTTACGTTTAATTGTGCCCTAGCAAGACGATAAAACTTGAGAACGGACATTTTCATGAATACAACATTTTGATGTGGTGTTCAAAAAACAGTAAATATTTTGAATCTCACAGAGCCTTACATTTATCAATTTTAATTTACTGTCAAATGTGTCATTATACCATTTCTATTTTTGAAACTCGTTATTAACGCTTTTATTTTGTGATTTAGAAAGATCTAAAGATTTTTCTTTGATGCTCAATATTTTTTCCGTACAGAAAATACATTCTAACGTAAATATCTAATACATATAAATTTAACCATCATACCCTGGAGGATAAGTATTATCAATTTACTTTTATTATTTCTGTAGATTTTTCTAGTTTATATTTTCGTGTAAAGAACTTAAGTCGTAATGTGTCATCATTATAAACATTTAAAAAACAAATGTAACAAAACTTATAATATTTTGCTAATTACGAAAATAAAAATATATTAATAAACATTTAGTTTTATTCCAATTGTTCTTTAGTTTCAACAGTTTTCGGCAATTCACTGCCATCCCGGTAACCAGAAGATTGCTGCGAGCCATTTCACAATTTCAACTTCTATGATAAATTTCAATTAACAAAATTAAAATTGTATTTTGCTACTTTTAATAAAATTCTTTCATGTTGTAGTCATCACAACTCATTACCTCTGAAAGTTGTCTCCGTTCATTTGACTCAAACTCCCGGCCCCATAAATCTCTTCAGATGTCTCAGGACTCCGAACTGAACTCCTTCTCTGATTGGAAGAGGCGACCCTCGATAAATTTATTTGTATTTTTTCTGGAAATTTCCCGATTTTCCTACCCGTCTTCAGCGCTCCGTTGCCGCTGTCTTATGGGTCGCTACCCTGATTCGCAGCGAGAGGGGATAATGACGAACCTACACCCCCTTTCTGTCTTAATCCCACCCCCCCTAATATCCCCGTTCCATATTCCAAATTTGAAAAATCCCCCATCCAATCACTGCCACCCGCTGTGTACTGCAGCCCTGGAAATGAAAGAAATGTAAATGAATTATGTTAAATTTCAGATGCACTAGATTTTGAAATTATTAAATCACCACGCCGCAATCTCTTCACAGGGATAAGCAGTTGTTGCAATAAATTCGACAGTGGCTGCCATTGGTGGATTTAAACTAAATATAAATTTAAAAAAATAACTAACTAACTAACTAACTAACCATCACGCCGTCTCCCCGAAGGGGTAGGTAGAAAGAATGGACTGCCACACCTTTCTTTCCTGACATATTTCTCTCGCTTCCTCAACATTCATACATCGTGTCATGCACGCGCGTCGATTTCTCTGACTCCTCACATGGCCGACATTCAATATTTGATTTATTTGATCGTGCCACGTTTTCCTCGGTCTTCCTCTATTTCTGGTTCCATTTACATCATTAACATATAATTTTACCATTCTTTTTTCTTCATTCATTCTTTCATATGTCCAAACCATCTTAATGATCCTTTCATTATTTTGTTCATGACACCATCATTCGCACCGCATTCACTTCTTATATTTTCATTCGACACTCTATCATACAGAATATCTACACATTCGTCTAAGAGATCTCATTTCTACTGCATTTATTCTACTTTCATCCTTCCTTTGCCAGTTCCATGCTTAGCTTCCATACATAAGGGTCGGTAGAAGAACACCATTGTGCACTGCCATTCTAGCTTAATGCAGACATTTTTTAAATTCTCAATAACAAAATTATTTGGAAATTTAAATATTTTGTCAATAAGATTTCGTAGTTACTCACTAATAGAATAATAAATTACAATTCACATTCTTCTAATAATAATTTGGAATGTAGAAACACATCAAAGAGAGTACAATTTCGTGTATATGCTTCAATTGAGAACGGTTTTAGAACAAGCAATTTAGAAGCATGTTAGTAGGAAATGCGTCCCCTTCCTTGCTGCGAAATAACGCTAGGGGATGGTATGACGAAGGAAGTTTTGGACCGGGGCTCGGGGCGCAGGGTATAGAAAAAGAAGACGAAAACAAACGCAGGACAAGTACGCGAGTAAATAATGTACAATACATTTATCTTTTCCGCTTAGCGCACAAAGTAGATTTTATTATATTTCTCGTAAAGTTTACAGGAAGCAGCATCTAGAGAAAGCGAAATCAGCCTGATAAATTGTTTTTCTTTATGATCAAATAAAGCCTTACTCTATTAACATCAATTTGAAACCATTCACCGTTAAAGTGAATGAACAAAATAATAATTTTTGAAAAGTGTATCGCATTCAAAAATGTATATTTTTTATAAACTTAAGGCGTTAACTATTGATATTTTTTTTATATATTAAAATACTTTTTTTCCACTTTTGAGTTTATTTTTTTCGGCATTTTTTTTTTAAGTTTTACATATTTATCATCGTAAGAATATTATAAGATGATAAAGGGTCTAGGAAAACTCTAAAACAATAAAACATATTGTATAATATAATTATTATTATTATTTTGAATCGCCCTTATGTATGGAAGCGAAGCATGGAACTAGCAAAAAAAGGATGAAAGTAGAATAAATGCAGTAGAAATAAAATCTCTTAGACGAATACTCTGTGTATATAGAGTGTCGAATGAAAATATAAGAAGTGAATGCGATGCGAATGATAATGTTATGATCAAAATAATAAAAGGATCACTAAGAAGGTTTTGGACATATGGAAAGAATGGTAAAAAAAAAATTATGTTACCGATGTAAATGGAACCAGAAATAGAGGAAGATCAAGGAAAACGTGGCATGATCAAATAAATCAAATATTGAATGTCGGCCATGTGAGGAGTGTAGCAGTCCATTATTTCTGCCTACCCCTTCCGGGAGACGGCGTTATGGTTAGTTAGTTAGTTAATTTGTATTGAATCGCTCTTTACATCATTACAGCGATGTCGAGCCAAATCGATGAAAGCCAAAATATCGCCATTTTATTGTCACGTGAATTCTTCACCAGACCAAAGACTGTCTGACATCTGAATCACTCTGCCATCTCCGAGAATCGAACCCGGGACCTTCGGGTGTGACAATCATAGCACTTGGCACTCGGCCACGAAGGTCATCAATGTAACCTTATCCACTAACTTTCATAATATACACATTATAAGAGTATGTAATCCTGAAATTTCTATTAATCGATCCCAATATAGTCGCTTGCGTGATTTAGCGAGGCGATTGAAATCTTGCTGAAAAGTTAAAATGAAATAGGCTACACAAAAGTTAACTTACAATTGATTTAAGAAAAGTATTATTTAAGGGTTATTACCATAGATGATAAAATCTGTGACTATTTTTCATTAAAAATTTACGTGATATAATTTGCTTCCTCGTATACCTTAAAAGCTTTTGACATCCCCTAATGTTCAAAATTATATTTCAAGAAAAGATTAAACTCTCGTGAATATGAAATATGAATCGAAACCTTTTTTTTCTACTTATAAGAATTTATTAATCTCGAAATGTTTCGATGTAAGTATGACTTCAATATCTGTAGAAAATTTATATTATTATTAACTTGATCAATGATATAAAACTTCATATTAAATAATTAATACGAATGAGAACGTCTGTTTTCTAGAAATTACATTATATATATTTTTTTTTTTACGTATACAACAGGTTGCTTGAACCCAATTACAGTATACATTTTTTTTTAAGCTGATATATTGATTCTCGTGACATGTGACAGGTAGCCAATCTATCGCCATTTTATTGTCACGTGAATACTACGCCAGACCAAAGACAATGTGACAATCACACTGCCATCGCCGGGAATCGAACCCAGAACCTTCGGAATGGGAATCAGAGCTCTTACCACTCTGCCACGAAGGTCGTCAAGATAGGTTAATGTGAATGACATCTTTCACATAAAATATAATAAAACTTCTAGAAATGAGACGTTTTCGATTATATTAATTTTATTTTTATTTTTTTATTATTGAATTACAGTATATGAATTAACAAACAGCAATTACAGTATATGAATATAAACACACAGAGACAACAAAACAAGGCCAATTACATGCTACCACAAATATTATATAACAACTGACATAAGGTTAAATATATAAGAAGAATAAAGTAACACTTTGATAAGTTAAAGAGAAAACTAATAATATTAGTAATAATGAATAATTAAAGATGAAATATAATTTTAAAATGTCAAAAAAAGGAAAAGACAAGAAAACAAAAAGTTTATTCACAGTTTGTTTATGAACAGTACTTACTCTAAAAACAATATTTTTACAAGAAAAATAACGCTCTTATGTATTCTTCGTTATCAAAACGCACACAAAAATAACAATGTTTTCCATACTTTTATGACGTCTATCATTTGGTCAATAAGGAAATCTTAGAAACCTCTCGAATTTATCATTACATACAATCTAATAGATTGAAAATGCACAATTTATAATATTATAGCGCAAAAAAGGAAGTTAATGAACCCAACTATATATTAAAATATACATAAATCTTTTGTATGACCATTTATAATGTAATTGCCGAAAATGATAATGTGATATAACAGCGACATAATAGAGTCATTTTATGATGTATGCAAGAAATATTTGTAAACAAACACCGCACGAGGATATGAACATAGTGCAGTGCAGCAAAAACTATTCAGGGGTACGAACCTACTTATAGGGGTAGAAAGAATCACCTAACCTTGCGAACAAATTAGTTTAATCACACATACGTAGACGAAAGTTTGATAGCGTCACATACATCAGGCGATGCGCAAAGTTGTGTGAATGCCGGTCCAGTACAGCACCGTACCTAATCGTTCCAATCGGTTTCACATAATTATTGCTATTCTGATTGAGAATTTTCGTTCTTGGAGGGGATGAATCGACACGCACACCCTCTGGCGGCCATAAATATTGTATCAGGGGTTGAGGCCCCTTCTCCGTCATAGTGCAGCGCGGCCGTGCTCCGTCATTATTTGAAACGCCTCCACCGCTGGTAGTCGCAATGAATTCTCTAAACAGGGGAGAGGCGAAAGAGAAATTTGAATGAAAAGTGCAGGAAATGAAGGACTGCATTTGATTTATTGGATAGCTGATCGGAATATGTAATTTACAACGCCCGTGGATCCGCCGTGATTCGTAAATAAATTGTACGGTCAAAGTGGAATACATTTACATTTAAGGAGTTTAAGATTCATATATCTAGGTGTTGGCTTAGGGGCAGAACGCTTGGCTCCTGATCCAAGGGACTTGGGTTTAAACGTGGAAATGACCACCTGACAGAAGATGGCAGCAAGATGCCGAAACCGGTCGAATATAAACACATGTGGAAGCACACTAAATACTCGTACACAATAATAAAGAAATTTTGTATCAAAATTTTTTTGTTTTCATTATTTAATAATGAGCTATTTTCTGCTCATATTGAAGATTGTAAAATAATTTCTAACGGCATTGATTCAAATCCTTTCATCAATGGCCTTAGAATATTTAGTTAAAATATATTTCCACCTAGTATAGGATGGTTTACATGGACTTAAGAAAACTTTATCATAACCTATATTTATTTTCTGATCAAAATCCTAATTCAATCGACCCCATAACGCATTACTTGAAAACACAGATTCAATTAGTATTGAATAATAATAAAATATTCTGATTCATATGTAAGTATCTTTTTCTCGTGGTTTCTTCTTGAGTCAACATTTCGAAGATCATTGCATTGTCTTCATATTCACCGTAAGCATACTACATTAGCATTTACGTGCTCAAGAAACTCTTTGTTATTATCAATATAAAATAGTGTCAATTAAATTATTATTGTAACCATTATTATTAACTATATTTTTAATTATTTAGTTCATGACTATTATTATATATTTTTCTAAAGAAAGTGGTATATTAATTAAGCGAGTCAACATGGAATGGAAAGCTGAATGTTTATGTGAGATCGGATGGTTAGAAGTATTTTGGATAATATTATCTGTATACGTAGGTAGGTAAATTGATTTATAATATTTGTTATAACAAAAGTATAAACGTTCCAAAATAAATCTTTATAACATCTGTCAAAACTGATCATATTTGAAAACAATTTTAAATATGTATCATTATACGAGTACCTAATATCACTGAGGAAGGACCAGTTGTCCAAAACTTGTCTGATATTTAATTTTTTTTAAGGTTAGTGTTATATAATATAAAAAAGAAAAAGACAAAAAAAAACATCTACAATACAAAGTACAGCGACCATAGAAGAAACTTTGTTGTTTTGTTTGATAATAACTGTTTTTTTTTTTTAATTAAATGCCTCACGATTTTTGCGTTATTATTAAAAGTGATTGAAAACAATTAAAGAGTCAATTGATTTAATTGTGATTTAAATAAAGATAAATTGATATAACATAAGTAGAGGCTGAAGCAATTACTTACTCAAAGTAAATACTAAAACCAAAGTATTATTTCACCATTTGATTTGTATATTTTTTTCTTAGTTCTTACAAACACGCTGTTATAAGTTAAACATTCTTCACCGTTATATTCCAGAAAAGTTTTCTAAATTGATTACACGTTGTTTAGTGTGTATTTTATTATTTGCTATTCAAATGTTTAACTCAACCTGTTATTACGTATTCGTTTTTTTTTCGTACGAAATTTATACGGACTAAACTAGAAATCCAAATAACAATAATTTTGTTAACAATTAAAGTACCCGTGCAACGATTACATCTTCTAATAACAAGCCACGCTTCTGCACTTGGTTGATCTTAAAAGTGTACCATTAATTTAAATTTCGGTCTTACTATAATCCCGCTATTCTATCTTACGAAAAGATGTCTATCTGTAAGCAAATTGTTTTTCGTTACACAACTTGAATTTGGAATACTTTTCTTATTTTACAGATTTTTTATTTTATCGAAAGAAGGATTATCGCGGGTAACCAAGTGAATGGAGATTTAAAAACTCTTATTGGAAACAAAAAAATATCAATGAAAGCAAAAATGGCCGTTCACAATGGAGTTTTAGACGTATGTGTGGTAAAAATTATGAAAAGATCGCATGGATGGAGAAATAATGGTTAAGATACGTTAATTATGTAAATGGATTACGGAGTTGAGGCAGACCGAGGAAAATATGGCATGACTAAATTAATTAAATTTTAAATGTTGGTCATGTAAGAAGTTGGAAGAATCAACGTGCGTATATGACTCGCTGTATGAATATGGAGGAAACTAGAGAGGTGTGCCAGGATAGAGTAGTGTAGCGGTTCATTCTCTCTGCCTGCGGCATGATGGTTTGTTGTTGTTGTTGTGTGGTAAAACGATGTACGTCATAAATTCAAATTTTGATATAAGGAAGGAATGTAGAGCGGAAGAAACTATTATGAACAATATTTTACAAGGATCACTGCATTGGTTTGGACATATGGAACGCATGGATGAAGGAAGAATGGTTAATAAATTATACCTTCGTTAACGGTGTGTATGGAGTCGTGGGTGACAGGAAAGACTTGGCTTGACCGAATTAATATTTTTTTTAAGGGTCGGCCATGTTAGAAGTCGTAAGAATCGACGTGCGTGTATGAATGTGGAGGAACAGCCAGAAAGAGCCAGAGTCATGTATCAAAATCGAGTAGTGTGACGGTCCATTCTCTCTGCCTACTCCTTCAGAGAAACGGTGTGATGGTTTTTTTGTGTTATTCCAAGATAATTACATAACCAATATAAAGCTCCAACCAAACGCTTTACATTAAAAGTTTGCTGCTGTTTTTTAATCATCGTTATAAACCATTTTCGATTAAGTTCAGTTTTAATCGTGTGGTAAAAAAATAACCCCTAATTTCGTGAGGGATGAGAACATTACCGCTACAGGGGCAGGTAAAAATAAAGTGGAACATCTGTTCAACGGAAAACGCTTCCAAGATACACCCACTGAAGATTCTTTATTAGATTTTTTTCTTCATTCGTGTAATCAATATGCCCTTAGCGCCGAAAATAAGTTATATACGTGAACATTTAATTTTACAAATCTTACGTAATAAATGATTTGTGATAAAATAAATATATTTTACATAAATCAATACAAAAAAAAAAACTTATTTCAAGTTGATAAATCTGTGAAATTGAGGGTTACTTTAAGTAACCGAACATCTTGAATATCTTCTTCTAAGAATACGAAAATGATGCAGATGTTTAATGAAATTAACTAAAAAAAACTAACTAACTAACCATCACGCCATTTTCTCGAAGAGGTAGGCAGAGAGGATGGATCGCCACAATGTTCTGTCCTGGCATACCTCTCGGGCTTCCTCTACATTCATACATATTTAAGCCTTTTAGTATTTGATTTATTTGGTCATGCCATGTTTTCCTCGGTCGTCCTCGGCTTCTTTCTCACTCACGCTGCTTGTGTACAACTTTTTAACCATTCTACTCTCATCATTCGTTCCACATGTCCAAACCATCTCAGGGATTCTTTTTTAATTTTATCCATGATACAGTCATCTGCCTTACATTTCATTCTTATTTCATCGTTCGGTATTCTATCATACAACGTTTTTCCGCACATTATTCTTAGTGATCTCATTTATACGGCGTTTATCCTGATTTCATCCTTCTTTTGCCAGCTCCAAGCTTCACTATCATACATGAGGGTTGGCACTAAAATTTTCGATTTCACCAAATTTTCGATTAATCTCTGTTAACGTAATTATTTTTTTGCTGAACAATTTTGTACTCTGAATTTTGAATTTTATTTCGAAATTACTTGACGAAGAATATTATTGTTCTAGACCATGTTAATAAGGATGCTGAGACCGGTAAAGAAATGACGAAATTCTTTAGAATTAAATAAAAATAATAAATGGTTGAAAATATATTTTATTTATTTATTGTTACTATACCATGATGTGTAACTCAATATGAAGTATTGTATATTCATAGAAACGTCCGTTTTAAAAAAATCATATTGTGTTATTGGGAGTGACATATTTCGCATTAGTAACGCATTCTAAAATGACATCTAATAATGCCCTAGAAAAGCGAAAAACAGGGAATAACATATATAATATATTTTTCCAGAAAGAATATCTAAACAGTTTTTTGTTTTCTATGATAGTACTGATATATTATTTTTAATTATGTATTCAGATAAATTTATTAACAAAGATCAAATTGCTTCTATTATTTGTGAAAAATCCACTAGATACGTAAATTTAAAAAAATTCTTACTAACATCTAGAAATAAAGGATTCAAACGTTTTGCTGGTTGAGGCCAAGGATGAATATTTGTGATGGAAAAACGTAGTCTTAAAATGATTCAGTTCTAGATTTAGTTAAATAATATGACCTAGATTTAAAAATAAGTAGGTATTTTAAAAAACTATTTAATTTATTTACAAAAAATATCCGAAAAGCTGTGGTATGTAATGGTTTGGCCTCGAGTTAAAGTTTTGAAGTCAATAAGTAGAATTCGAAATGTGACCATTTTTTTTTACTTTGGATCTTGGGTTTATCAATACCCCGTAGTATCTAGTATGACCGACGTTTCGGTGAGTGTTGCTTTCTCCGTCTTCATCTAAATATAATTAATTAAACCGTGATTACTTACGCACGACATTAATGTTAACACGCATTAACAATGGCCCTCAAAGGAGCAGATATAAATACCGAAACGAGCACATACTAATACAATTTTAATTTCTTAATACCTACACTATTTTTAGCCACATCTGATATCCGTGTTTATAGAACCGATAGGCGTAATTTTCCTTCAACTAAAAAAATAACCGTGATACGATATCTCAACTTCCCATACAATTTCATCAAGTCGGCGACCTCGAGTAGCAAAACCATTCCATCCTGAATGGCCGGAATTCCAACACTAGTTTTAGATTGGATCTTTTGTAAGGATGCCCGTGTTGTTGACTGGATTAGTTTCTAACTTGTTGCGTGCGGCTTGTAGTTTATTGCACCGGAGCACGCGATTAGGGGACGTTTTCATCAACTGCTAAATTATATGTAGCGGTAAAAGTTTCTAATAATAATGCGAGGAGTCTTCCACTATCTCTTCTCCGAAATAACTTTGTAAATTACTCAAAGTAAGTTTCCTTTGTTTTTATTCTTGAACGACTGTTACCAAGCCGTAATGCACCTTATACGGTTGGATAACTGCCATATTCGAAGTATACTGAAGCACTTTTGAATATAAATACATACTCGACATATTTCTACTACTCCGTTTTCCTAGGAGTTTCATCCCAATGGCACTTGGCAAATATGTATTCGAATTTTTTTTTTAAAGTCATAGAGACTTAGAGGAGTCCCACCGCTTTCCCGAAGCTGTTATAGGCGGACGTCGCCTTTCGTCAGCTTCGCTCTATCAATCCCTAGGTCCGTCCCTCATCCATGTGGGACTATTCCTATTCGTCCATGCGGGACTTACGTTACTGGAGTTTTGTGATTAAAGAAAAACAAGAGGGACCCATGCCACATTTAAACTACCCATTTACTATATGTCCCGCCCAAATGAAAATTTATTCAATAAACACAATACAGAAAAAAATTAATTTTAAACAAAAACAAAGCTACTAAAAACTATCTCACGGGTACAAAACAGCGAGTATTCGAATGTAAATAATTAACTATTTTTTGCAGTAGCTGGCGGATTATGCTTGGAATTAGGTGCAGAAATGATCCGATAGATTTTAAATCTAAACCAAAAACTCCTATTTTTCAAAATCCTATTCATAAATTTGTTTTTATTTTGATACTATTTTCTAACTTATTGGGAATATCAGATGTAGCGTTCATTTTCAGATTTATATTTAATGTACAGCATATAACTCTACAGTGTGCAGCTAAGATACATAGGCACTCGTACATGAATTCTAAACTATGCACTGTTAATAAGATGACAAAATCATCTACATCAGAGCGAGTAAAATAAATAAATAAGTTATTAGAAATCTGTGAGATAACGGAGTATTCATCCAAGTAGGGCTTTTTGAACGAAGAGACATAATTGAAACGTTTTTTGACTAAAGGCATTAAACACTATGGAAATCCATGATGACGAATTTTGTTAGGAATAATAACATCATTTTTTGCACTACTGAGTTAATATTTTTTCACACGTTTTGGAGGTTTTACACCTTACTCGGTTTTATTATATTATCTCAGGTAACTATAGATTTCTGCGATGTTAATTTTTATCGCGCCATTTTTGTAACAGATTCACTTCAAGGACGTTGCTGCATTGGGGTTAGGTTTTATGCGAATATCTCTCTGCTCTATCAAAAACATAATTTATAGTATATATTTTTATCTACCTACAATCTTTTTTATTGTGTTTTAGTATCAAATCTTGACTTATAAAAATGGCACTTTTTTGTCAACGCGAAAATGGGCCAACATCAATAATATGACACTAGAAAAATGTCAGTTCATTAGTCCGTCCCCAGAGTGCACTTAGCTACCCCTGTCACGCTACTGTTCGGGGGGAGTAGACGTGGAATAAGAAGCGGAGGAAGGGGTATGAATCCGCGCGGGGGGGGGTGCCGTTTCGCACCCCTAAAGGCCGAATCCATGGGGGATTTTCTCTTTGTAAACGTCCAGTCATCCGTAATGCCCAGATACCGTGCGTGCGAAACCGTGACGTCACTCATATCTGAACCGGGAGAGGGGGTTTTGAATCCACCCCTGTTTAAATGGAGGTGAACGAAAAATGTGAAATCCTTTGAAATGGACATCCGAATAATTTTTTTGATGGTAAATTAATCTCATATTTAAAAGATGGACATTATAGTGGCTATCATATTTATGAATTGCATTCAAATTAAAAAAAAATATAATATATTTTTGTTCAAATAATGTTAAAAAATCTTTATATTCTTTCTCTAAAAAGGTGGCCACAAATGATGAACCGCCACACTTTGTACTTCTCTCATATCATAACATTCATAAGTCGTTTCATGCACGCACGTCAATTTCTTCGACTCATTTAAAATAACGACAAAAATCTGTTTACGTGTTTTTTGTTACGTTGATTAAGCTCTACTCGTAGCGAAATAGATGGAATTCTACTTTTTTTTTTGCTACTCTGCCTACCCCTCCGGGGAAATGGCGTGATGGTTAGTTAGCTAGTTAGTTTTTTTGAATATAATATAAATTAATGACAAGCAAGTGAATTGATATCTTCATGGAAAGAATACGAAGAGAAATGTCAGGATAGAAGAATATTGTTGTCTAATTTTTTGCTTACAATCTAAAGAATACAGTTAAATGGTTAGTCAGTTATTTTAAGATGTTCTCAGATACCTAATGTTTTTTTCCATGCGATATTATTGTGTTATAATGGAAAAATATGGATTGTTTTAAATTGGTGTCCCAACTTAACAGAAAAGCTTTGTGATTTATAACAAAACAGTTAACACGCCCGAGATTACTTCCTCATCAAGGGCGACCTTGTTAAGCGGACCGCTTTTACAGCGGCCGTAAAACGTTTATATTGACAAAACAAATTGCATTATGCAACAAATGCTATTGTCCCTTCAGAGAAGAGAGAAAGTTTTGACTGAACGGAAATTAGTCATGCACATTTGCGCTTAGATAGTTTTGAACCAAAATTGTTCACTTGACATTTGGCAGCTCTTGGATTGTGCAACATTCGCGTATACTCGTCAATACGGCGTATGAATATTTTAATTAAATCGTAAATCGCGTATGCCATAAATCAATTCGTGTGTTGAAATAAAAACGACTAGAGTTTTGACAGTGATAAAATTGATGACCGTTATGAAAAATAATATTATGATAAAATGATTTATTGGCGCGATCAGTTTTTGAATTATTTTCAATTATCATGAATGTGTAATAATGGATTTTGATTGACAAAACGAATGATTGATATGCCGTCAATAAAAGTTGTTTTTGTACAATCGTCGATTGAGTAACTAATTGTTATCGTCCCTAACTAAGTGCATTTTTTAAAGTTTTTATTAATTTTTAAATTATATTATCTCAACAATATTTCATAATCCATTGTTTTCGCGAAAACACTAATGATATTTAAAAAATATTAACTGTTTAATTTGGAACACTGTTATAATATCCATTTTTTTATTTCTGTGATATTGACAGCTGTTTCGCCAACCGATGCTGATATCATCAGGTGTTATAATCAACTACAGTTACAGCTAAAATACTTAATATCAGTTTTTGTAATTTTAGTTGATGATGCCAGCATCGGTTGGCGAAACAGCTTTCGTAAAAATTTCATAGAATTTATTTTGAAAAATGTGATATTATAGTTGTTACAATTTAAAGAATTAATCAACAATATTGATTTTTATAAATGTTTTCAGTGCTAAAAAAAATTAAATCTACAATTTTGTGTAAAGCTCCATAATTATTATATATTAAAATTAATTAAAATTAAGACTTACAATTAAATATGATTACAGCTTAATTTACTATATACTCGTATGGTATACAAAGTGAAGTGTTAAGTGTAAGAAATATAATGTGATTTATATTAAGTGTATACGTGTGTGTGTGCAGACCACGTGATCTCCGTGTATATGTAGCAGTGCAGGAGGTGAAAGATGGCGGCAGTGGCAAAAAGTGTGGCAAAAAATGACAAGCGAATAGGTAGGGGAGCTCATAATATGTTCAACTTGGATGTGTGAGTGGATAGTGTGAAAGGATTTGAGTGTGTGTGAGTGTTTGTGGAAGGAATGACGGACGCATAGTGAGCCATGATTTTACACAGGATGTGGTGTATGGTCAGATGTTTTCAATATTTTACCAAAAGTCATTATTATACCAGCAGTTTTTGCCAATATACACCAACCCTATTATTACATACACATATTCACGGATATAACGATTTTCTACCTTTAAAAACTAAGTTCACTACATGATTGTAATCAATAATAAGTTTTAACTTTTAAAGTAATTATTTTTTTCACATAGGTACGTCAAAAATTTTACAATTTACCAAACCAAATTGTTCAACTTTGTTTTGCGGCAGAACTTATAAAAGGTGTTCCAAAAAACTCGCATATTACACAACATCTAAAAGATCTTCACTGGCTCAAGTGTCCTGAAAGAATCCAGTATAAACTATGCTGGTCGGTTTTTAAAACGCTTTACGGAATGGCACCTGCTTATTGCCAGTTCCATGCTTCACTTCTGTACATGAGGGTCGGCACAAGAACACCATTATGCACTGCCATCTACGCTTTTTTGGGTAGGCTTTCGTTTGCGATAACAACTTTAAGTGCACCATTTACTCTGTTGCCTGCCCCAACCCTTTTTTCAATATCTACCTCTACCCTCCCATTCCTTTGTAATTAAATAATTAATATTTTGTAATTAATTTGTAATTAAATAATTAATTTACTGTAATTAATAATAATTACGGTAAACAATTAAAACATATGTTTAATGTTTAATTCCAATTGATTTTATGTTTCAATATTTTACACCGAAACATAAAATGCAACATTAAAAATATTGTATTCTGAGCAAAATACTGATCGAATGTGTTGAAATTGATATGAATGGAAAAAGAAGTCGTGGAAGGTCAAAGAAGACACGACATGACCAAATTATTCAATTACTGAAAGGCGGCCATGTTCGAAGTAGGAACAAACGACGATCGTGCATGTCACGATGCGATATGAATGTAGAAGAGGCATGAGAGCTATGTCAGGATAGAACAGTGTGGCGGTCCATCCTCTCTGCCAACTCATCCGGTGAAACGGCGTGACGGTTAGTTAGTTAGTTAGTTCTTCTTCTTCTCTTCTTCCTTGTTGTAGACCTATGTGGTCTATTCTCCATTGCTCCTCCTGTGAGGTAGATTCCCAGCTGTTCTTTCATATTTTAGGAGGTCTTCCACGAGGAAGTGTCTACATTTCGGAAGTCCACAAAAGTTGTTTGGTCCTTACTGTATCTGCCCTTGCTTTGACGCCATATATTATTATTCGTCTTACGCATGCTTTATAGATTCTCATCTTATTCTTAATGGCCATGTCTTTGCTTTTCATATAGTGGATTTTGCAGCTGCCTTATTTACTTGGGCTTGTATTTCTTCCCGTAGATCAGCTCCTCCCACCAATTCTATGCCTAGATACTTGAAGATCCTGACCTGTTCTATGGGTTGATGACAGGTTATATGTTTTGGATGTTTTGGAAAAGGTCATACATTTTGTTTATTCGATAGAGATCGTCATGTTGTATTTCTTACAGTAAGTTAGTTATTATTATTCTTCAAAAGTTGAATACCTCTGCTGCTCTTATTCCCTTCACAACGACACGGCCAGAATGCACCAGTGACGTAGGTCCTTGTAAAGAAAGTTTCATGTGTGGGTGAAGTGGAGACGTAGTGGTGTATAATGCAAACGGCGAATCGCTAGTGTGTAGGTCTATTCGGGGGTATTCTGCAAAAAAGGTTAAACTGAAAAAAATATGCGGGGGCAGATGAAAGCTCTGCGGTAGCTATATTAAAATGTGTGTATCTATCTATATTCAACACATTTGAAGTGTTTTCTGACTGGATTTATGAATATTTTAGATTCCCGGTGTCTGTTCGTCTCGTTATTTGAATAACATGTTCCATTTTTGGCGTCAAAATATTTGAAATTTTTAGTAACTTACTAAGCAACCATCGGGGTAGGCAAAAGAATGGACATAAATATTTGAAATAAAGAAATTAATTTTAAAAATCCATTTTAATTCGTTTTTAAATTATCCTATTCACATTACTATTATGTTATATTTTTTCTTATTTCTATATATCTTGCAATCTGCTCAGACATGATTTTGAATATTGATCCTGTGATGAAGAAATTTAACTTTTTCTCTATCTCATTGATGGTTTTCTTGGAAATCGATTACCCTCCAAAGGGTACATTATAATTTTGGGATTTTCGCGAATTTTCTAATTCACAGCGTGATCTCTCCAGAATCGCATATTCTGCCTTCTTAATCTCATAATGTCCTTTATATTGCTGTTTCATTTTCTTCTTATTCGAATTCCTCGTGATTGAGGGTCGTGTCCATCCTGTAAACCATTGACCATGGCACGCCATGCGCTCCTGTGACCCGACAGTCTCCAGGCTGCAGCTATTAAGAGACCAGTCAGCGCCCTAATTTAATCGGACCAGGGGCTTGGTAGTCGTCCTTGTGGTGACTTTCCCTCTGCTTTGCCCATGATCATAAGCTTTTCAAGGTTGTCCTGATTTCTCCGGGCTACAGGCCCAAAATACTTTAACACTCTCCGAGAGCATATCCCCGAGAGTCTTGTTCTAATACCTAGTTAATCAATAATCGACTAGTGTGTTCTTCTTGCCATCCAGGGTATACGCAGCACTAGCCACCAGCACCATATTTCTACATTGCTGCAGGTTCTGTGAATCTCTTTGTTTGGCATCTTATCTCTTTGTCGAAACCCATGATTTTTATTATTTCAAACTATTTTAAATTTGTTGTGTAACAGTAAAGGCTTAGCACAAGTGTTTAAAATGGTATTGCTTTCGAATGGTTTAATTTTGGATCAACTTAAGGCACTGACATTAGATAATTTCATATTTATGAGAACCTGCGCTGTAGTCGGCCCGGCTGAAGCCTGGAATAATCTTCCAGCATACCTCAAGGACATCGAGAGCACGTCAGAGTTGAGATCGAGACATAAAACGTTATAATCTGTGATGATTACTTCAGGCACTGCCCACATACTAAATATGTGGTATTTCACTATTATTTTTAACATGGGGCAATTTTACAGCGCTCTTGAATTTAACCACTCATAAAAATGACGATTTACAAATAGTCTAATTTATTAATATTATTTTATGTCCACTTTTGAGTTCATTTGTCATGACTGTCTTGAAAGAATTATTTCAACCGAAATCAAACTAAAATCGACTATACTACAGCCGTTTGAAACGGAGTCGTGGGGCCATAAATGTCAATAGAAATAGGGATGGGAAGCCCCAGGACTGTTATCGGTATACGGCTACCTGCTCTCGTGGTGTCGATGAGTCACTATAATGATTTTGTAATGATATGTACGTTATGATATGTACGATGAGTCACTAATGATTGGTTTTTACCGAATGCAGTGCTTTTTTGTTATAAATGTGTTTACTGCAATTAAATGAATTCATTCGTGTGTCACCACTCGTTACGCACTATGGATACTTTATTTTCCAACATTGATTTGAAGAAATTACATGGCGATATTAGCCCTCAAACTCGAACAGTGATTCACAACGTATTCTTGTTTGTCAATGAATTGAAAAGTGATCCGAATAAAATAGCTTCTCTTAATTTCAACAAACCACGTGAAATGGCCGCGTTTATTTGTGGTGTGAGTAGAGTGACAGTGGACCGAATAAAGACTGAATTATTGCAATCAAGCAGCCCCTGTACACCAAGAGCAAATTTTAAGAAACAAGAAACTGTCACCAATATTGACGATTTTGATAAAAGTGTATTGAAGCGGACTGTAGGTTCATTTTATGATAGTGGAGAGTATCCGTCCGTGGCGAAAATATTAGAAAAATACCGAGAGCAATTACCTGATTTTAAATGCGGAAAAACTTCGATGAGAACACTCATGAAGGAGATTGGGTTCAAGTATAAGAAAAATGCCGAAGGACGTAAATATTTAATGGAAAGAACAGATATTGTTTGTGCCAGAATGGACTTTTTAAGGAAATTGGATTTACTTAGAAGAACTAACGATCAGCGGCCGCGTTTCTATCTGGATGAAACATGGATTAATCAAAACCATTCAAGAAAGCGTATGTGGCTTGGAAGCAACGATGAAGGAGGTTTCAAGAATCAGCCTGTAGGAAAAGGTCAAAGATTGATAGTTTGCCATGCTGGTTCCGCAAGGACTGGCTTTGTTCCAGAAGCGAAGCTAATATTTAAAGCGGTAAAATCGAAGGATGCTGATTATCACACAGAAATGGATGGCGATACATATATGGCATGGTTTTCCGCATTCCTAAATATACTTGAAGAGCCCTCAGTTATAATCGTCGATCACTGATGAAGAAGACTCCGATGAGGATTGATACATTTTTTTGTAATATAAACGGCTCTTTTAAGGGCCACAATATGATCTACTTTGTTTTTTATACTTAACTTTCTTTCTGGGTTTATAGACATACGGTATACAAATTTTAAAATTAAACAATTTTTCTGTTTTTACTGGTATTTAATTTAGTATCTGGTAGTCACTAATTTCATACTAATTTAAACGCACGTAAAACCCATAAATAAAGTTTAATATCAAAACTTTGTTAACTCGTTAAAGTTTATGAACAAGATACGATAATAAACGTTACTTATCGATATATTTATTTTATTGTTAAGCCCATCCCTAAACCGCTCCATAAGGCCCGTAAGTGCAAGCGAGATAGACATAGGGAAATGATTTATGGCCCCAAGACTCACTTCTGAGCGGCTCTAGTATAGTTTTACGTTTGAAACTCAAACGTAAAACTAGACGTTTTTTTTATCAATTAAAACATTGTTTTTCTACTTTCTAGTTTTTTTTTCTCGACATGTTTCGAAGGTTTTACACCTTTATCATAGGAAGAACGATATAAATTAACCAAAATCTCTACAACATAAATACTAGTTCAATAAAAAAATCCACAGTGTTAACGCCTTAAGTTTATTTAAAAGTGAAATAAAGTAATTGAAGATCTTTTTAATTTTGTATAAAAAAATATATATTAACACGCAAACATGTTTCGGGATACAAAAGCCCTTCATCATGTTATAATGAAGTGTTGTGATACAAGTTTTAATAAAAATATTCAGTTATGAATCCACATCTCAAAGTGATAGTGAGTATAGAAGAAAAAGTATTTTATTTTTTTCTTATTGAGACAATTTCGGCAGTAAAAAGATCAAAGAAAATACAATTTCCTATATCGCATTCCATTCAGCACATGATACTGGGAGAACAGCATTGAAAAAAATACGCCGTACATTTCGGCGGCAGTTTTCGCCAAATCCTCCCTTTACGGGTGTCACGATCCGCGATTTGACTGTAAGTCCCGAACCAAACAACAACAAACAATAAATCATCCGATAAAAAGGAGGCAGAGGAGCGGCACCGCGTGGAAGTGCCCCGCAAATTGAATCGGCTTGGAATGCCCCAACGTTGAAACGGTAGGGTGTCCTTTACTAAGTGGCTAATTACTTGATTCGGGATTTGATCTCGTAACAAAGCATAAAAGCGTAAATCATGATTTATTGTATTTACTCTAGGTATGTACCCACTTTTGTATACTTTTGTATTATGTAGTAGGTATGTGTAGGTACATTATATATATAGGTGGTTCTCTAGAGTCTCTTTAGAACAGGAGAAAAACAATTAATAACGTCACATTGTCCAGTCCACATTAATACTTTGTTCTGGTATATGCTTGGGTTTTAATACAAAAATTACGTGACTCACGTATGAAACATTATTGCGGAGAAACGAGAATAATGGACAAGAAAACATCAAAAAATGTTTAAAAATGAATCATTTCAAATTTCCCAAAAATGAATACAATTATGACGTCACTGTTAAAAATAAGATTACAAACGATATTTATTTTATACAGCGTTTGTAACTTTGTGTCGTCCATCTAGAATGGATGTGCTTTTATTTCATGTTTTAGTACAAAATATAAGTGCATAATGACGTCAGTTGGAGACCATGGGAAAATAGGCAAAGTGTCGGAAGGCCACCGATGAGATGGACCGATGATATTATCAAAAGGGTTGGAAAATCTTGGATACAAAGAGCGCAGGATAGAGATGAGTGGAAGAAATTGGAAGAGGCCTATATCCAGCAGTGGAGGGAAGAAGGCTAACAAAGAAGAAGAAAAAGAAGAAGAATGACGTCACTCGTTTATGACCGAATATTTAAAAAAAATATGTTTTTTTGTATACAAATACTTGTAGACAAATACTGGATTTTTACCCATTGCGGGTTAATCATTTTTCATTATATAATTACTACTATCATATTCTGTTTCCAAATAATTTACATCTTCGTCTCTATTGAGATACAATTAATCCTTAAAGAATATTTAAATGTATATTGACTTGACTTGGACTTGTACCTTCTGGTATACCGTGAAATTAAAATGGAACACTGAGAATGTGAAACCTGTCATTCCCAACAATTTCTTCTTCTAGATAAAACTTCTAGAAAACAGTCTTTTTTCGTATTAAATATTTCATATGGAATTTTAGATCAACGTTGCAGGTCCATTGCCATGGAATCATTGTTACATGTATTTTTCTAGCGCGCTCTTGGGGCACTTTAAAAATAAATAAATGAATTGTTCAACAAACAACTTGATAAAAAAAAATATTAAATATTAAATAATTATTATTCACTATGTAAATCTCGCGATCTGTTTAGACAGGATACCAAAAATGGTTCTGTAATAAAGACAGTTTGAGACATATGCTGAGGTAGCTATACATATGTAGATGAAAAGACTAGATGGTGACAGGGTTGGGTGGAGGGTGTGAGTAATGGTTATTTCAGACCAATCCTCAGGATATAACCATGAAGACGAAGGAGATTTTTGGTTCTTGACAGTGTCATTATGAGCTTGATGTGTATTAATTAGACTTCACTAAGCATGCAGTTAGATATCGAGCTGAATTGAAATGCAGTTTCCGCGTATGACACGAATCAATAAATGCATATCTCTATCCGTGACGTGTCGAGGCGTGCAGGCCGGTCCCGCGGGTTGGGAGGGCATCCCTCTCCCTCCCGCGAACCGGGGCCGGGGGAGGCGAGACGGAACACCACCCACGGGACGACCGTGATGGCCCGTATTGATTTACTGCGCAGCACAGCTCCAGGCTACAAACACGATAAGAAATTTCACTTCGCCCGCCGCCCCGATAATCGCATTTATTATTTTTCAATAAATCTCGCCATTGTTTGCCGGCTTTTTAAATCGAATTATTTTTTTTTGTTTGGGTTAGTTTCGTTCTGAATATACCTACTAACATTAAAATCCATATATCCTTGGATCATTGAAAATTCATATTTAAGAAACCAATTAACATTCATCAAATCAATCAAATATTGAATGTCGGTCACGTGAGGAGTCGGAGAAATCGACGTGCGTGCATGACAAGATGTATGAATGTAGAGGAACGAGAGAAGTATGTCAGGACAGAACAGTGAGGCGTTCCATTCTTTCTGCCTACCCCTCCGGGGAGACGGCGTGATGGTTAGTTAGTTAGTTAGTTAGTTATTAACATTCATGTCATTCTTCTTATTAATCTCGTCACTAGATCAGCAGTTCTCCACTGGCTCCTATCCCTGGCCATCTATCTTCATTCTTCTGATCTTTCCAATTTAATTCAACTTCACGTATACGATCAAATTGATCAAATATTAAATATCGATCACACGAAAAGTCGTAGAAATCGACGTGCGTGCATGACACGTAAGAAAGAACGGTGTGGCATTCCATTGTTTCTGCCTACCCCTTCGGGAAATGCAGCTTGTGAATTAGTTTTTTTTGTTTTAATTCACCTTAATTTTATACATTAAATAATAGTATTATTATATCTAACTAACTAACTAACCATCACACCGTCTCCTCGTAAGGGTAGGCAAAAAGAATGGACCGTCACACAACTATACATATAGCGAGTCATACGCGCACATCTATTCTTCTGACTTCTAGCATGACCGACCATTTGATTAATTTGGTCATGCCGAATTTTCCTGGGTCTTCCACAACTCCATTCACATCGTTAACGTACTTATATGTAAATAGGTACTATTTTTGTTCGTCTGGAAAAATTTAATAATTTATCATAATATATTTTATTATAAACGAAACATCAAAATAAGAATGGCGAGAAAAGATTTCAGAAGCGCTACTGTAGAGTACGTAATATAATATAAACTAAAAATATCAATGATTTGTATTCAAATTAAAATAATAATTTATTTTTAAGTATTAAAAGTACCAACGTGCTTAATATTCACAGAGATAGGTACTCTTAGTTTCGGGACACTGCAGATTCACTATATTTTCATAGTACAGCGGAGTCTAAAAATCATTTCTCTATTTGCGCTGACTGTACGCCGTGCATAACAAACCATCGAAAACACTTTTCAGGACATAAAGGATGAGCGAGACGGAGCATGACACTCCGGTCAGACGCGTGCAGGCGAGCGGGACAGAGATATACCCTAACAGCGTGATGGGAAGCAGTCAGCTGTTCTACTTTTAAAAAAAGGAGGGAAAAAAAACTCGCTGAGAATGGCGCGCGATACGGGGAGCGCTTTGAAAAAGGAACAAAATCTCGCTTGGCGGGAAACGAAAAAAAATGGCGGAGAGATTAGTATTTTTAATTCGTTCGTATTGTTTTCTGTTTTCTCCCCGAGCAAGTGACAGCCAGCGGAATACGCTTTCGACTGGCGTTAAGAGATTTAGGTTGTACCTACGGGATATAGACAGAGAACTGTGTACTGCACCAAGCTCCTAAAGGATAATACATACTTGCCGCCATCGTGAGAGTTCCAGAATGTTTCATATTCAAATTTGAATCACCGGTGTTCTAAATATGATTTCTCTAGAACCATAAGCATGTTAAGGTCAAAGGTCAAATCGTATTTCAAATGCTTACTCAGAAAACCCAAAAATAATTTTACTCGCAATATATCAAATCAAGCAACCTAAATAAACGTTAGCTCATATTAATGCACGCTTAATATGAAACATTTATTTTTATATTACTTAACACACTTATTTATTCGTTTATTTATTTGGTTTGCATTGTCGTGACTACACACTACTGATATTTTTTTAACCTACAAGTTTCGATTGGAGTTAAATAATCTAAATATTTTCAAGAAATTGCGAAAGCTCTTTGAATATTTATAATTTAATAATATTTGTTCATATAATAATAACAATAATATGCTAACTTTTAAAGCGCCGTTTTTGTGATGTTATCACCTCGTGTTTTAAATCTAAATGTGAACGCTGCATCTGATTGAAATTCGCGATCGATTAGAAAATATAAGAGAACAAAATATGCAGGTTTTAAATTGGGAACGAAATATGAAAAGTTGGGTTTTCAGCTTAGATCTGAAGTCTGTTGGATAATTTATGCATCAGAGGTATGAAGGAAAATTGTTCCAAGCTGATGGACCGGCTACCACAAACGCTCGATCCTCGAAATTTGTACTATGGCTTTGGTTCAACTATTCTTAAATAATAATAACTGCCGAGGAGTTCACTCTTGTTAAATTGCGTGTATTTGAAAGAAAAAAAATCAACAAAAACAACCTTATGTACAGAAGTGAAGGACGAAGATGGCATAAGAAAGGTAAAATAAGAATAAATACCGCACAAATGAAATCTCTTAGATGACTGTGTATGATAAAGTGTCAAATGCATATATAAGAAGTGAATGCTGTTCGAATAAAAATGTTATGAACAAAATACGGAAAGGACTATTAAAATAGTTTGGAGACATGGATACAATAAATGAAAAAAATAACGGTAAAGAATGTATGTGTTTACAATTTAAATGGAACAAAAAAGAAGAAAACCGAAGAAATTTTGACACTATCAAATCAATCAAACATTAAATTTCGGCTACTTGAGCAGTCGGAGAAATCAACGTTCATTCATGACATATATACGTATGAATGTTGCGGAAGCGAAAGATATAGGTTGGAAAAGAACAGTGTGATAATACAATATTTCTGCTTACTCCTTGGACGGCTGGATGGTTATTTAGTTAGTTCCTTAGGCATTAAAATCATGCAGTATTATTATTTCTAAACTAACACCAGTCCAATATTTATTTATTATTTGAAATAGGTAGGTACTAGTGTTATATATAAAGTAATGCTAACGGATATTTATACTCCACCTGATTAATGGTTAACTTTAAGATCGTAGTTCGAAGGGTTTCACAAGTGTAAGGAGATAATTGATTAAATAGAAAAGTAAGACTCCCACAAGTACCCGAAGCGTAGAACAACTCCCGCGAAGCACAACGGAATTCTTGGGAAACGGTGAATCAGATTCTGGGAACTCTGGTAAAACGTTTCATTGGAAAATTCCAGAAAAATGTTGAGAACAAAATCGTATAGGTATATAGGTACGTAGGTTTTTTTGTTAGCTTTCGTACTCTAATTTTGTCATGTTTTAAAGACGAAATATATAATCAGCTACTTCGTTCTGCGCTACCGGACAAATATTACTGAAAAATAATATAGGTATAATACAATCAATCAAATTTCAAATATTCTAGTATTATTGACAATATTTATTATTAATTGAATAACGATGATATTATTAATTGAATAACTTTAAAACACGATGTGTAAATAATAATTAAACAAAACGATGTTGTTTTCAATAGTCCATTGTTTTGGCCGAAATACTATGATGATGTCAACATAGATGATGATGAACCCATGATGATGTCAACATAGGTTGATGAAACAGCTGTCGCGTAAAATAAATTACAATTGTCATACAAAAAATAAAGTTATTTAATTTAAGAGTTTTGAGATATTTTTTTCATAATTACGTCTACATTTGTTTTTATTTCGACAGCGACTGGTTTCGATTGACTAGTAGACCAGTCTGTCGATGCCAGCGAGCCTGGCGAAACCGGTCGCTGTCGAAATAAAGACAAATGTAGCAGTAATTGTAAAAAAAAACATCGTTTTATTTAATTATTATTTAAAATGAACTTCCTTCGAAAGATTTCAGTTAAATCATTTGATTATCTTAAAAACGATGTGTGAATGTTGAGGAAGCGATATGTCAGGAAAAAACAGTTTGGGGATCTATTATCTCTGCCTACCCTTCGGGAGATGGCGTGATGATGATTAAGATTCAATAGTTTGACAATCAATGTGGAATATGAAGATTTTGTTTATCAAAATGGCCGCCAAAGCAATTGCGCAGAGTGGGAAATGTGTGATCTGCGCAGTATGAGAACTGCGGATTTCTCAAAATCTTCGTACGAGACAGGACATTTTAAGATTTATAAACATTTGCTATTAACGTTACTTAGAGCATTGAAGTATTTCATTTTTATAGGAGATATAATGCCAATGTTATTCCTTGCTTATAACTCATAAAAGTGCTCTCATTAACGGCTAGATTAAGGCCGTCATCCTGAAGTTGGTAACAGGACGCGACTCGGACTGAAGGGGTATAAATCTCTCCCGCGCCGGGGTCGGTGTTCCCCCACGACTCGGTGGAAACTTTTAAACTCGACCGACACTTATTGATATAGTGCTGCTGGCTGATGAAATTATATTCTAATTTTGAGAAGATGCCCCGTTGAAAGGGATTCGAAAGTGTGAAATTTGTACAAGTATCGGGCAAAATTTATTATTGATATCAAAGTTCTGACAGTCGAAGAAAAAAATACTTCTGTTAATAATTTAATAAAACGATGTTTTTTAATAACTGCTTCGAACTTTGTCATTATTCCGTCAGCGACTGGTCTGTTATTATGTTCCATCAAGAGATTTCAGTAAAATCCTTATATATCTCTAATATTTACGTTATGACTATGATTATTTATGACATTTAACAATTTTGTATTCACCCGCCTGTATTCACTATAAGTATCATGTTTATCTTAGTATTCATTAGTATGTATTAACTAGTTTAACATAATCCTCTAAGTTCGCTTACTTGAGTGATAATCTCTCAACTAATTCACTATGTAACATTTCGGTAATATTTTCCATTTGCTAATTACGTTCTGTCTCATTCCAGAACTTTGGACTTCTTTTACTTAACTCTTTAGAAGAGTAAGATTTTACGTAGATGCAAAATTCTTTGCATTCTTATTTTAGAGTACTTTTTAACTAAGAGCCTTTTAGTAAAACTCACTTAAATTAATCGGTTTCGGATTCTTATCCAAAATATTTCTTGTACATATCTTTATATAGGTACTCGTATATTGTATAATTCTTCTGTACTGGCGTATGTAGTTGAACTCCTCCTAAACGGCTGGACCGATTTGGACGAAATTTTTTGTGTGTGTTTGAGTGAGTTCGTGGTTGGTTTAGCTTTACAATTGTACTTGGCAAGTGACTCTTAAAACCTTCTGGGAAGTTCATTCCATGTATGGCATGTGTCAAACATTGCGTGCGTATCGAGTATATAGTTTATCATTTAGTATATAGTTTATCAAAAATACGAATATTCAAAAAAACATTTGCTGGAAGCTAATAGCAGGCAAGCCAACGTTCGGTCAGAACAACGTCTATCAGGTATACAACGCTAGTGTATATACAAAATAGTATATTTCTCTCAAGTAACACGTAATCATTTATTATTATTATTTGGTCTTACTTTTTTTTCTGAAATTCCGGATGGTAAAATCTTGAATCAAACAGTAATATTTAATATTGATGAAAACATATCTTTCAAATAATCTATAAAAGAACCTTACCTAAGAAATAAATTATCATTATCATTTAAATTATTAAATTATCATTTAAAAAAAAACGTTTCCATGGCGAAATATGACAGTTCCACAAAATAATTTTTTTCTCGAAAATGTACGTTTTCATCAATAATAAATATTTAATAAGAATTTTTGCATCATTATTCAAGTAACAAAAAATAATATTAGATAATAATGTATTTAAAATCATTTTCAATTTCTTCGAAAAATTATTGTTTTTTGTCACCGGTTTCGTCAGCAGATTACAATGACCTGTTTGATATCAAATAAAGTACAGTTTTATTTATATGATTTTTGAGGTTATTTTTCTCGAGGAAGATTCGAAGATATTAAACCTCATAACTCATCACTACTCATCACTTATCACTACTACATACTTGGATGGTTTGTATAAATGTAAAGAATGATTAAGAAAATGTATCTTAACGATGTGAATGGAACAAGAAATAGAAAAAGATCTAGGGCACAATCAAATCAATTAAATAACAGCCACTTAAGGAGACGAAGAAATCTACGTGTGTGCATAACACTATACGAGAGACTTATATCAGACATAACAATGTGGCGGGCCATTTCATACATTACAAAAACGGCGCATTAAAAGTTATTATTATGTTTATTATTACTATTATTATTACATACGACAAGAAGGCGTAATGTTAGTTTAATAAATACATCACAATTTTAACTGCTGATCATGTAGGGAGTCGTAAAAATCGATCTGTGTGCATGACACGCTAGATGCTACAATTACTAAGCTCGTATATGACATTATACAATTAACCCGTTACGAAACAAAATGATAAGCAATTAATTATTACTAACGCCAGATTCGTTCCGCAATTACCTTGTGTAACACCTTCACCTGTGTTATTTAATTAAAATTTATTAATGTAATTTATTTAAACAGTCTTATCTTAATATAATCGCGTATTTGTTTAGTTCCACCTGTAATTAAAACAATTGTAATAAGTACGTTAATTAATTCAATTAACATGAAACTGGCATAATTATTTTCAAATGTCGAATAGATGCGTTGGAAGTGATATCTATTGTCAAATATTCCGTAATAGATTTTTTAAGTCGGATATTTGGAAATATTGCTGGGTGGGCGAAAGCATTTTTTTATTGAGTTGATCACATTGAGATGATACCGGCAATAAACTCCTGATATACAAAACGGTCATAAGGCCGATCTTCACTTATGCAGCCCTAATCTGGGGCTATGCAGCTTCGAGTCATATACGAAAACTCCAAATCCTGCAAAATAAGGCTATCCGTTTATCGCTTGGTGCGCCTTCAAGGACCAGGATCACACAACTGCACCTAGATTCGGGAATCCCGATGATAGATGAATTCATTCTGAAACTTGCCAAACGTTTTTACAAAGCCCACAAGAAAATACCTCTCTAAAATACGCTTCACACCCTAACCCCACAATAAAATACCTTTCAAATTACGGCCCAAACACCTCCAGCCGCCACAAGCGCCCATAATCGATCCTCCTTCAGAGGAACACTCCGGGCCACACAAATCATGCCCCTGCATAAATTCATCGTCTTCGGTTGTCCCTCGTGTCCGAGGAAGACTGTCCTTCAAGGTTGTGGGTCCGCATTAGACGAAGAGCCCGATCCTGAACCCACATATTTTGGGGCATCTGGGGCAGGGGAAGGCGCCTGGAGTGGAGCCGTCGCCGTCTCCCAGTGGTCTCTCCTTTTTCATCCTCCTCCTCTCAGCGGCGTCGTCTCTGCGCTGTGCTTCAGATTCGCTTCAGACCCGCATAAACTAACAATCTACCAAATCACCTTCCAACAATGTTCCCATCAGACGTAAGAGGAATAGCCACACGAGCTGAACCTCTGTAAGCTAGAAGATCCAAGTCCAAGAAATATATCCGCGTAATGATTAAAAATGATTATAAGATCACGTGAACTTTGTCTCGTATGTTGAGTTGAAGAGCGCTGTGAAGCACAGTAGAAGACGAAACTGAAGTCTTTGCTACAAACTAATTCCTACGATTGAAACCGCGAAGAAGTTCACGTGATACGTAAACGTTATAAATCTAACATGAAATAGAGGAAAACGTGGCATGATCAAAATACTTAATATTTAAATGTCAAAAACGAATATTTATTAAAAATCTTAAAAATTCAAGCTGATATTTACCGTCATCTAGACACTTTTACGCATTTTCTGAGAACACAGTATTTTAACAAGTCTTAACAAGTTTATGAAATGGACGTGTACGTGAACCGATGTATGAATGAGAATCCGAGATGAAAATATCAAGAAATCCATCCATTCTATGAACCCCATCGAGAAAACAACACAAAAGTTAATAGTTAATGATGTAAACATACGTTTTTACGTTCTCAGTTTTATCAGTAATTTGCATAAATTCAAACTTGCACCAAATTAATCAATTACTAAGAGGAGCCCATTTTTAAAGTCTGAAAATTTACCAGCATATATGATGTATGTTCCTATGAATATAGATGAAGCTCAAGATATTATATATACCTACTCGTATCAGGAAAGTAACAAATGTAAGCTACATGTTCAAAAGATTTTCACTAGTTTAATGAAATAATGATATATTAGTAATTTTGTATAATTGATCTCAAAAAGCATATCTAAAAAAAACAGTTCGCGTGTCTTTACAAGTATCTAAGCAAAAAGTGTTTTCCTCCTTTGATCATATTAACCACATTCTCTCAGCAAGCGTTTACTTTAACATTCGCCCCTTCAACTACTTCTTACCCCAGATCATTAGTGACTGGCCAATAAAAGAAAGTTATCCCGTAAGCTTTCGTCCCCGTTTCAAGTTATCCACCCCTAGCTACAGGGGTAACGGTTATGCTCATTGGACAAGGATAATGATGTCCAATGCGTTCGTGAATTGGAGAAGGTTTTGCCAATTACTGCACCAAGGGTGTGTGTGTTGATGTCAGAATGATAGATGATACAAAATATATTCATTTATAATGCTACTAGAATATTTGTTCGATAGTGGCATTAAATTGTGTCTCATACTTATAAATCAAAATCAGTAGGAAAAATACTATATTTTACATTTTATACAAATTTATTAAGTCACACTAACTAACTAAATCATCACGTCGTTTCCCCGGAGGGGTAGGCAGAGAGGATGGATCGCCAAATTGTTCTATCCTGTTATAATTTTCGCGACTCTTCTAAATTCACACATCGTGACATGCAAGCTCGTCGATTGTTCCTACTTCGAACATGGCTGCCTTTCAGTAATTGATTAATTTGGTCATGCTGTGTCTTCCTTGACCTTCCTCGACTTCTTTTACCATTCACACTACTTGTATATATCTTTTTAACCCTTCTTCCCTCATCCATCCCAAACCATCTTAGTGATCCTTTCTTAATTTTATTTATCACGCATTCATCCGCCTTACATTCCTTTCTTACTTTATCATTAGATATTCTATCATATATTGTTTTTCCGCACATTCTTCTTAGTGACCTCATTTCTAAGGCATTTATTCTACTTTCATCCTTCTTCTACCAACTTCAAGCTTCACTTCCATGCATAAGGGTCGGGACTAGAACTCCAGTGTGCACTGCCATCTCTGCTTCTGTCGATATATTTCTATTTGCGGTACTGACTTTAAGTGCACCATTTATTTTGTTTCCAGCTCCAACCCTTCTTCCGATACCGAAGTCACACAATGTAGCAATATTACTTTTGAATCCACCAATTTGACTACTAAACGTTTGGAAACTACGAGTATCTTCGTCAGAATGTTCAAAGAATAGTGAATAACAACGGCTTTTTATGCTTACCTGGTAGATATAACTGGCATATCTCATGCATTCCTGGTATTATGTATAATATTTTACCTGTTATCAATAGATGCTTTAAAATTAAAAAAATATATAATATCTTTTGAGAAAATAAACTGATTTTAATAATTAATTGATCGTTTTTTTATCCTTGATAAAGCTCCGCTTTGAGCAAAACCAGTTGGGAGACTTAAAAAATTGGCTTTAAATAAAACGTCTTTAATTAAAAAGTTTTACACAAATAATATATGTCATAAAGATATTTAGCATAGAATGGATCTTCTTCATCTTCTTTTTCCTGGCGCTGTCCCAACTCATTGTCTGTTTTGATTGTTGGGATCGGCTCTTCTCGATCTCAGGTTGTACTTCTTACGGTTCTGAGTATCGCCTTCACTCAAGCCATTTCTCTGCAAGAGACGCTATTTCACTGAATCATCCACGTGTTCCTAGGTCTTCCTCGGATGGTTGACGAGGAAGATTCACAGACAAAACTCTATATACTATGTTGTCTGGTAGTCTCCGTTTTAGCATAGAAAGCATATTAATAAAATATTTGAAGTATAATAACATGTAATAAATATTTAATAAATAAAAAATAATAACCATCAATGAACTATTAACATGTAAATGTAAATATTTGGGTTAAACCTACATATGATATGCATCATAAATATGCATAGATAACTGTTTTCATATTTTAATATAATCAAATTGGAAATCATCGAGCGTTGCGTCTATGTTGGAAGATCGCAAATAAAATTTATTTCTAAATTTTAATATTTGTATTGTATATTGGAGCAAACAAAACAGAACGTTCTCACGAAATTAAATATTAATAAGAAGTAAAGTGGATGGTCTATAAGAATTTCGGTGAATGGAACGAAATTATTCTGTTTAATAAATAGCCATATTTATCCACAGTGAATTCGTATAATTATTTAGTTGCAAATTTGAGATTTCAATCAAGATACTGAAAATTATTGTGTTTTATCATTTTTGGCGCATTTCCTCCCACATATTTGTTCACTAACACGTAGCATTTACAATTATACTTTATATTCATAGAATTAATTTATGTTAGAGCAAATGTCTTTTGAGATGTTGCATTGAAAATCTTACAATATTTTTTGTCTTTATTACTGCCGAATACATCTTATAATTATAAATTTGTCGAATGGAATATAATAAGTAAATGCGGAGCGAATGAAAATGTTATGAACAAAATAATGCAAGGAACATTAATGTTTGGACACATGAAAATAATGAATGAAAAAAAAAAGGTTTAAAAAAGTATATGTAAGATATATATAAAAGTCGAGGAAAAGGTGGCACGAACAAATAAATCAAATATTGAATGACGACCACTTGAGGAGTCGGAAAAATTGACGTGCGTGCATGATACGATGTATGGATGCTGAAAAATCGAGAGAAGTATGCCTGGAAAGAAAACTGTGGCAGTCCATTCATTCTGCCTAACCCTAACCCTACCTAACCCGGTAAGATGGAGTGATGGTTATTTAGTTAGTTTTAATTTAAATATTTAATACAAACTATCACATATTTAAAATCACCCTACATATAATATCCTCGAAAATAAATAACAGAAAATTTTAATTCATATTATTATCATTTCATTAATATCCTTGACCAATGCGCATTTAGATTAATGTTTTGAGGATCTTAGAATGATTTAACAATATGTTAAATAAATAATATAACTTATTAATAAAATTTTTGCTGTATTTGATACTATTATATAATTCACTCTTTGTTTTGACGAAAGACAAAAGATCTATATTTTATCAATAGATTATCACAATTACCGTAATGTTAATTTTCTTCCATGATGATATAGCTTGAAAGTCAGCTTATGGCACTTTTGGCATTAAAAAATGCTCGCTATTTAAACTTATGTTTTTTGTATATACATTACATTTTTACATTGGAAAAGAGTAATATTTTTTTATTAATATGTTCTATAATAATGTCTAACATATCAATTGACCGTTAGAAAATCTATATTATCTGAAAATTGCATTTTATGTCAAATGTACCGTATAATTATAATTAATAATTATTTTTATTTATTTTCGTTTCAGGTAAGTTCAATTTCCAATACGAGTACCTATCTCCATAATTGTAGGTAAGAATCTTCTGTTTATTTTATATATAAAACATGTAATTAAACCCAAACAGTTTCCTAGCGCGTAAATAAAAATTAAAATAAAATACAACGTGAGGCGGGATCAGATAGTTATGCAAAAGACTCGACGATTTATTTATAGCCTTATGGAATACGGCGAATCTTTGGAGCGTCCCTTACAGGGTGGTCCTGGCCTTAGTGCAAGATTTATGCATTTTGTTAAAAATTATGAATTTATTGAGTCTTAGTTTAAGGCTTTATTTATTGCGCTTCTCACAGTTAATTTCAACTAATTTGAATACATTTTACTTTTTGCACTTTTTGCTAGTTCTTTTTTTAAATTAGTATAATTTATTGCATCATAAAGCAACTTAATTTATTGCGATATTTTGAAGTAATTGTAAAAAAATATATATTAAAAAATCTTGCTTATACACATACTCTATGAACATGAAGCCTTTACCTAAAACAAGTAACTAATTTAAATTTTCATTTGAAGTTTTTTTTATGCTACATTTCAAAAACATATTTTGTTGAAAAAAGTTAGTAACATGTGGTTTTTAAGAAAGTTAATATTATTCACATTATACAATCGATGTGCGTGCATGACACGATGTATGAATGTTGAGGAATCGAGAGAACTATGTCAGGAATAAACAGTGTGTTGGTCCATTCTTTCTACCTACCCCTTCAGAAAGACCACGTGATGGTTAGTTAGTTACATAGTTATACAATTGTTTTTCGTTTTGATATTAAAATAAAAAAAATAAACGCTTTGAATGTAACCAATTTATGAGAATTTAAAATGGAGAAAATGTGCTTAAAAAAACGTACATATTCACATAGAACTGATTAAATGTGGTTTTTTTTTCTGGAGCAACAAGATCTCACGGTTGCCTAAAGTCTCGAAAATAACTTCTTTATTAATATATTGACCGCGCGCTAGTTTTGCTGGTTCATGGAATTTCATTTGGGGGGTTTAATGTGGTAGTTTCCTGTTGCTCTCCACGTGTATATAAAACAGGTTATCTGAACCCGATAACAATAATAATAATAATAATATGCTAACTTTTAAATTGCCATTTTTGTGATGTAATCACCTCAAGGGCGCATTAAGACGTGTTTTAAATATAAATGTAAACGCTGCATCTGATTGATATTCGCGATCGATTAGAAAGTATAATAGAACAAAATATGCAAGTTTTTAATTGGGTATGAAATATGAAAAATATGGATTTTCAGCTTAGATCTGAAATCTGTCGGATCATACATGCATCTGAGGTGTGAAGGGAGATTGTTCCAAGCTGATAGACCGGCTACCGCAAACGCTCGATCCCCGAAATTTGTACTAGGGCAACGATTTGGCTCAACTAATCTTCCTATTGCCGAGAAGTTCGCCGAGCGAAGTGTGGATTTCCTTGTGTTTAGGCGTCGTTATACAGATTTCGTATATATAATTTGGAGACATTCCATGTAGCGCAACTGTCCAGCAGAATTTATACTAGATTCTTTCTGGACTCTTAAGCCAGTAAAGTTCTTTGAGATGTTGTATTATATGCTATTGATTATATTCTCTTGATGGTGGATATTTTATGGTCATGTGAATTCTACACCAGATCAATGACGGTGTGACAAACACATGCCATCGCCGGGAAGCGAACCCGGGACATTCGTTATGACAGTCATAGCTCTTGCCATTCTAACGCGAAGGTTGTCGAATAAATGAAAGATATTAAATAAAATAAATATAAATAAAATACATAAATGTATGAAACAAACGCAATGCGTGATAAAAAAATTACTTGATGTCCTTCAATTGTTTCGTTAGGTGCACAGTCTTCATTTTGAATCGCATTGCATCAGATGTCACACATCGTCTCGTTTTCATCGCCGATTGTTCTCGGCGATTTTATTTACGCCTTAACCTGGCTATTGGTGTACGGAATATTGTAAAAACGCCACGAAACGGAGAAGTCACATAAATCTCGCGTAATGTATGCCGGCTTGTCCGAGAACAATGCTCGGACGATCTGACGTCCGATACGGGAACCGTTTCCCATCAGATTCAAGATGCGAAGTGTTCATTTAACGTTTTACTCCGCCGTGGCTCGAATCCGGCACAGACTTTTGACACTCCCGGTTGACGACTCAATCGCGCTGAGCTGGGAATGATGGACGATCAGGTCGTGAACCGATACCGACAGATGCGGAAGAATTGACAAGTGAAATGCGATTATACAACATTGAAGTTACACATACATCTATTAAATATAAATATGTTTTACTGTAAATATTTGTCGAATTTTTATGAATTAAAACACTGTTTTTTCCACTTTTAATTTATTTCTCGACATGTTTCTAAGGCTTACACCTTCATCATTGGGAGAACGATATAAACTTCATCGTTCTCCCGATGATGAAGGTGTAAGCCTTCGAAACATGTCGAGAAAAATAAACTTAAAAGTGGAAAAGACAGTGTTTTAATTCATAAAAATTCGTCAATATGGAATTCCACAGTGTTAATGTCTTAATTATATCTAAAATTAAAAATAAATGTTTGTTGTACATACTTATGTCGTTAATACTTTGGAATGCCATGATGACATATTTTTATTAATTAAAAAACTGTTTTTATCCACCTATGAGTACTCGTATATTTTTCTCGGACATGTTTCTAAGGTTTTATAACTTCTTCTTCGGGAAATTGATAAAATTCATAAACTCTGTATGTTTCTCTCGGCGATGAAGGTATAAAATATTCTAATTATGTAGAGAAAAATAAACCCAAAAGTGAAAAGAAAACAGTGTTTTACTTTATATTTTTTAATTTTATTATTGATGCAATGAACGTAGGAATCTAACTAACTAACCTTTAGGCCGTCTCCACAAAGGTGTGACAGTAAGAATATATCGTCATTCTGTTATTTCCTGACATACTTCCCTCGAATCTTCTACAATTATACATTGTGACGTGAACGCACGTCGAGTTCTCTGACTCGACCCTAACCGTTTACGCTTTTTTTACCGCAACGTTTTTATTAATATTTAATATTTAATTTAGAATTTTATGTCGTTGTTGAAGAAACTGTAAATGACTCTATAGGTATACTCGCACCTTTGAGGTGAGCTATTCACGAAAACGGCGCTATACAAATTAGCCTAATTATTATTGTTATTACTTGTATAAATAAACAATTCGCAAATACAAATTCACATAGCAGGAGATATAAATCAAATATTTAATTAAATATACGCATTGAATCATCCAACATACATTGAATTGGCTTTGAGTCTTGCACCGCATGTGTAGTGTCAGAAAATTGAATTAAAATCGTTTGCAGGCGACAAAAATGCAATTTTCAAAGCGCATTCCGATGTTTGTACAATTGAATGGAAATACCTCTGCACACATTTGTTTGGATGCTTCTACTTGTATCTGTTTCATCTGCCCGCGTTGTAGCTTTTCAATAGGGGATGCTATTTTAAAACGGTTTTTTTATGTAGGTACTATATTTAAACGTTTTGGAAAAAAAGGTATCTAAATAAATTTATGTATTATATATTTTTTTTAAATATTTGTGTTTCATTGAAAATTGCCATATTAAAAAATACGTTTCATGAATATTAACTCGTAAAAAAAACGGTGATGGGTATCAAAACATGATCGCAATGCTTTATGCTTGATAATGTATTATTTTGTGTTATTATTATTATTATTAATATTATTTAGCTGAATCGCTCTTTACATAATTACAGCGTAAGCCAAATCAATGTAACGGGCATAGCTATCAAATTAATTCTCGTGAGATGTGATAGGTAGCTAATCTCTCGGTATTTTATTATCACGTGAATTCTACACCAGATCAAGAATAGTGTGACAATCACACTGCTATCGCCGAGAAATGAACCCTGGACCTAAGGTGTGGCAGTCACAGCACTTACTGCTCGGCGTAAATTACTTAACCTCTATTTTGTACGGCAGACTTCAGTTGTAGTAAAAAAAGGCTCGGAACTGCGGAACGGTACATTTACACCATAGACAGATAGTCTGAATTCATCATAATAAATACAATTTAGTAGTAAAGAACTAAAGTAAAAATATTCACAAGATGCATTCAAATATTTACTGCAAATGTAGTCGGCCGTAGTTTGAAATCTTTTTTTTTGCACTGCAAATGTAGTCATCCACACTATAGGGGTTAATTATCGAAATCCCTCAACATTCAAAAAAATCTAAGCATAGTTCATCGTTAATATGTAATCACTAAATTATTTCAAAAATAATTACTTGTTATATCTCAATAAATTAATTTATTAATCAATGATATTTATAATACCATGCATTAGATTTTAAGTTTTAGTATTATATTCGTACCTACTTGGCGAAACATGCTTCAGACTCAACAATACAAATTTTACGAATTTCAAAGCGCAGAACAGATTTTGGTAACGATAAGAGAATTCGGTGAAGTCACTGCTTCCTGCTGTAGTAATTGAAGGCGTTTTATCAAAGGTGGTTGACCGGATGGTATTCAGTAGTGTTCTAATTTGAATAAACAAACCAATTATTTACCTGATAAATTAAATAATTAATTTATTCGCCAAAACACGTATATTGCAATAGAAACTGTCTATTTTTATTTTATTTTATCAGAAATACTAGTACATTGGTTCAATGTGCATATACGAAGAGAAAGCGGATTTTTTAAAATCATGTTCTATTTATATTTACATAATTAATTTTCAAAATGATATTATTTTTGATAAATTATTTAAACTGATATTTTATAAACAAAAAGTATTATTTTTAATTTTTAATGTGTAGTAAAAACGGTTTTAACTTAACAATTAGGTATATTTTGCGTTTCCAATATTATCTAAAATTTAAAAAAATATAGATCTATTTTTTTAATTATCACAAAAACGATTATTTTACTTCATCATCGGGAGAAAGTTAATAAATATATCATGTATTTACTTAATATATAGAAACAGCAATATAACATAATTTTATTGAAAATAATCATTGAACTTTCCTACTGTTCGCGTGTATCTAGTTTATATTGATACATATGTACATTAATATTTAAAAATATGCATATTATTAATAATACATAAAACATTGTTACTATTGGCATTCCGCCGATTAAATCACAGTTTAAAACATAAGGAGAACACAAACTCGAACTTAACAAATTTACACCGTATCATGTTGGCTATAGAGCGCCGCCATATAGACAGCCCTTGTACTCTGTAACAATAGAACCTCGGGGCGTCTAGAGGGGCGGATATGGGGGTAGCTCCACCCCCCTGCGACCCCACCCCTCCCGGCCAGACCCACCCTCCATTCATCCCCCACAGTGCATCTACGAGGGACAAACTTGCGAGGAAAGAACGATTCGAGAGCTTAATGCAAGTTAGAGTGGTTCCGAACATACCGAAGTTCTAACGTAGTCTTTTATCTGATTAATGTTGAATGTATTAATTTGGATAATTGATTTGATTATGTAAAACGATTTTCTGTATTTGAATGAAGAAAACACCCTACTTTTACAAAAGATATTATATTTAACTCTGGGCTATATTAAATGTTGTATTAACTTTAAAATTGTCAAAATTGTAGTTATTTTATGTTCACTTATACTTTGATTTTAAAAAATTGTAACAGCAAATACGTTTTATAATAAATCTTTTTGTACCTGTTTCATAAAATGTGTTTTCAAATAACGATTATAATAAATATTAAATTGATTCGATTTCAAAGAATATATATGGTTTTTATTCATAATTAATATTACAACAAAATTTTAGTTTTTAAATATATATGAAAGAATAATGAAACTTAAGTGTTAAATTATTTAATAGAGATTTGGTTTTCAAGGAGTTTTATAGGTATTGGTTATTACGGCTTAGAAAGTTTCAGTAGCAAAGAATTATCAAAATATATTGTTTATTTTTCATACAATGTCAACAAATAGTGTTTTGATACTATGAATTTGAAAATGAAGAGCATTTTTTTAAATATATTAAATTAATAATTAACATTTAATTACTTGATAACAATGTTTTCATAATGAAGTTTTACATCAATGATAAAGAAACGTTAAATATTACAAATTATTTTGTAATATTATAAATCTGTTTTAGAATAAAATTTTGATGAAAATTTCAAAGTTTGTTTTAATTGCTACTAGAAAGGTTTAGGGTATGCAAACATCATCTTTTCTTTTATTTATATAAATAAAAGACAATGTTAATAAATTTGAACGTTTAAATTCTTCGTTGTCATTGCGTACATCTACGTTTAAAATTAGATTATAGTAAAGCAAAGTATTTAAATGAATTTGATATGTCTTGATGACAAAAATAATTGCAAAAAAAAAATACTTGAATCTATCTGGATAAAATTTAGATGGATAAAATAGCTAGTTAAATATAAAACTGAATGCATTTTGAATAACACAAGTACCTAAGTTTTTAACTATTTAATAGAGATGCATTATGAAACTTTATATATTGTACTAATGAATCGTTCAACTTAGAAACAAATCCCGCCACCGCTTCAATACAGAGTTTAACCGCATCCCGCGAACTCTATGTATTTGGGTGAAAACTTTTTTATTAGATTCAGGATTTTCGCGTGTGTTTTTTCCCTCCTTTTTGTCTCGCCGGTCGCGAAGTTTTAAAAGACGCTCAAGTTTAATGCAATATACTCGGAAGCTCTAGGAGAAGGGTTTTAGTGAAGTTTAAATTGTTCGGGGAAGTTGAATTTCGGGTTGGGTGAATTCTGACGTCACACAAACTTTGGGGAAACAATGCAGTGGTCAAACTTTGTCCTCGGTCTTGTTCCTTCTACTCCTGTTTTACTCATTTAGATTTATTGATATACATGTAGTAAATACTTTAAATATCACTGAATCAAATTTTGCAGCTTGACGTTATTCCTTGATTATATTTTTGCAGAACTACCACGTACGAATGAATACCGGTTTCGTCAGAAATATTTCGACTAAATCAAGTCATTGAAAGAAAGTAAAAAAATATTTTAATAATATACACTAAGTATATTGCGTTTCTTTTGGAACAATCTTCCCGCAAAGTGCATTTAAAGTCCGTCAGAGTTTAGATTAAGATATAAAACAGGCCTTTTTGATTTGTGATATACAATTTTTTAATTAATCACAAAGGTTATAACTATTATTATTGTGTTGAATCACTCTTTACATCATTTCAGCGCGAGCCGAATCGATGTAAAGGGTACAGCTTTCATATCGATTCTCGTGACATGTGATAGGTAGCTAAACTACCGCCATTTTACTGTCACGTGAATTCTACACCAGATCCATGACAGTGTGACAATCACACTGACATCGTCAAGAATTGAACCCGGAACCTTCGGCTTGGCAGCAAAAGCACTTACCATTCGACCATGAAGGTCATCGATGTGTGTGCAATGGTGAATAAATACTCAATTTAAACGTATATTTATAATTGGAATCTGTACCACAATCTACTGGTGGATCGCTGAGTCCTTTGATTGATCCTAAATGCAAGTGAATAAATAGATTGCCGAATTGCAATTGTTCATCTGAATGACGCATCTCTGCCTAAGTGACATTCAAGTTACGGGTGGCACCCTCTCATAAATTACTTTCCTCTCCCCGCGCCATCCCACCGGGGACTATATATCCCATTGATCGAAATTCGAGCATCGAACGCCAAGATTTCATTAAACTGATCCCTAATTCACTCACTGTCAACTACACTCGTATGTGATCATTTCAATCAAATTATGCAAGCGAGTTTTTATACTGACTTATTTATTATGTATCTGAAAAAAATACATGAAAAGAAATGTTGTTGTTATTCTAGATTCATTAATTTGATTTTATAATATTTTTTAATTACAATATTAATTTTTTTTTAAATTACGTCGAACAAGTTGTGTTAAATGCTTAATTGTATGATCGTAATTAATAGCTTTTTATATTATACCATAATGTCAATTGTACATTATCCGGTATATTTATTGGCAGAATATATCTATCTGCGTATTTAAACAATACATTAGCGTCCTCAAAACACCAAGTAAGTACTTAAATATCAGAGAAAAAAAAAAAATTCTTTAAGAATTGGTTTTAAAAGCATAGATGTGTATTGATAGAATTAGTTGTGGCTCAAGTGATTCGTAAGTGTTAAATTGAAAAAATGTTTAAACTATTTAGAAACACCGCAAATGATAAATTTATTCGTTGAAGTTACAGCAAACTTTTAGTTTTAAATAAAATGACAATTTTTAAGAACTTCTTCCACTTTTACCTTTACTTTAAGGGCGGCTAAAATGAAATTCCATTAGAATATTTCAGTAAAATCATTTGATTATCTGTCATATTGTTTAATTAATCCGCTGTATAGTTAGAGCGCTGTAATATTTGATTAACGCGATTAACATTGTATACATATTATTTTGTATCTGAATAAAACGAGAAATATTTGGCATCGATGTTAATTGAATAAATATTAAATTCATTATCGGGAGCGACGATGCCCGACGGAAAATTAATTATAAAGACGAAACGAATCGCAGTATTTTGAATATGAATTCTTCAATTATGTCTAGTCCGTCACGCTCACCCCCGTCACGGCGTGCTTCAACTTTTCCGGCGCTTCGTTTTCATCATTTCGGCGCTTCGGAGGGGTACGGAGGGACTGGAGAGAGGGGAGAGAGGGACCCAGCATCCAACACACACAGCCTGGCGTCTCTCAGTACCGTTCCGACGCCCGCGCCGCGACGCCTCCACGCGATGTGAAGCTCCAACGAGAACAAACCAATCGAGAAACGCGACAATCCAAATATTTTTTGTTTTATTTTCACTTTTGGTTCTCGCTTGTTATGTTGTGATACGCGAAGTAACGGGATCATCCGCGGTAGTGCTTTCCTCGCAGTGGCTTTTTACGTTTTTATTCTAAAAATATTTGTACTTATTTTGCGCAAAACCGAATCTACGACGCGAAATAAAACGCTGCCTTGTAAATTGTATCATAGAAATAATAACGTTCTTAGTAGAAACTAATACGAGTGATACGAAACAATCCCGTGTCTCCGATCTGCTCCGATGGTTTTAGATAAATTTAGAGTACAAAGTAGAGTAGAAAGATGAAGCGAAGAACCATGGCAAGACGGAGTACAAATCCATTAAGCTATTTATAATTGAAAACAGGGTCATAGTTGTAATTAAGATAGTCGGTGATTTTATTTTATACCCTAATCGTAAAGTAGATCAATTTTTAATTAAAAAATTAAACCGGAGTGATAGAAACATTTAATTACTAACGGTTTATCAATCAACTGCGGACTCGTGCTAAATTGCTCGAGATCAGAAATAGACAGTGATACGGACTAGACAATATTCTAGACACCACTTTGTGACGGTCCGGCACACAGCGCGCAAAAAATAAAAAAAAAGTGTTAATTAAACGAACCAAAATGAAAGATAAAATCGAGAGAATTGATTAAACTTTTAAAAACTGTAGTTCCGAGAAGATTTGCGTTACGCCAAATATTTTACGTTGTAATAATTTTCGAGGCTTATATTTCAATGTTGAAGTCGACATTGATTTATCGCTCAATTTATACGTGAGACTCACCCAGAAACAAAACCCGAATCTGTTCAATATCTCCTTCGAAATCTACTGTAAAGAAAGTCAGAACGGTTGAGAAACCTGTCCCGAGTATCCGCGTATTCCAGCAAGGGATGAAGTCATTACTATGCCGCGCTTTGAGGGTAAACAAAAAGCAACCGGTGCCTCGTTAAGGGATGAGTATTAGTGACATCGAGCAAACATTTCCTCTATCAAGGTAAACCTCTTTATCCATCCACTTGGAATATTTATTTTTCAACCCCCGGGTGACAAAAACGTGTCTAGTCACGCAACGTCATTTGTACCCGGAACAGAAGTTTAACTGATATATTTCATGTTCATTTTAATAGGGCAGTTTATAATGAAAATGGAAATTAGTCCCTAAGGAGTTCCAAACATTTGACTTACCTCACCTTGAGATAAAATATTTTTTTCGTTAGTTACATGTATTAATTAACATAATTTGACTTGTAGACTATTCGTCAAGCCGTTTTTAAAAGTGTAATTAATAAAATTAATTTAATTTCAGCTGCGAAATGATAGCTAATACCAGGTGATCAGAACATACAAATGGTAAAAATAAATAACCCAAACATTACCTAAGAAAATCGTAAAAATGACTCGAAGAAAAAGATGTAGATGATCCCTAAACAATTTTTGTACGTGCCTCAATGTCGAGATCAACTATTTGTGATAGTAAGGACAGTGTGTATTGCGAATAAGGGACAAGAGAAATAATTTACGACGTGCTCAAGACTGAATAGTTTGTTTTCGGAAGCGTTTGTGATCTTTTTATTTTCGTAAAGGACAATAAAATAGAAAGTGACGCAACAACGGAACCCTCCGAGACTGAAGGGAAAGTTTCAGGTGAGTTTTGTAATATTATAATTAGCTTTGTTTCGGTATGCTTTGTGTTTACTATTGGCAGCAGCGGGACAGGTAGCGGACTTGTAAAAACATTCTGTGTTCGATATTCAAATTCTTTCGAATGAATTTTTGTTAAATTTTGAAAAGTGAAATTTCCGACACAAAGCGAGTTGCGCGTGTCTATTGTGCCCATTCAGAAACTTTATCGCTTTAAATATTCACATAAAATTATTAATATGTCACTCATTTTGAAAAGTAAGATTTTTTTTGTACACCAAACAATTTTTTTTACAATGTATATTATAAATAGTGAAAAACATTACACTTGCATTTATTATAATATACTCGTATATTGTGTATTTGATTATCAGTTACGTTCGATTATTTGTGATCGTATATTAATGGTATTCTAAAAAATAAAAACTTCATAACATGTAGTAAATCGATAAGTTTTTTTTTATTAGCATGGCAACTATGAATCATTTCATCATCAAAATAACGTGTGAAAGTATTGAATAACACCCCATTTTGCATACGAAATTAGTGTTTTCAAAGTAGCTTTTCTATGTAATATTTATGTACATCGTTATAGAGTTTGTATGCAAATAAGTTAGTATCAATTGAAAGAACGTTAGCTGAAAAAAGCGTACATTGTTTGTAAGGTAGATACTTTTCAGTATGGAAATATGGACAGATATTCAGATTTCCGTACGTAAAGTTGGTGTTATTCTTTTTTCACCGTGAAATTACAATTGCTAATACAATTTCTCTTAGTTCCTCCGCTCTTGCGGTCTGGTGGGTTCTTGTTCTCTTCATATTTCCTCTTGGATATCTTTTACTTATTTTTTGTGCCTTACCTGATGCTGGCTAAGAGAAATACGGGAAATAATGTACCGCGTGAGAAATATTATTATGTGAGATGATTTATTCCAAGAGGGGTATTACATTTCTCCGGATTGTTGAAACTTGTTACCTATTATTTAAGATTTCTCTTATTTGGCTAAAAACATACAACGCAATATTATCCGTGTATTAATTTTTTTTTTTTTTAAATATAATCTAATGATTTTACTAAAATGTAAACACTGTAAACAATAATTAAATAAAACGATTTATTGTTTCTTGAACAATGATGTAAAACTCCATATTAAATAATTAATACGAAAACATCAGTTTTCTAGATGTTTTATTATATGTTAACATTTGAAAATGCCTTAGAAGGGCGTAACATCTCATTCCCATTAAATATAATAAAACTCCTAGAAAACTGAAGTTTTCATTCGTATTAATTTAATAAAACGATGAACTTCATCCAGTTTTGTGTTTATTTCGACTGTGTCCGGTTTCGACAGGCTTGCTAGCATCGACAAAAACAGATTCATGGCATCGACAGACTTGAGTTTGTCAATCCCAGCGTGCCTGTCGAAACCAGTCAATATCGAAATAAGGACAAAAGTGGAAGTACCTAGTTCTTAAAAAAATATCGTGAATAACATTTTTTTTCATTTTATTTACTCAAGTTGACAATGTATGTAATTATATGTATAGAGTTCTCATACCTATAAACTTAAAATCAATATAATTTGCACATGATCAATAAAAAAATATTTCTATAGATGTACTTATACCTTCAAAATATTTACTCTTACATTTCCACATTCCTTTAAATTATTTTGTGAAAACATAAATAGTGCATAAGTTAAGTTAGTTGGTCGTTATTATGTTGGAAATAGATTTGTATTTATCATTCAACTGAATTTTAACTTTAACGTTTTGTCCCCTAGACCACTGATTAAACCCCTTTTTATGTTCTATTTTATTTTATTACCTATAAACGATTCGACATTGAAATAAATAAATATACTTTACACAGAATAATTATATGTATTTATATTAATCATTTAATATCGAGTTTTTTCATCATTATTCAAGCAACCATAAATATATTTATACAAAGTTATAAAGAATGCAAAAAACATCTATTTTATTTTCACATCCTCCTAAGAAGATATTATATATTCAGTTGTTATTTTAATTATAGTAGAAAAGTATATATTACGATAATTGATGCCTGAAAACTTAGCGGTATGTTAAAGTACGCAACTTCGCAGAACGAGCTTTTTACGACATATTAAACTGTCTTAAAACGAGCATTCCTATAAAATTACGTTCCCCTAAGTGCTTGTCAATAAATGCACATAGCTGCAATAAATTCTTGGCAAATTCGCTGCAAAAAATGTCGGTTTCTTAATTTATGGTTATGGAACAAATTATTATTTACCCCAGTATCATTCGCGACTGCAATTACTAAAAGGTGGCATCTGACAATCGGAAGTGCAGGTAGCTACGTACCTGGATGAATAAAGTACGCAGGGGACCTCACCATCAAAAGTTTATTTTAAATTTAGCCCAATCATTCAAATGACAAAACAATAGAAGCTATATATTAATGAATACTTTTGTTAGATTAAACATTGTAAAGACACGTTGCGTTTATGAGATTTGAAGAATTTTAAAATAAACTGACTCTTCCGTTATCGAAACTTTATACAAAGCTGTAAATATTATAGCTTAGAATCATCAAGAAAATATCCAACCATAATAACAGCTACCACTATTCATTCTTTAAGGTCAGCGTTAGAACTTGGTCGAATCGGCGTACGTGTAAGACTCGCTGTATAAGTGGTGGAATCTATTATAGAGAGATGTGTCAGGATAGAGTAGTCTGGCAGTCCATTTTCTCTACCTAACCTTCCGATCAAACAGCTTGATGGTTTGTTGTTGTTGTTGCTCTTCATTATATAAATATATATTTTTCACCAAAATGTTTTAAAATAAGTAATTTAATCTTTAACAAAAACATTATTATTATTATTATTATTTTGTTGAATCGCTCTTTACACCATGACAGCGTGAACCAAATCGATGTAAAGGGTATTATTATAGCTATCATAGCTATCAAAAATCTGTCATACGCCATCGGATACTATGTTAATTGTGAATCAACACGCTGTATTTTCTAAATAGTTCATTATTTTGGCCAAAACACTATGATACCTTAACATTTAAAACTTTTAAATTTAATAACTTTGTTTTATGTATCACAATTTATTTTATTTTACGCGACAGCTGTTTCGTCAACCTATATTAACATCATTGTATTTTTATATTGCCTTACTAAAATTAAATCACAGACAGATACAGTTATCAATTTTCACAGACATTTTATAATGACTCAGGTGAAATATTTCACTCCCCTAAAATATAATTAAACTTCTAGAAAACATACGTTTTCATTCTTTTTAATAGTTTTATGTATGTATTTATACAACAATAAGGTTAAAGAAACAAATGTATTAAGATTTGCTGTGTTATTCTTATTGTCTTCTTCTTCTTGGAGTGCTATGTCAGGTTCCCCCCGAAGTCGGATATCACTCTGGCGTAGGGCTCTCTGTCCTGTGCCTGACGGAACAACTCCCCCACCCTCCGAATTCCAGTCTGCTCTTTAATATTTTCAAGCCAGGATATCTGGGGTCTCTTTTATGTGTCTACATTTTTTTTATACTTTAATGCTGAATTGTTTTTAAAGATATATTTGAGTCAGTTTCGTAAGTGTTCTTTATTCATTTTGTGGCCAACGCATTGCGATCGCCGCATCTTTTAATCGACAACTTGATCGACTAATTGCTGTCAGCTGGGGACTATAAATTTATTGGCCAAGTTGACATAAGTGTTCATACACACGCAGGGCCGGAATGGTTTACGATTGGTGAACAGCCCATATTTGGCCACACCAATTTTCCCCCCTAAAGGTGCTTCGTGTCCGGGATGACATCATTTTAAGGTAAAAAATATAATTATGGTAAATGAAATTTTAGAATGTAGTGAAATTTGCAGCTTTAATCTGAAATTAAAAGACTAGCATTATCTCTTACGAGTATTCCTAATTTGAATGTATGTATTTATGTTCAATAATCAAGTAATATCATTTATGAAATTTAAAAAAAAACTTATTATTAACAACCAAATAAAACTTAACTTTAAGTCCAATTATTGATATGTTCACATTGTCCTACAATTCTAATTAAATAACAAATACCCCCCTACCTACATACTCGTATATATTTAACTTCATTCCTTATAAGCTACGAATATAACATAGTAATATCAGGCAATACGTTTTATTTCCTATAAATTCTAAAACAATCCCGATTCAAAAAAGATGACTTATAATACTTCCTACATTTTTTAAAAGCGGTTTTTCTTATACAGTTTAGCATAATCAATATTATTGTAATATATTTAGAAGTTTTTCTTTAATATTAGATTAAACTTTGCTCATCCACGTATTTATTTATTTATTATGCTACTGGTATTATTGACGAAAATAATGTAAGTGGGATTGTTTTGTCGATATTGAAAACTTATATATAAAAATATAAATACTAGTTAAAATTTGTTTCTCTTTGTCAGCCCATTCAAACGAGTTTGAGAATTCCCTTGCTAGGCGAATCAAATTTCTTACTAGTATTTATATATTTATAACTCAAAATCTCTTTAAAACTGACAAAACAATCGTGTTTATTTTATAATTTTGATTATGTTACAAAATAAAAACCAAAACCGTCAATTTTATTTTATTAGCCTTTATTTTATTATCATTAACTTAGAAATGTAAATAAATAAAAGGATTCTGAATATAAATATTTTTTGAAAAGAATTAAAAACTTATTATATACATTTATTTATGTACGTAAATATATTGCAGAAGCTTTCCTTGCTGCAGTGATTTTTTTTTGTACTGTAACAAAATATCTTCATAATTGTTGGTTCGTATAGTGGTCTCTACATTATCATAGAGTTAGTAAATAATACATAGTTTTGTATATACAAGCACGTACTTAATACATTAACTATTTACCAAAGACAATACATTTAAGGACCTACTTTGAATTATAATATTGTAAGCATGATGAATGGGGCAAGTCACTCTAATAAATTAGTATGGAGAGGCCGAAAACTTTTTTATATTATCCACAGGGTGACATTTAATGGATTGCTAGGATAAAATATAACTTGCATACGAAAGTACTGATAGTTCGCACTTTAATCAAGTATCTACCTAATGCGCATGGAAACTAAACTAGTACAACTCACCCACACATTCATCAAATGCTTTTACTCACACAGTTATCTTATCGTAAACACGATACCTTAAGCGTTCGATTATTTATTTAAATACTACCGTATTTAGGTGAAGCGTGGAACCAACAAAATAAATTATAAAATCTTTAAAGATATGTTCTCATACGAATGTATAGTACCTACCTATTGTACAATTAATAATCTTAATTTATATTTAAAATTTACTGCAATAGTTTTTTAAGAGATAACAGGCGAATACGGCGAGTTGCCGAAACCGGTTAGAACTAAAAAAAAATACGATTGTAACAGACATATTAAATTTTCGGCGTTCGATTCCCGGCAACGACGGTGGAAAAATTCACGCTATCTAGTAGAATTCACAAAATAATAAAAATGACGATAGACGATTTATCTATCACATGTCATGAAAATCTATAGCTTAAAACATGTATACGGTAATTTAGCTCATGTATACAAAAATGTGGAAACTACTACATTTAAAGATCCAAGTGGCATCCCAAGAAACAGTACTCTTTGTTGCAAACCAATCCGAAAGATTGAGAAAATGGTAAAATCAGCATGATTAACATTAGAAGTATTCAATTAAATAAAAACAAAAACTTTTTTTTTTGTTTCTTGGACAATGATGTCAAACTCCATATTAAATCATTAATGCTAATGAAAACGTCGGTTTTCTAAAAGTTTTATTGTATTTTATGTGAATAACATGTTTCACCTGTTTAATGCATTATCAAATGTTTGATAATTTGGTATGTTATTTGACACATTTGATAATGCCTTAGACAGGCGAAACATGTCATTCACATAAAAAAAATATATTTGTTACATTTCCATCAAAACACGACAGATTTTTTTTTTTGTAAATACGAGTACATATCGAAATCGATATAATTTCTAATATACACTCGCAGTGAAAAATGTTTCATTCAATAAAAGCGATTCCCTCTGCTCCCTCGCGCCCCCTTAGCCATTGCTATTCCGGCCCCGTGCGCCGTGATTTGTGCCGCAAGCGAGTGGACGGATTAGGCGGCTTTCGTCGCCACCGCTTACCCCCTGCCGCATCCGCGCCCAATAAAACCTTTCGATAGATCTACGCGCGAGCCACACGAATACCAAACAGACACATCCCACAGCCGACGAGCGATAGCCAGATGAAACTGAAATACTACCAACCAAAACGAATCAAAATATTGTAAAAAAAAACATTTTTTAATTGTATCTCAATAGAGACGAAGATGCAAATTGGAAACTGAATATGGTTGATCAAGGTGTTTACAGGACTTATGCCCTCTCATTGGTTGGGTTAAGCGCACGCTTTATGTAATTACAACATTCCCTATTCAACCTTTCTTTATGACCATGTATGACAAATTTTTGGAAGTTGTATATATGTTAAAGTCCTATGCCAGATTTCACATGTCAGTTTCAATGTGCCATCTATGAAGATTTTGATTACATATGTCAATCTTTTTAAGATTACTCTATATGTAATCTACATACTAACGCCATCTATGGAGATTTATGTTTATTAAGCATTAAGCAGAACATATTTTTAACTCAATGTGAATGGCTATCCCGCCATTAGCGCATTGTTAGAAGCCGCCTGGAGATGTTACACTCCTATCTATATGCCAAAAAATAGACCAAATATGATTACAATATTTTTATACATTCACAAAAAAAAACGTTTTATTTAGTTGTAGAAAGTCTTGGGATATTGGATGTACAATCACTTCTTGGCATTGTCCATTCCACAGTTTGTGACGTCATCAACTTGGTTTTAATTATGTTCATCTTAAGGCCAACTTTTTAGAAGCTTCATTTAACTCCTTTACCGGTATGTGCCGTATATGATTATGCCTTTGGAGTCCCATGGTAGATTTTTTAAAGCATATTCCAACGCCAAAGTAAACAATTTGCGGGAAGTGCTTAGATGCGGACCGCTCAGGTTAGTAGGGAGTGGATAATACGAGATCAAATCAAATCAAATCAAATCAGTTTATTAACTCAAAAGACATTACAAACAGGAAAATGTTTAAGGCATCTATTGAGTACAGGTAAAATATTATAAAAATACAACAAAGTACCAGGAACGCATTAGAGATGATTCGACCTTAGGAAGACAATATACTTTCTAAAGTCAAGAGTATTTGTCCCCTGAACGTACCTTCACTAATATAAAAGACGTCCTACGTCCAGGAGTGGACATTATCAAACGTTAAATTTTGTGATACGAGTATGTTATTTGACAGATTTGATAATGCCTTAGACAGAGATTTGGGATGTACAAGGAGCCTTCATGAGTGGACGTGGATGCATGGACCAGATTTTCGCACTCCGCAGTCTAACAGAGAAGGTTTTGGCCAAGGACCGAAAACTTTTCTGTGCGTTTGTGGATCTGCAGAAAGCGTATGACAGAGTTGATAGGAAAAAACTTTGAAAGGTCTTGGCCGAGTATGGAGTGGGCACAAAACACATTATGTTATTAATTCACATTTGTATTTACACATTTTTAAATGTTGTGAAAATATAAGGATTTGTTATGTTAATCAATTTTTATTAAATTGGGCCCCATATGTTGAGAACCATTAAAAGTTATCTACCATCCGCCAAAGTAAAAGTCAATGCACCTTGCCAGGTACATAGTAAAAAAAAACAATTACATTCTCATGTGACATAAAAAAATCTAACCAATTTTATTGTCGTAATTACCTCACGAGAAATAAAGAATACCCCTTTTTACAGATTTCTTAAATTACTTGCAAGATTGTGGGTAATGGGGATTCCATTCTTGATACAATCTATCGTTTTTAATACTCGTGTAAACACACCGCATTAGTCTTTGTGTCCTTCTTGATTCGATTTTTTCATGTATTATTGTAGAAAAGCCGGGTTCACACTGTGAGAGACCCGATATGAAACAATGCTACGAAACAATTAGTTTGTGCCTTCAAATTGAATTGTTTGCCTTTTGTTTTATTCTGGCGGGCCGACAGCTTTTGTTTTAGTGCATTCTATGGAATCAAACATTCTATTTATTTAAATGTAAATGCTGGAAATCTTATTCGAGGACATTTCTAATTTATTTCAGTGCTATTTTTTTACCTTGCATTAGATTTTGTTTTGATTCTAGCTATTGTTTTGAAAATATAAAGCCAAAAAGCATTAAATGCTTGAATCTATTTGCAAAATGAACAACCGCAACAAACCAACACGCCGTTTCCCCGGAGGGACACATTAGATAGACCGCCACACTACTCAATCCTCACATACCTCTCTAGCTTCCTTCACATTCATAAAGCGAGTCATATACGCACGTCGATTCTTTCACATGGCCGACCATGATTACTTTGATCATGCTAAGTTTTCCTCGGTCTACCACGACTCTGTACTCCATTCACATCGTTAACGTATAATTTCTTAAGTATTCTTTCTTCATCCATGTTTTCCATAGGTATGTCCAAACTAAATGAATAAATGTTTATATGGTATACAACATGTTTACAGATAGAAATATACCCAAGCTTTGTTACGTATTTTTTTACTGCCGACCGGTTTCGATCCTATCTTCGATAGATCAATAAAGTAAGAGAATAAGAACACATTTGTGATCGTTTTGACAATATGATTATATTGTACTATCGAAATCGTTTGACAGTAAAATTAATAAGAGTACATATTCCTTGTAAAAAATGTATCTGTGTGCGTATATGCTGGTCGCTTTATCCGTACATAAAATCAAATGGACACATAGTAGGTACTTAGGACCTATTGTTCCAATCACATAATATGATATGCCTATTTAGTTACACACACATACAGACTCATACATATATTATTAATGAATAGATAGATAGACACAACAAAGCTAGCCTAAGGCGATCGATACCTAATTGTTAACAAAGGTAGTAGTTCTATGTAAAATATATTTTCAATTTATGCATTTCATTTGTATCTATACGCAGATATTTATATCTATATTTGATATGTAGTAAACAGCAATATCACAAAATATTCCATATATCTTAAATGTGGTTATAATACATTATTGTGTACATATGAAGACTTCAAAAAATGCTAAATCTGTTGGACTGATATTTTTTATTTTCCATCTCTCTTTTCTCCCCCGAAACTGCCACCTTCCCACAGGGTCCGACAGTCTGCCACGACACCATCCAACCATACAGTTTCGGCCTACCGACGATTCTTTGCCCTAATGGGTCATCAAACAACATTATTTTAGAGCCTCAGATCCCCTATACGGTGTAAATGCCCTATCCATCGCAATTCTGATGTATCACGACGTATTGTCATAGACTATATTGACCTGACCTTACCAAATTCTTAATATATTTTCAGATCCAATATTCTATTCCTGAGAAGATTTAAATCTATTCACATAGACAAATCACGAAATTGAAATTGAATGTAAATACATGAAATTGACCATAACTTACTTACTCCATGTTTAAATTCGGAACAATCGATGAGCGTGCGTGTCGTGATGTATGAATGTAGAGTAAGAAGTTGATCCCAATTATTTGCCATTTTCAACAATTTGAATATCGAATATTAGAATTCAAACATTTCGAAAAATCGAATTACATTTAGGTACATAATAAACATATGAAAGTAAACCTTGAATAAAAAAAAATAAGCATTTAAATTTTGAAAAAAGATTCTTTCTAATATTTGAACCTTGAATAAAACAAAATAAGCATTTAAATTTTCTAAAAAGATTCCTTCTAATATTTGAAGAAAAAAACTAACTAACTAACCATCACCCCATTTCCCCGGAGGGGTAGGCAGAGAGGATGGATCGCCACAATGCTCTGTCCTGGCATACATCCCGGGATTCTTCTACATTCATACATCGTACCATGCACGCACGTCGATTATTCCGACTTCGAATGTGGCCGCTTTTTAGTAATTGATTAATTTGGTCATGCCATGTTTTCCTCGGTCGTTCTCGACTTCTTTTTTCACTCACGCTACTTGTGTACAACTTTTGAACCATTCTACTCTCATCCATTCGTTCCATATGTCCAAACCATCTCAGGGATCCTTTTTTAATTTTATCCATGATGCAGTCATCTGCCTTACATTTCTCTCTTATTTCATCGTTCGGTATTCTATCATACAATGTTTTCGTGCACATTCTTCTTAGTTATCTCATTTTACGGCGTTTATCCTGCTTTCATCCTTCTTTTGATAGCATTTAAAATTTGAAAAAAGATTCCTTTTAATATTTGAACCTTGAATAAAACAAAAAAAAACTTTAAATTTTGAAAAAAGATTCCTTCTAATATTTGAACCTTGAATAATACAAAATAATCATTCAAATTTTGAAAAAAGAATTCTTCAAATATTTGAACCTTGAATAAAATAAAATAAGCATTTAAATTTTGAAAAAAGATTCCTTGGAATATTCGAAATCCGGTATTTTGATTTGATTCCATTGCTGTGTTCCTGGTTTATATGTTGCCAAACATGCCCGAGGACCGAATAAATTAATGTTGGCATGTATCGCCAGTTTATGTCCGATATTAATTATGTATAACACTAACTACTTGCCTAGCCAAAACAATATTTATCGCATAATAGAATTCTTATTGTTTCAATGGACTATTGCTTGAAGCGGATCTAAATATTATACATACATGCGTACTAGAAATATCACATTCTCAAACATTCGTCAATGCGATATCAACTGTGTTTTGTTGTCCAAATATAATTTAAATGATATTTTAATAGTTTTATTTTATTTCTTCTAAATTCGCCAAACTTTGTATTGTAGATGCTGTATTTCTCTTTTTATTTTTTTATAAACTTTGTTTATACTACACACACATTAAAAAAATTAAAATTACATAGACACGTTTCGGACAACCAGTCCTTCTTCAGTGATACATATTATAAAGATACATATATAAAATTGTTTACTTGATCTGATAGATTTATTTTGGAACGTTTATGCTTCTGTTATAACAATAATTATCTTTCTTAATAATTTCTTATAATTTTTCAAAAGCAATAATAATTTTATCAGTTGAATTTACGGCGTAATTATTTCTACGGTCTTTCAAGATTTTGTGGACCATTCACAAAATGAACGTAAATTTTTTTTCATCAATCTTAAAACCTTCTCAGGAATCTTTTGATCCAATTTATTTCTTTCCTATAACATAAAATAAGACTTATAGAATACTATTGTTTTCGTTGTCGATCTTCGTGGCAGAGTGGTAAGAGCTCTGACTTCCATACCGAAGGCCCCGGGTTCGATTCCCGGCGATGGCAGTGTGATTGTCATACTGTCATTGGTCTAGTGTATAATTATCGTGACAATAAAATGGGGATAGATTGGCCACCTATCGCATATCATAAGAATCAATATAATAGCTAAAATAAAGTGTACCTATACAATAATTGGGTTCAAACGACCTGTTGTATACAAGAAAAAAAAAGTTATGTACAAGGTAAACAGATGGAGGGATTTTGGTGGACTCGTTCGTTTTCTAGAAGTTTTATAATATTCAATAGCAGGAACATATTTCGCCTTACTAGGGTTTATACAAATGCAAGGAAGCAAACAAAAAATGACACTCAATGAAAATTTCACTTTTCATCAACCATGAATATACTCTTAATTAATATTATGTATAATATAATATCACAATCTTGTCTATTTTTTCAGAGTTTGGCATTTTATCGTACACAAAGAATTCCGCACAACCATAGGAGATATTTAATTTCGCTGGTCCGTGATTTACTTGACGTTTCTGTACAATAATCGATACAACAACCCACCAAAACACTATTCTAATAATGTTTGGAATGGCCAAAAGAACTGGACTTCGGTATTCAAGAAGATATCCGATTCTTAGTTCATCACCATAATGTATTGCAAAGTCACGAAACATGAATTTTGATTTTACAACATAAAAAACAGCAGTTTAATGTTTAAAAGTGATTTTGTTATTTCACTGTCCAGAGTTGGAGAACGGCCTTTTGCTCCTGAGGGCATGCATTCTTTCAGTCTATTGTGTTTTTTTTCAACCGATATTACGAGTATTTTCAATCGTCCGATACTTCGGAGGTGTGGGAGGGGCCCTTGTAGGCGGTACATAGAAATTAAACAAAAAAATGCATTGAATGTCTGATGTATTCTTTATTAATTACTAACACCCACAGTACTGAATAACTTCCTATTTGGTATGCATAGATACCTGACTATGTACCAAATATCGTGGACAAAAAAATATATTTTTTGTATCAATTCATATGAACATATTTGTTTCAACGAAGAATTGTTTTAATTTATTTTTTTGGTACGAATATCGTGATATACAAACTGGTACACTAAAAAACTTCACGTTTTCTTACAATGCATCAAGGACAATGGCTATATTTATATATAGTATCAGATCATCAGATTCAAACGCTTATCGTAATGTCAAATTCGTACACTAGCACACACAGCAATATTTTTCCCATTAACTTATTTAGAATAACCATACAGCATAGAATTGTTTACTTAGACAGCTTTTTTTTACGTTTAAAAAAACTTGTTTTACTTAAATGCTATTTTAACTAACTAACTAACTAACTACTAACTAACGCCGTTTACATTCATACATCGTAACATGCACGCTCGTCGATTTTTCCAACTTCAAATGTGGCCGCATTTGAGATTTTTTAATAATTTGGTCATGCCATGCTTTCCTTGGACTTCAACGGCTTTTTTTTTCACTCACAACTGCATTATTCCACTCATTATTCCATTCATTATTCCACTCACATTCCAGCTCTTGTGGCTATTCCTTTTACGTCTGATGGGAACATTGTTGGAAGGTGATTTGGTGGGTTGTTGGTTTAGGCGGGGGCATGATTACTTAGATTTGGGAGGTTTGATTCAAAATTTCTTACGCAAGCCGGGCATCTGGGCTTCTATGAGAGTACCGCTACTGTATCCAAACCATCTCACGGATGCTTTTTTATTTTTTACTTATGATTCAATCATCTACCTTACTTTCCATATTTTATCGTTCGGTATACTATCATATATCGTTTTCCTACACATTCTCCTCAATGATCTAATTTCTACGTCGTTTATCCTTCACTCACTCTTATTTTGCCAGCTCCAAGCTTCACTTTCTAGATAATGATTGACACTAGAATAGAACTTGCTATTTTATACATAGGTATTCATTCAAGTAGTAAATATTATAAGTGTAAATGTTATATACGCTGGGCAGACACTCGTACAAATTGTTTTCTAAATGTTCCGTATCTGTAATTGTTTCTAAACATGTGTCTATTTCAAGGCATTGCATATTAGAATAGAAAAAAATAATACTAAAATAAATCAGGCATGGGCGGCGCGTAATATTTTAATGTATTTATTTATATCATGGTATACTTACTATTAGCCTTTGTATTTAATTATTATTTACACTAAAAATATGTACCAACAAAATAATTCTAAAAACTATTCTAAAATAAATATTAATCAAAGTAATTAAATTTCAATTATAGAAGATTAGTAATATGTTGGCTGCTTATATAGGATACTACAATACATAGGTAATATTTGATATTCTATTAGCAAGGCAAAATATGTCACTTCCTTGTCGAAAACGAACATTACCATTGATATTAAATACTTGTTATGGAGTTTTACACCAATGCAAATAAACCGTTGAATTGTTTGACCATTAGTAAAATGTAATTCTAAATAGAAAATACAAAGTAGATAAATAGGTTTCATATATTTGTAAACAAGTTTTATATAAATATTTTGAATATCTTTTTTATGTACCTATGTGTGTGCCTATATAATTCGGAGAAAATTTGATGTGACGAAATATGTGCATTTTTAAATTTGGTGTCAATTTATGTAAAAAAAATTACAGTAGAATATTGTAACCGGTTTAATATTTTTTTATCCATATACAATGGTTGAAGAGCATTTTATTTATTTAATGTGTAGTTTGAATCAATATTCTAATCAAATATTTTAATATGAACGGATATTTTTATTTTCTTTCGCGGAGCACCAATGGCCGTTAGAAAACGCAGTGATCGATGTTCTCATTGCTCACTGTGGCCGTCCATATAATTAACCTGGCAAAATCTACGTGAAAGCAATTGATCCCATGTAAAAAAAAAGCGTGCCCATGCTGTTCAACATATGTACGGCCGTAATTACTGTAATCATTTATTCAAGCAACTCAAAACGTACGCATAAAAAATCATGTATCCAGACATTGTCAGCCGCTCCAGCGGACAGCAGTGTTTCTCGATTATTAAAAATAAATATAGCGAAATGTTGATTTTCGTTAAGCCCACGCGTCGCTACCACGTACCGTCACCGCAATCAACAATTCTTCTTTTCAATCTAGCGGTATTAATCTGATGGTAAAAATTCTACCAATTAAAAAACAAAACAACAAAAAAAAACAAGCAAATAAACATAAACGTAGTTTACTGTTTCTGAAACAAATTTAATGAATTTCAAATGCTGATATTAGTAAGGAATGTAGGGCGGAAGAAATTATTATGAACAAAATACTGAATAGATCACTGCTGATGATGAAGAAAGAATGTTTAAGAAAGTATACCTACAATGTGAATAGAGTACGTAGTACTACCCTTTCGGGGAAACGATGGTTTGTTGTTCTTGTTGAAACAAATTTATAACATGGGAATGAGATTTGATAATACCGTAGTAAGGCGAAACGTGATATTCCCATAAATATGAAATAAGCTTCTGAAAACTATACGTCTACATTCGTATTAATTAAAATCATAATATCTTAAATACAGTATGTGTAAAGATTAAAAAATAAAGCATTTAAAAATGTGTCATTTTTTAATAATATTTTAATAATGTAATAAATATTTTTATAAATGCGTTTCATAACGACAGAGCGTTTTAATTTTAATGTATTTTTATTTAATCTTTTTATTACATCAATTATCGATTAAAATCTTTAAAATATGTCATTATGGAATTCTACGGTACTGTGAACATTAAGATTATCAAAAATCAATTATTCGGTTAAAAAATTAGACAAAGTGAGTTACTCGCTTCATCTTTTGAGCAATCAATATGTGCACGGTGAAAAAAAACCTCCCAGATCGTCCGTCCGGCTAGTAATGTTGTGTACTTAGTTAATTGAATTGAAGCTATGCTTATGTGTATGTATGGTAGAAGATTTTCAAACAGTATAGTTCCGTATCTAAATCACACCATTCTACGTACATACATAATTTATATGTATGCATATAGAAACCACGTAGTTGAACAGAAAAATTCAACACTCTTTAAATTTAGAATTTACAATAGGGTAAATAGAGGTATTATTATTTAATCGTTACCATGGTATTACCTATCGTCTAGAGAATTCTATCGGTAGCCTTCTATAAAAGCTTGGTTATTGCAGTATGTAACGTTTTAAAAATTATCACGGTATTTCCTGCATCACGACTATACCTCCATTTATCCTACGTTTAAAATAGATGAAATTTAAGGATTTTATAATATTTTTATATAAACTTTATTTATAGAACAAATTTTTTGATGATTTTAAATTTTATGCGCATTTTATGATATTTTAATGAATATTTTAATAAATATTTTATGACGCGAATGATAAACAATTATCTAGTAATAATAAAAAAGTAATTAATAAAATATTTATTATAAATTATTACATAATAATTATAGATATATGATAGTTATTAATCAGAATGGAATTCCATACACCAGGAATAGGGTCCAATCGATAAATAAATAAATTATCCTATATATAAACAGTGAATTTGGTCGTTGTTTTAATTATATTTTGAAGATTTTTTATTAATAAATAATTATTATTAAATAAGTTATTATATTAAAAAATAATTACGAAATTATTCCGAAACAGTAATGCCAAAAATTTTGAATGTTGACATACCTTTCAAAATTCTTGTACTTTTCATATAAAATATTTATTATTGATTATAACTCAAGTTTAATTAAGAAAAAATATGATTGAATAATTGAGACATGTTTCGCCTTACTGAGACAATATTGTACATTTGATTTAACCCACGTAAGACGAAACATGATCGTGTCTTATAATACATTTATTAATTCAAGAATATTTTTTAAATCAGTATTAAATAACCATAAACATTGTTTGCATGTTACGTATCAGTACATAATAGATTATTTTCACCGCGAATTAGCTATAATAAAAGAATTATTGTTATTATATTTATGATCTAACTATAATCATTAGAGTTCCTCCAAACGAGGCATCGCATACTCGTATGTATAGCAAACGCTGTAATTTTAAAACTAGTTTTAAAACAAGATTATCAACTTTGGGATCGAAACTAAGCGTGATCTAACGATATTTTAGCCTTGAAACATTTCATCCAAGTTTACGTTGCGGTAGGTTATTTGATTCCGTTAGGACTCGAATATTTCGTTTAATTTTAACCTAATTCTTGAATAATTTCGAAGAAGATTTACATAAATGGGAATTACGGTTAAACCATTTTAAAAAATATGACTGGTAAAATCAATATTGAATTAACTATTTATTCATTTATAGAGGTAGAAATCGACATTAAGGGATTCAAATGTTTCGCCTTGCTGTTTTTATCGAGTATTAAAAAAAATAATTGAAAAATTATGGCTCAGCTGCGCTTGAAAAACATACTTATACATAATTCAATCAGCATTGATGAAAATCTGTAATCATTCCTGATATTATAATAACAAAAAGAATTTGGAAGGTCTTTGTTCGCAATGGTTTCATTATATTATAATAAACAAAAGGTTTTTTTCCATCTGTATCAAAGATTATTATAAAGTTTGATATCTAGTTTAGTTCGAGGTTAAGATATCTTATTTTATCGAGAACTCCGCCATTTCGTGATGTATCCATAGCTATGGTCCAAATGGGTATTATTGATGATTTTATCTCCGAGCACAAAAAAAACCTTGCCGTTTGGGATAGCAATCAAACATTTGAACACGATCAGTTTGGAGATCAAAAATTTTCATTACAATGAAACAGTATTAGAGAAGCAAAAAATATTAATGTAAAAATATAATTCTACCGCATTATCGAGTCTCTGGTTCGAAGTTCTGATCGATGGCTATTTATTATTTTTGTTATTTGTAAAACTGGTTATCTTAATAGGATAAGCGTTCATATTATACATATATTTATGACATAAAATAGTAAAATATATCACTTTTATATATATATTCGTAGTATGACACATTTAGAAATCAATTTTTGTAAAATTAAAAACGTTAACAACGTGGAATTTCAATTTTTTTTAAAAGATAGCCGTTTTTTTTTCAATAGAATTTTTCTCGATATGTTTCGAAGGTTTCACACCTTCATCATCGGGAGGACGATATAAATTATGTTAACATCGTTCTCTCGATGATGAAGATGTAAAATTTTCGAAACGTGTCATGAAAATTAAACTCACAAGTGGGAAAAAAAACTATTTTGATTCAAAGAAAATAATTTTATAAATCTTTCATATTCATTAAATTGTACATGTAATATAAAATATAAGTTTTAAAGTGATTTAATAAAGAAACTTTTTTCATTACACGCTCTCTTTCTCTCTCCCCGAGATGCAATTTCATGCACGGGATTCTGCGCGTAATTAAGCAAATTCGCGATAGTATGATAAGCCGCCGTCTCGCTGCATGTATCTTTATTAGTTTGGGTATTAGTTGCACCGCTTCCCACCGTATCCCCACTTCCTCCCGAAACCGGAAGCGCCGCCATGGTGTAGTTTTCCATTTCCTTCTCCGCCACATTCACTTCCCAGAACTCCCGCCGATTCGCGAGGCGATAGGGAAAACTTCAAACACTTCCGAGAAACTGTTTTAGTTCCTTACCGAGAAATAGAAAAATATTTTTAGTTTGAGAAAATCGAGAACGATACCTACTCTAATTGATTTTTGGAATATTATCTAATGAGTATTATTTGAATACAATGTCATATGTTTTCCCCTCTTTTTAAATAACGAATAATAATAAAATATTTATTATGACCATGATTACGATATAATATCTTTGAAACATTAAACTGCTAGAAATTCTCCCTATGATAAAGGTATAATGATAAATGGTACTTATAAGGGCGATTATACATATCGAAGAAAGAAATTAACAAAAAATTGCGTGAAATAAATGTTACAACACATTAAAAATTAAAAATATATATATTTGTCTCATATTATTGTACTATATAAAAAAATGATACCTGAAGCAATACTGAAACAATGCCAAACATTATAAAGTAAAAATCCTTGAATTGGTTATTTTTAAATTCTCTTTAGTTAATACATAATGCAGTTTTCGGGAACATAGTCAGCTGCAGGTATAAAAACATCATTTCTGCAAATTGAGTCAACAGGACGCGACAGAGGCAGCTGCTAGAATTTCAATGATGAACTGCTTTTTTTTCGAGGGCTTTCGGCCCGATTTCGAAAGCTTTCGGGCACAACGGCCGAGTTACGCGGCAAGGTGAACATATTGAAAATACCAACGGTTGTTTTGAATCTTCAGTTTAATATTCGTGTATACTATATTAGTGTGAAGTATTTCCAGTAAGCCAACTTTGTCACAACGTCTATATCTTGAAATGATAATTATTTTATCTGCCCTCTGGCGTTGTTCGATCGGTTTTGGTTTGTACCTTTTTTTAGTACCTAATTCATTTTTGACCTTGAACAATAAATTTGAGATTGCAATCAAAATTCATGGCACCCCTCATAATACATAGCGAAAATATTATGAAAATAAAAAAATACGTTTTTGACTCTGTATATTGAAACCGTTTATGTTCAGCTCATAAACTATATAGGTTCAATATTTTTTGCCATTTTTTTTTAAATATTATAGATATGCCTAGTTTATTACAAACAATAAATGACGTCAAAAAGATAACATTTGTATGAGGTTTTCTAATTTAAACTTATATATTTCTGGAACAATTTTATTCATTTCCCGTTCTATATATTCTAAATAAATCAACATTGTACATTATAATTAATAAAAACATCCTTATTGCAGAAATAATCTTCCGTTTTTAGGAATTGACTTATTTCGCCATGCTTTGGCTTTAAGCACATAGGTACCAAATTGAAATATTATAAACAGCGACATATTATTGATCGCAAAAAAATATTAAAAATCTCGTTGCTTCAAAGATAACTCATATAGTTCGAATTTAAATAATTTCTGTGCAATGAATTATTCATCTCGCTCGTATGCTCGTACAAACAAGCTAGAGAGAAAGAGATAGCTTACATCCGGTAGACGGTTAACCTTTCACGCACTAACAATCGAACATCGAATTAAGTTTTTTTTTTGCAAAATTAATAAGGGATTGTATTGTATTTCTCGCAAATATTATGAAAATTATCGAACCAACCAATTGTTCAAGAAACTGAAAATAAACCGATTTAATAATCACTTTACATTCGAATTAATTTTATGATTGGGTAAATTAAATACACACAGGTATTTATGATTATTTAATAATCATAATATTCAAATCGTTATTTTCAGAAAAAAGTGCGTTTTATTCAATATTTAAAAAAAGAAAGCGGTAAAAATGTAATAAAGACCGATAGAGTACTTAAAAATATGATCAAAATGGTGAACAACCGAACCTCCTACCCTGTAGTACCCACCTCCCCGTCCTGTAGCAATAGGGGTTGGTCCGGCTACCCCTGCGCGATACTATCGGCCATTGTTAAAAGCTGCCCGACTAGTTCGTGGGGTGTAATTATTTCATTCCCGGTCCCGCCGTATCGAAAACAGCAATTTTGTATCTGCTCGAATTTTTTTAAATTTAATTACCATCTGATTTATGGCGGAATCAATTTAAGACTTATTAAATCATATAGTATAATTCTTACCACAAATCAAATTACTTAACAAAATGTACTGTATATATACGTGTATGCAAGAGTTAGTAAATATTACACACATGTAAAAGCCGTGTTTTTCATTAATACGAATGATAATGTTTAAATAATTAAATCGAATGAAAACGTTAGTTTTCTAAAAGAGGTATTATATTTTATGGGAATGACATGTATCGCCCTTCTAAGGCATTATCAAATGGTTACAAGATTTGATAATGCCTTAGAAGGGCGAAACATGTCATTCCCATTACCATAAATATAATAAAGCTTCTAGAAAACTGACGTTTTCATTCGTATAAATTATTTAATATGGAGTTTTACGTCATTGTTCAAGAAACCATAGGTAATGTTTACCTTTGAAAATGTCTCGATGAAGCGAAATAATTAATTCCCATAAAATATAATAAAACTTCTCGAAAATAGAGGTTATCATTCTCTTTAATTATTTAATTTGGAGTAATACGTCCTTGTTCAAAAACAGTAAATAAATTTAAAAAAAAATAGTAAGATTTGTGTATAATTTTTAATGTTTTATTTATGTACAAATAATTTATCAAGTACAAGTTTTTCGTTACTTTCAACTAAGGCAACCCATTTTAGGCAAGATCTGAGCACTAACTTGTAATAATATAAACTAAAAACAAGAAACAAAGAAACGATTTAATCCTAACTTATCTTACTTTAAAATAAATGTGCCTATAAAATATTTTCGTGGAGCTCTTTTTTTGGTTGTCCATCACATTTTTGCATCAATATGTTAATTTAACAATATACCTACTTAGGATATCATATTATGCAGTTTACTAATACACGGATCCGGAACAGGATTGAACTCAAATGCATATATTTTGCATTATATAGAAGTAACATTTTTAAATATAAAAAGTAATTAACTATCATGCCGTCTTCCTGAAACTCAATCCATACATCCTGTGATTTACGCACATAGATATCTCCGTGCGTAAAGTGATCGACATTAAATATTTGATTTAGATTTTTTTTTAAATAGAAGTACTAGAATATAAATATAATTTTATTTTTCGCAGTGTAATTCAACAATAATGTTTTTTTTTTAATAAAACGAGCACTGATATTATTTTGATTAAGTGCATTTTGGTTATCAACTGATGTAGAAAGTATTTAATCTTCGAAACGTGTCGAAAATTGTGTTGCTCGTGTATGTCTATTATTTACATAAAATTCTAATATATTTTGTAGTTTGAAAACTAGTTGATAGAAAATAAAGTTTAAATTCTCAATTCTGTGTGATATGTTTAAAATACTAACCATTTTTTTTGTATTTATGTATCCTATCACTTTGGTATATTATAAAAGAATGAGAAGAAGAAGAAAAATCCTGATTGATTGTGGGTAGTAATAAATTAGATTGAACTCTATTTCCTGCGAAATACATTGTAAGCATTAATAATATGCAAAACATAAGAAAAACCGTTTAGCCTTCCTACCTATGTGGCTCTACTCGCCTACCTACACACACCACACAATAAACCAGAGGAAATCGATAAGGCGCAAGAACATAAGTCTGAGATGAGAATAGATGTTTTAGTTCGCACGTTCTCTCGTATTATTATCTTATTTGAGGAGCGTTCTAAGAGTTCAAACTCGCGCAACACGTTATTCCGCTGCGGTAAAGTGAATTTAACAAAAACTGTACAGGTATATATTGTATTTAAAAGATTTATTTAATGTGTGTATATATACACACGTTGAGTTCTGTTGAAGTTTGCTGTGCCGTGTGGCTTTCAGTGGGAATTTTATCCAAGAGTTCCCGCGTCACATCACACGAACGATAAATCCATAAGCCCTAATTTCATGCACATGTGAAAACACGCCAGGCAGTGGTGGGGTAATGTGAAATATTTCACATTTATTCCTGCATTCCACATTTCACATTCGTTCATATCTCTCGGATCTTTCGTCTAGCCGAGAAAGTATGTCGTGGCGAGTACCTAAAATCTGAATTTTATAAAAAAAACGAGATATGTTTATTTTTAAATAATACTGACAGTAATATTAAAAAAATCACCGCCGTACCTTTAAGATGTTTTACTGACTAATAAATAAATAAATAAATTTGGTAATCCATTGTTTTGGCGGAAACACTTATTTTAACATTATTCACTGTTAAATTAAAACACTGTTTTAATATCAAAAATTTAGTTTATTTTTAATAAAGTCGTCACGACAGCTATTTCGGTAACCGATGTTACCATCGTCAGGGGTTACAATAAACTATTTATCTTTAGTTTATTGTAACACCTGACGATGGTAACATTGGTTACCGAAACAGCTGTCGCGGCGATTTTATAAAAAATAAACTCAATTTTTGATATTAAAACAGTGTTCTTAATTTAACAGTGAAACACATTTTTTATTTATTATTCTAAATAACGTTAACTATGAGACCGAGGAAAACGTGGCACAATCAAATCAACCAAATATAAAATGTTGGCCCAAGTCGAAGAAATCGACGTGCGCATATGACACGATGTTTGAATGTTGAGGATGCAAAAGAATAATGCCAGGAAAAACAGTGTGGCGGTCCATTATTTCTGCGAATACCCTTAGGGAGACGGCGTGATGGTTAGTTAGTTAGTTATTTTTAGCAATGTTAAAATTATTAATTGTGTTTGTACCTAGATATGTATTTTAAGTAACGCATTTTTTAAGTATTTATTTTTCTAAAAACATCCGATTAAATCATCCGAAAGTGAGAAATCAGATCTGTATGAAAAATCGCATTTAAATATTCAAATATGGAACGTGGAACACGACCGACCTATCCCTGTCTTCTGTTTCTCGGCGTGTCCCACGATCTGATCCGATCTTTCCCGACTTGAGCGCGATAGAGAGAGAAGGGCTTTGCAAGGCGGCGTGCGGCGGAGAGAGACGCCCGCGCGCCCAGAGGAGGGGGGTAAACCGAAGTTTGAAACATAGGACAGGCGGGGCTTAGCTACAAATCACTCAATGTCACATTTTGACGTTTGAGATATTAGGTCGTTTTTTTTGCGTCCCCCTCTACTGAATCCCTCTGCTCTTTTTCATATTTTTTTTTGTTCTTTAGATAGCCTCGCGTGAATTGTACGCAGACAATTCGGTTTGAGGGAAAATCAGGAAATTGTTATGGATATTATTAAATATGTGCAACCCGTTCTAAGACAATTATTTTCTATATTAAGAGTCCAGAGCATGTTGTAGGTCGAGTGTAAATATAATTCAGTGGTGTACCTAAAGTGATATTTTAAAAATCAAGTTTAAATTATGATGGCAGTGCACAATGGTGTTCTTGTGCCGACCCTTATGTATGGAAGTGAAGCATGGAACTGGCAAAAGAAGGATGAAAGTAGAATAAATGCAGTAGAAATGAGATCTCTAAGACGAATGTGTGGCAAATCTGTTTATGATAGAGTGACAAATGCAAGTATAAGAAGTGAATGTGGTGCGAATGAAAGTGTTATGAACAAAATAAGGAAAGGGTCATTAAGATGGTTTGGACACATGGAAAGAATGAGTGAAGACAGAATGGTAAAGAAGGTATATGTAAACGGCGTGAACGGAGCTAGAAATAGAGGAAGGCCGAGAAAAACGTGGCACGATCAAATCAATCAAATATTGAATGTCGGTCACGTGAGGAGTCGGAAAAATCGACGTGCGTGCATGACAAGATGTATGAATGTAGAGAAAGCGAGAGACGTATGTCAGGACAGAACAGTGTGGCGTTCCATTCTTTCTGCCTACCCCTTCCGGGAGACGGCGTGATGGTAAGTTAGTTAGTTAGTTAAGTTTAAATTAAAATAAAATAAACATTTTTTTAAAAATTTCGTAAATTTTGATCTCTTTCAAAACAATTTTACATTTTATTTACCAGTGTTTTTTTACTCCGTCTTTGAATAACCCAATATATTTTATTCTCAAACTATAATCTGTAATCAAAACGAAAAAATATTTTTTAATAGAAAATCATTGTACATATTTCAAAGTCAACATACTTTTGTGTATGTATATTTAAATTTTTTAAGAGTTAATGCATATTTTTTGTTGGATAATATTGCGGTTTTTTGTTTATCGCTTAAAATTTTAATGTATGATACACGCTATATATGAAATATACATATTTTAACATTTTCGGATCGTCCAGCTGACAACATGTGCACATTACGTGTTATATTATTTTTATTTTATTTTATATCATTGTATTTTATATTATTTGTTCAAGATTAATTTTGTGGACGTTGGACGATCGTTGGAGATGCCTATTGGTGGCGATGAGGTTCGCAACCCATCACACCGCGTCTCCCGCGGGGGCGAAAAGAGAAGGATGGAGTGCCGCATCAAGTGTGGCAGTCCATTATTGCTGCTTACCCCTTCGGGGAGACGGCGTGATGGTTAGTTAGTTTTTTTTTTTATATTTTATGATGCCTGAACTAACTAAAAACTAACTAACTAACCATCACGCCATTTCCCCAATTGCAGTAGGCAGAGACGATGGATCGCCACAATGCTGTCCTGGCTTACCTTTCGGGCTTCCTCTACATTCATACATCGTACCCATGCCTTAAGGGCTTTAATATCAGCTTTAAAAAGATTTCTTATTGAAGTGTTTTTTTTTTTCAATCGTATGTCAACATTTTTTTAAATATAATTTTGGGGGTTAATACATTTTACCTTCTTCTTTAAAGTGTCATTTAATTATTTTACATGTGAACTACTGAGTACGCTAAAATATAGACTAAACAATATACATATAATAAAAATATTAATTATTTTGTACATTATATTTAATGTTAGTTTTCGTTCCCAAACTCCATCAAGTAATTAATCACCCCAATTTGCGTGCCACTGCACGTACGTAGGTACTCGCATCATAGTCGCTTTTAATAAATGGCCTCTTTTTTCTATAAACCTGACATGCTTTTATCGGAGACTAATTTGTTAGATTCTTCTACGTCAGACACTACACGATGCGCTTACTGCGCCCCACCATACTTACAATGCGCAGTCAGATGCCTGTGATAACATGGGAATTTACTTATAAAGTGTACTGAACTTATTTGAGGCTACTAACATTAGTATACCGCAAACGATTATTTTTATTTATCTACTTTCGGAGGTTGGACAGCATCAGGGCTATTTGTAGAAATATAGTTGTGACGATTTATTATTAACCCTGTTTTTTTTTCACTTTTCACAAAAAAGTGGAAAAAAACAATATTTAAATTCATTAATAATTTGTTATTTTGTAATTCCACAGTGTTAACGCCTTACGATTAATTAAAATTAAGAAATACAATTTTAAAAATACTTTACTAACATAGGTAGGTAGGTACCTACTAATAACAAATCGGTAAAAAAAATGGAACCCTATAAAATTATCATAAACAAAATAATTATTATATATGCATTATTAAGTAAATAATGATGTTAAACTCAGTATTTATATAATACTGAGTAATAAACTAACTACTAAATAAAACTTGATTTTCTAGGAGTTTCTTTATTTATAATAGGAGTACTCGGAGAGACGAAATATAATATATCACTCTCCTTGAAACTGTAAGAAATCTCCTAAAAAAAAGTTTTTTTTTTAAATATTAAATAGGTCATTTGCTCATAGCATTGCTCAAGATAAAAAAAAACATGCCCAGATTATTTTAAATTATACGCCATCTTGTAATGTTTTAATTATGTTATTTTAAATGTCTTGCTAGAAGTTCATTATAAATACTTAATGATAATAATAATAATAATAATAATAATATGCTAACTTTTAAAGCGCCGTTTTTGTGATGTAATCACCTCAAGGGCGCATTAAGACGTGTTTTAAATCTAAAAATCTAAATGTGAGCGCTTAAAAAACGATTGGTTTAAAAGTATAGTAGAACAAAGTATAAATGTTTAAATTGGGTATGAAATATGAAAAAGATGGGTTTTCAATTTAGTTCTGAAATCTGTCGGATCATTTATGCATCTAAGGTGTGAAGGGAGATTGTTCCAAGCTGATGGACCGGCTACCGCGAACGCTCGATCCCCGAAATTCGTACTGGGGCAACGCTTCGGCTCAACTAATCTTCCTATTGCTGAGGAGTTCGCCGAGCGAAGTGTGGATTTCCGTGAATTTAGGCTGTCCGCTATACAGAGTTCAGATATATAACTTGGTGCCATTCCATGTAGCGCTTTGAAGACATAAAAAATATTCTTAGGCAAACGAGGAAAACAAGCCGCGATCAAATCAATCAAATATTAAATGTCTGCCAAATGTGAAGTTGGGTAAATCAACGCGCATGAATGACATGGTGCATGTATATTGAGGAAGCGAGAGAAATATGTCAGGAAAGAATAGTGTGGGGATCCATTATTTCTGTCCACCAAACCTTTTTTGTGTTTTTTTTAAGTGTAATCCGCATGTATGGCGGGACATAGAGGAATATACCAGTAGATTAAATGTGGCCTGGTCTCTCTTGATTTCTTTTATTTATTTTTTCTCAGTCAAGTTTTTTCCTGCATGGACAAGAGACGGGCCTAGATATTGAAAGAACAAAGCTGACGAAAGGCGCAGTTCGCCTATAACAGCTTTGGGTAAGTGGTAAGAATCCTGCTCTCATTATGTCCTATTTCTGTCTACCCCTTCAGACAGACAGCGTGATGGATAGTTATTTAGTTTTTAGTTTTTAATTTCACATGTTCTTAGATTTGACCGGTTTCGAAAGCTTGATGCTATATTCTGGTAGAATTCTTCCAGACCCATTATTCTGCCTGAATATGACAGCGAGCTGCCGATACCAATCGAAACTAATGAATAATACGAGTACAACGAAACTAAATACACTTTACATAGAATTTAAAAATATATTTTTTTCATCTTCTTATAGTGTATTTATCTATATGTTCTGTATGGACATTCTGTCGTATAAATATTATCAGTACTATTTTAACAGTCCATGCTTCAAGTCTATATTTTATGGATCTAAAATAGAATTAATAAGCCATGACTATCTGTTAACACTACCTACAAAACGAATTAAAATATGCAAATATTTCACAAGTATCGCGTATGAAAAATGTACGTGCATTGGTAATATCAAAACAAGATGTCGGAAGTGTGGCAAATAAAATATTTTGTCAAACGAAACACGACATTGCAATTAATCTTAAAGAGAATGTGTAGGATGTGAGATAAGATAAATGCGTTGTGGGTCGTGCATAAGATATTAGATATTGAAAGATGATAAACTAAGAAATATAATATATGCGTGTTAAAATGCTCTGATCAATTATGATTGTTATCAAAGACTTGGCATAGATATTCAGAACAGTGATCAGTAACACGAGTTTGTTGAATAAGGTGTCAAAATATTATTGTTGGTTATTGAAATTTCTAGAAAGTTCATTTTAAATAATGAAAATAAAAAAATATTAAAATCTAAATATATAATGTAATAATATAATAAAATGTAATAACCGGAAATAGAGGAAGAACGAGGAAAACGTGGCACGATCAAATAAATCAAATATTGAATGTACGCCATGTGAGGAGTCAGAGAAATCGACGCGCGTGCATGACACGATGTATGAATGTTGAGGAAGCGAGAGAAATATGTCAGGAAAGAAAAGTGTGGCAGTCCATTCTTTCTGCCTACCTCTTCGGGGAGACGGCGTGATGGTTAGTTAGTTAGTTAGTTAAAAATCTAAATATACATTTAAAAAAAAAACATATTTTTTGCACTTTTCTGAAACATATTTCGGACGATGCACATCCTTCCTCGTGTTATTTTTCATACAGAATCGTATCTCATTTTCTAAATATGTAATCGATATGGTTGATAGTAAATAGTGACGTTAAATTTAAGAACAACTGAAGACTGCACAGTTCAGTCCATCTTTTCATAGTACGCCCTTAGATAAATAATATTATAAAACGGACCACTTTAAAAATTTATGATAAAAAAATAAGTAAATAAATGAAAGGGGGTGGAGTTTTATCTAGAATTAACGGTATTTGTTTTTTTAATTAACATTGAAAGATTAAATAAATATAGCATTAATTTAACTAGTAATTAACATTGTTTGTTTATCTATAATATTTTCGATATTTTTAATTATAAAATTTCAAGGTTTAACGAAATTTATAATTTTCGAATCCAAATTTTGGACCTAAGCTCCGCAATCAATAAGCCAAAACATTGGGGATAGGTTCGCGTATCAATAAATTAGAAAGCATTGGTCCGGATCAACCACTGCGCTGGGCTGGCCATGTCATAAGAATGCCTGAGACTTGACTCCCAAAGTAAATACTCTACTCTCAGAAGACTCAAGGAAAACGTTCACGCGGAGGTCAGAGGAAACGCTTCAAAGACTTCCGAGCGAACCACTTAAAGACTAACACTGATTGGGAGACGATGGCGATTCCACTCCCAACGTTTTCCTCTGCTTTTGATAACCTAGCATTTACGCCAATATCCCCAAGAAACAAACAAATAAACTTAAATCTGCTTTCAATGCGGCAGCACGACTTATTAAAGGTGTTCCAAAAAATTCTCATATTTCGCAACATCTAAAAGATCTTCACTGGCTCAAGTGTCCTGAAAGAATCTAGAATAAACTATGCTGGACGGTTTTTAAAGTGCTTCACGGAATGGCACCAGACTATATATCTGAACTTTGTATTGCCGATAGCCCTAACTTGCGGCAATCCACGCTTCGATCAGCAAACTCCTCAGCAATAGGCAGATCAGTTAAGCCAAAGCGCAACCCCCGGACAAATTTCGGAGATCGGGCTTTCTCAGTGACAGGTCCGTCCACCTGGAAAATGCTTCCTGCACGCCTCAGATGCATTGACAATCCGACAGATTTTAAATCTCACCTAAATTCACACCTTTTCAAAATATTGCATAAAATGTAAGCAACGGTTATCTGATTGCTAGTGCCATATGCAGCTCTCATGATTAACATTGCCAAAGCGCCTTTGAGGTGAGCTATTCGCGAAAACGGCGCTATACAAATTAGCCTAATTATTATTATTATTATTATTATACCAATATTTTATCCACTCCTGTGCAATGAGTACTATTGTAATTAAATATCTGTCTATTCATGCCAACCAATGGCCGTGGTTATTAGTTACGGCGTTTTACAAAGCGCACGAGAAAACCTACCCATTCAAATTAATAACTTTTTCATATCGCATGCCAAATCGGTAGCCGACAATTATTTTGAAAGAAATGAAAGCAGAGTACAAACAGTTCGTGTTAGAGCTGTCCCATTTAGATCAAAACTGCTGATTTTATTGTAAGTAGGTACTCACTACATGTTATGCATGCTGTTCACCAGATACCTACCCACGAACATTAATTTTAGAGCTCCTACGGCGGAACCGAAAAAACTTTATCAATCACTTCGTGTAAATTAATTATCAACACGTAGAAAAAAGACACATACAGGATACATATGACATGTCACTTAAATAGGTGCGTGCGTTATTCGCTGAGCATTAGTTATTTACACCAAGGTTCCTTTTCACCGTCATTCATAAACCAAAAAAAACTCGACGATTCCTAAATGCGTGCAAGCGATATCTCGATTAAAGTGATCCCCTTATACTAATTAAATATTAAAATTATCATACCTACATTATTGTTACTACTACTCGCAGTTATGATAGTTTTGAACCTAGTTTATCTAAAAATATTAATCAATATTGAATTCTGAAAGAACAGTTCAAACGTTTTTGTTCTATGAAACAATCATTAATATCGTCATAAGTCCTGTAAGCGCCTCAGCCACCATATTCTGTTCCCAGAAAACAATTTTCATCTTCGTCTCTATTGAGATACAACTAAGACTTATAAAAAAATTTATATCGTTTATAAAATCTGCATGAAAATTAAATATTATTTGAGTTCCATAGTGACAATTTTAAAATTTAATTTAAGCACCTTTTTCCATTCTTAAGTTTATTTTTCTCGACATTTTTTTTGCATTTATTATCTGGAAAACGACTCAAAATAACTGAAAACATTTAAACAGAATATAAGGATCAGACGATGTAATTATTAGACAGGGACCAGGGACAAAACAAAAACAAAACCAATAAATAAATAAAAATTATTCCTTTCACAAAATATTATATATTATATTATTTATTGATGCAAACACAGTTTCATCCACTATGAGATTGTTTATCCCGATATTATTATATACTTCTTCGTAGACTGTACAATAATCAGTAGTTAATCAGTGGTCGACAGTACAATAAATAAATAAACTAACTAGCTAACCATCACGCCGTCTCTTCGAAGAGGTAGGCAGAAAGAATGGACTGCCACACATTTCTTTCCTGACATATTTCTCTCGATTCCTTAACTTAATATATCGTGTCATGCACGCGCGTCGATTTCTCTGACTCCTCACGTGGCCGTCATTCAATATTTTTATTTGAACGTGCCACGTTTTCCGCGGTCTTCCTCCATTTCTAGTTCCATTTACATCGTTAACATATACTTTTTTTACAATTCTTTCTTCATTCATTTTTTCCATGTGTCCTTTCAAATCCGATAACGGAATAGCTGTAGTTCTTAGAATATTGCGGTCATGTGTCGATTAACACAATTGCTTGCGTTCTGTTCTAAGAAATACAATTCAAAAGAAATGTGACATTTAAAAAAATCTTATTCTAACACAATATATTAAAAATTATATCATTGTTTATATAAATCTAATCCATTTAGTTATTTCATTTACTGTTCTTTAATAGTTTATCTAATCTTTTGGTGTGCAATAAATAATCTATTTTTAATCGTACTTTCGTAAAAATTTAAACTAACTAACTAACTAACTTACCATCACGCCGTCTCCCCGGAGGGGTAAGCAGAAAGAATGGAACGCCACACTGTTCTGTCCTGACATACGTCTCTCGCTTCCTCTACATTCATACATCTTGTCATGCACGCACGTCGATTTTTCCGACTCCTCACGTGACCGACATTCAATATTTGATGCCTAAAAATGCCTAAAAATTTAAATTTTCTTATTATTCGGATTATTAAATTTGCTGATATAGTATAACAAAAATATAGAACTCCATCAAAATATAATAAAACTACCATCACATCTCAAAACGAAACATCGAAATTTAAGAGTTTCCAATTTTTTTTTCATTTTATTATTAAAAACAAAATTAAAATTCGTGTTAGATTTACATAAACAATGATATTATTTTTAATGTATTGTGTGAGAATAAGATTTTTTTTAATGTCATATTTCTTACAGGACACAAATTTTAATTGTATTTCTTAGAACAGAACACAGGCAATTATGTAAATCGACACATGACCGCAATATTCTAAGAACTACAACTATTTCCGTTATCGGTTGGAATACATAATAGTTTTGGTCCATGTTCGAGACCATAAATTACCATAATAATTGCTACGTAGTTTTTGTTACATTCAATTGTTTTTTTTAATTCTGACAAACCACATTTCAAACATTATTGACATCCCATACCACATGTTAAAAGATAATTTTTAAACAATGCGCCCTTGCGCAATGCTTTTTCATGAGTGCAACAAAAGAAAGTCATAAAATCATTAGTTTTCCGTTATAACTAAAACAGTGGTTACAAACCTTTTTTTAAAAGAAAATATTTTTTTACTTAATAATTTATATATTCAACATAATGCTTTGATGTTTATTTTAACTAATTACTGTATAATATTATATTACTGTAGAATTGTACAATCTATTTTCTGGTGATTTATTTTTAAAGTGTGTAGAAAAATACTAATCGAACAGTGTAGTTTTCAATTGTTTCACAAATTTAACGTCGTTATTACACTACTGTCTACAACACTATCGTAAAATTAATATCAATACACTTAACTTGGTTTTCGAAACATATTTTTTAAATTGTTTAACTAAATTGAATTCTGTTTCTTGTTTTCTATTATCAAATATGAACTGCATAACGTAAAAAATGTTGCATTAAAATTGTAATAAAATAATGAAAAAAATCTATACATTGTACCCGCTATCGGTTCATCATTTATATTTTTATTGCTAAAAGCATTAGCGTTTTAATCAAATTTATTTGTTTTTTACAGTCGATCCATAATAATTACTTAAATGATCGCCCTGAAGATAAAATTGATACTTATCAAAACCGGTCGAAAATAGAAGTGGACAGTTTGAAAATAAACTTGTAAATCAAAGTAGATCAAAAATAATACAGCATATAACTTACATTGAACTAATATGCAATATAATATTTTTGTCACTTTATTTTATTTAAATTGCTCTTCTTTTTTGTACTCTTGAAAAAATGTTTAAATTACCAAGCCATAGTACTGTGCGTGATTGAAAAAATATTATAATGATAAAGTAACAAGGAAATCTATTCAAGGAATTTGGTAATTGTAGATCCAAAGGTTTTAGACCCCTGTACAAGATAAACATGAACATTACGTAATAGCCTGGTAATTTTTTCAGTAAAAAAGTTCTTTCGGGCATCCCAGTTACGAGTTACTCTCCGTGAAGAGATAATAAATCTGCTGCGACAACACGCTGTGAAGGTAACGGTACGGAGAACTATGGACCAAAAGACAGATTTATAACGTGCAATTAGGTATAACAAGTCTCGGAAACAATAGAACAAAACTTGCTTTTTATTCGGTCGTTTTCAAACACATGGTCACCATTTTTTCCCCGATTGTGCAACGAGCTTGACACGACGTTATAATTAGTGGTTTAAGTACTCTTTACAAATTAATACATGCTGTAAGAACATGTCAAAATTGGAAGTAACACACACAAATGAAATTTGTTTTAAAGGGCTGTGAGGTTTGTAACACTATTTCACCATGTACGGATTATTTATTGCTCTTATGAGGTTATTAAGATTTCTCTTCTCCGGTATTAGTAAGTCATTCTTAAAAATGAACTGTCTGAACTCAGGCGTTAACGATTTTAGATTAGAATTTGTAACTAGATGTAAATGAAAATTGATAATACTTGTTTTATATAGTTGCAACTAAGAACACGTACTGCGATTACAAAAGTAAGATAAAAGCACAAATAACCAATCGGATAGAAAGTGAAATGTTAAACTTTTTTTATGCATTGGTTTCAACTGCAATTTGTTGCGCGTATATCAACTAATTATTATAAAACGTGGACTTTTTCATATTTTCGGTAATTAATTGATTTATTAGATAATAATGGAATTTTTTTATGGTACCTACCTATTAATCATATTTAAAACTCTTCATCTCCGGTCTCAATCTAATGATTGGTCTGCAGCAAGGCGACGCATCTACTCTTCCACTCCGCTCGGTCTTCGGCAGCTCTCTTCAACTCCGCATAAGAAATGCAGCCCTATCTCCGCAAATCTGGTCTAGGTACTCCTGGCGAGGTCGTCCTCTGCCAATCGATCCCTCGACCATTCCCTTCAACACATCATGCAGGAAACATTCGTGTTACAACACATGACCAATCCATCTTGCGCGCCTCTCCGCTATGGTGTTCAACACGTGCCTACTCTCTTCAACTCTGCTGAGAACCTCTTCATTTGTAATGTGGTCCCTCCATGAAATATGGTCAATTCGTCGGTAGGTCTACATCTCAAATGCCTCCAGCCTTTGGCGCTCTCTTTCGCCCAGGCACCAAGTCTCGCAGCCGTACAGTAAAACACTCCACACCAATCTTTTTATAAGTTGGTTTCGGAGGTTCAGGTCTATGTTGTTGGACTTAAATAGTTTAGATTTCTTGTTAAAAGCACTTTAAAACTACAATATGAAATAATCCTAAAAAATCTCCAGAAATACACCGAAAATAGTCATAGTAAAATGTGATTAAGTTGGTTCAGTTTCGAATTATTTTGAAGATCTTCACTCAAGCAAAGTTCTACTAGGCTTTGGAATTGATTTTATATATTTATAATGACATATTTTGTGAATATCGAAATAGAAAATATATTTATTATAGTTAAATTTATTTTTAAAAGACTAACTAACTAACTAACCATCACGCCATTTCCCCGGAGGGGTAGGCAGAGAGGATGGATCGCCACACTGGCCTGTCCTGGCACACCTCTCGGGATTCCTCCACATTCATACATCGCACCATGCACGCACTTCGATTATTCCGACTTCGAATGTGGCCGCCTTTTAGTAATTGGTTAATTTGGTCATGCCATGTTTTCCTCGGTCGTCCTCGGCTTCTTTTCCCACTCACACTGCTTGTGTACAACTTTTTAACGATTCTACTCTCATCCATTCGAACCATATGTCCGAACCATCTCAGGGATCCTTTTTTAATTTTATTCATGATGCAGTCATCTGTCTTACATTTCTTTCTTATTTCATCGTTCGGTATTCTATCATACAACGTTTTCCCGCACATTCTTCTTAGTGATCTCATTTCTACGGCGTTTATCCTGCTTTCATCCTTCTTTTGCCAGCTCCAAGCTTCACTTAGCTCATAAAAGCTTAGCTCATAAACATTTTATAATAATTGTATTATGCCTGGGGAGTGAGCGTATTTCCCGGTTTAATTAGAGCCGAATCGAAAAAATAACGCCACTCGCAAAAGTGACATCTTCGACTTACGTTGATAAATGTGTTCGGATTAACCGTCTCCATGCCTCCCCCTCCCCTCTCGACTTGCCACCCCGCCCGCCCAACGGCTTCAGATAGCGCTAAGTCTCCGGGGGAGACGGGGGTGAAATGAGACTGGCGTGAAGCCTGAATAAACTGATCCGGGACACCAGAAACGTTCCTACCTACTTTATAGGTGTGCTTGTATCTTTCCTGGGAGGTACTTGACCCAAACACCAGACAATAGCACAAATATAAGACTTTGTAATTAAATTTAATTATCAATTAAAAACAATATTTTCATAAGCATTCTTATATATGGAAGTGAAGCTTGGAGTTGGCAGAAGAAGGATGAAAGTAGGATAAATTCCGTAAAAATGAGGTCACAAAAAAGGATGTGCGGAAAAACAATGTATAATAGAATATCTAATGATGAAGTAAGAAAGGAATGTAAAGCGGATGAATGCGAGATAAATAAAATCAAGAAAGGGTCGCTTAGATGGTTCGGATATATGGAACGAATGGATGAGGGAAGAATGGTTAAAAATATATATACAAGTAGTGTGAATGGAAAAAGAAGTCGAGGAAGGCCAAGGAAGACATGGCATGACCAAATTAATCAATTACTGAAAGGCGGCCATGTTCGAAGTAGGAACAATCGACGAGCGTGTATGTCACGATGTGTGTATGTAGAAGATGCGCGAGAATTTTGTCAGGATAGAACAATGTGGCGATCCTTCCTCTCTGCCTACCTCTCCGGGAAAACGGCGTGATGGTTAGTTAGTTAGTTCATAAGCATTCTAGTATCTTAATTCACTAAATAGAATTAAAATATTTAAATCGTACAAAAAATGCTTAACCCCTTGGATTTAAATTATGGTAATAGAATTTATTGTACAATCTCCAATATAAACAGAAGATAACTCATAATTATGAAGAAGGAATCGGGTGGTGTAGTGACTTGAACCCAAAGTCCCTGGATCAGGAGCTAAGCGATCTGTTACCTAGACCACCACCATGTTCCGCTCAATTTTGACACTCTAAAAGCAAAAAAAAACTTTTAGAAGTATTTTAACAAGAATAATATCGCTAGCAACCAAAACTTTGAGTTAACTTGCAGGGAGTGCTTACACAGTGAAAAGCTTTGCCGGGTGTTGACTTTAGAATGTTTTCTTACTAGTGAATACTTCACTTTAGACAATGTATTCAGCAGTTTGATTGCTTTACTTAGCAGTACACCATCAGCAGGTTGATTCTGCATTTTTGAAAATAAAACAACTTTAAACGATGATCTCGATGATACCATCAAATGTCGTCGTACATTATAAACAAGACTCCACAGTAATACATCTAAATTATAGAGTAGAGTTGATTGTTCTTTTTTTAAATGTTGTTTTGTATGTTAAAAAAAAACTCGATGTTTTTTTAATGCTTTCATGTTTTCAGATTTTTTCAACAACAAAAAACTTCTGAAAAATGACTACATATAGAACAAATCGACTGTAAAAATAAGGGACATACAAGAACCCAAAAACGTTGAATTAAGAAAATTAAGTAAATGTTTTAATTTTTTTATGTAGACGTTGAATGATCAAAGTATGCACAGGAGATGCCTTTTGGTGGCGATGAGGTTCGCAACCCATCACATCGCGTCTCTCGCGATGACGAAAAGAGAAGGATGGAGTGCAGCAACGATTAAAGTGTTGCAGTACATTATTTCTGCCTACTTCTGCCTATTAGTAGAAACTTAGTTTTATTATTTTCTTCCTATCAGTAATATATTTTCTTCTCTAGTATTCGTGACATATTTTTTCTGTACTTTTTTTTGTGAAGGTACTTTACAAAATACAAGGTTTAATCTTATGGTCTTCAAATTCATCAGATGGTTCCAAGGTGAAGATCATAGCTAGAGCAATGCATCATAAAAGATCGTCTTTCGTACCGCGTGGTTTATTCGTCTCGGGGAGAGATTCAGGTTTTGCGTCTATCCAGGGGTAGCTGTATACCATAGGCAGGCCGTGACTTTAATAAAATTCTAAGTTCAAATAAAATTTCGAAGAAATCAATGAATCATTAGAGATGTGAATAGAACTTATAATGATTCGAATATCTTGTAAATTTAAAACAACACTTTTCAAAAGTTCTTGAAAGAGCAAGCATTGTTAAAAATCTGAACATTTGTAGACTTGTTATGAGTTGTATGATTTTTTTGCGGTAATAAATATTCATACAACTCACCAATAGATGAAATCGAAATATGTCCAAAAGCCGACAAAAACAAATATATTAAGATTGAAACGAGGAACTAAAAAAACTGATTTCTATCACGAATATTCCTAACTAACTAATTAACCATCACGCCGTTTCCCCGAAGGGGTCGGCAGAAATAATTTACTGCCACACTTTAACCGATGCGGCACTCCATCCTTCTCTTTTCGCCCCCGCGGGAGACGCGGTGTGTTGGGTTGCGAACCTCATCGCCACCAATAGGCATCTCCCACGCACACTTTGATCGTTCAACGTCCACAAAATAAATCTAAAACAAATAATATAAAATGCAATGATATGTAATAAAATAACAAATAAAAAATAATATAACACATAATTTTATTTTCGATTGTGCACATGTTGTCTTGACGATCCGGACTTTTGTGTTTATTTACAATAATTTATATTCCATGTATCCACTTAATGTTCCACGAATATTTCTAAGAATAAAGAAAATTTACGGTGTATATAATGAAAATGAAAATAAATAAAAATATAGTATCAACATGAATAAATATAGTAACTTTATTGGTCCTCATTTACCATATAACAAAAAAAAATGTGTATAACATTTTGAACGTGGATTTAATGTAACTTTCTAATAATAATTACGTTTGGCTATGGTGTGTACTAGAGTGTAGGTACTTGTCACACGGTCTCGGGGTACGGAGACAGAAAGATCGATGTTGTGCTGGGACCTCCCCACAACCCCCTCCCCTTGGCGGCGCCTTGCTACCCACGCCTTATCCGAGAAAAGAAATTCATTCCATCTAATATACCTAACGGAAGTATCATACTAGTCCATAAGCCTATTGATTTCATTAACAAAAAACAAAAAAAACATGCACCCCTAATTAAATATATGTCATTGGACATTTATTTGACCGAATGTAGGTATATATTTTTTAACTTAAAGCGTTAACACTGTACAAATCATGTAGGATAATTTTGAATAAATTAAAACACTACATACGATATACTCGTATATTGATATGTAAAATCAGCACTTTGATTAATAAAAATAATCATTATAATTAGCATGATACTATACCTTCTTCTTCTTCTGATTGTAGATCTTGCGATCTGTTTATGCAGGATATCAACTTTCTTCCTGTGATGAAGACGAACAGCATTCTCTCCATCGTTTTGGTGGTCGTCCTGGTGGCCGACGGCCCTCTGGAGTCTCGTGCATCACAATCTTAGGATTTCTAACAGGATCCATTCTCTCGATATGGTCCCTCTAGAATCGTATTTTCGGCCTACTCCATCTAACTATGCCTTTAATTTTGCAGGATTTGCGAGTTTCCTTTTTCGGTATCCTATCTGTAATTGTTCTCCTCACAATAGGTCGCAATGTTCTCATTTCTGCAACTCTTAAGAGATATTTGGTTCTGACAGTGTCTGCTCTTGCTTTGATTCCGTAGGCCATTATGGGCCGGATGCATACTTTATAAATTCTAACTTTGCTTTCCACTAGCATATGCATGCACTATATCAATATTTTTTATATACAAAAACTAACTATCATGAACATCTTGAACGATGTTATAAAACTCCATATAAAGTATTTATAATGGATAAAAAAATTCTGTTTTCTAGAAGTTTTATTATAGTTAATGAAAGCAGCTTATGCTTTTGAACTATATTATGAATTAAAATACGATGGGTTGTATTGTTATCCTTTTTACATTTGATATTGCTCTAGCAATGTGAAACATGACATTCTTATAAAATATCATAAAACTTCTAGAAAAGGGAAATTTTCATTTATATAAAATAAATAGAGAATGTTTTTTAAAAACTTATTTGAATTCATATCGCAGATGCTTAAGATGTGTGTCTTGATCGAAGACTTAGAAAATATGTACACTCTATTATTACTGTCTGTCTCTGTATGCATGTTGACTTGTTATTTTATCTTTGCAAAGTGAATTCCTCCGATGTTTACTTGGACTAACTATAGACTTACTCCACAACTTTCGTATGTTTTTTTATTTATTTTAATCGAAGTAATGTATGTCTGTGGTGTTGAGGACATAGTAAGATGGGGAAGAAGCAGAAAGCACTTTTTCAGAGACCACGAACAAAAATTGTTCAAAATGAAAACCCAAGCAGCAAGAGATTTCCAGGAAGGCGTCAAAAAGATGGAGAGATGTCTGGACATCATCATTCTAGGACAGCCCACCGTCATAAACGGGTCATACAACCTAAACTAAGATGATGAAGAATAAGAAGCGTTTAATCTGCACGATTTTAATGGCATTATCCATTTTGATTAAAACAAGTTCACATCAAGAATTTTAATATAATCCAATTTTTTTTTTACCTAAAATACGAGTAGATACATGTATTTTTTTAAATCAGAAAATTACTAAATATTAAACAAAGCGTTTATATTTTTCGATAAACTTGAAACGTTACTACTGTAGAATTCTATAATGACATTTTTTATGAATTAAAACACTGTTTTTCTACTTCTAAGTTTATTTTTCTCGGCACATTTCAAATGTTATGAATGTGTGAAACCTTCGAAACATGTCGAGAAAAATAAAATCTTAAGTAAAAAAAAAAACGTATATATCCAAATTACATGTATCTGTTTAAAATGTATCCACGTTCCATTTCTAAACATCGAATTAACAACGTAAAGTACAATACATTTCCATAGCACACATTTATTAACAAAAATACGAAATTCAAATCGAATCATCCCTTTTACCCTGAGCACAGATTCCCCCCAAACCCCTTCGCATCTACAGAGAATATACCTACACATGATTTTACCCAAATCATCTCGTCCTACCATCCATTCTCTACGGGACAGTGACATTTCGTCGTTCGAAGATAAAACGCCGTATATTCGTTATAACGTAACAACGGAATTTCGCCGTTATGAATGAACGCCATAAAGCTCTTTATACCATATAAATCGTGATTGATATAAACTATTCTAATTCCGAAGCGAACATCCGGCTACTAATAAAAAGGTTGATTCAATAGGTTAGACATAAATCACCATATGTAGGATTTCGTATATATTTTTTTACGAAGTGCTGTACTTTTAATGGTTATTGTTTTAAGCTTACGAGCGCTTCGGAACTTTGGGGTGGGTTTTGGCATTTCAGTATTTCAGAGACAGCTGAAATGGAATTTTCTTGTCTCCTTTTTAGCTTGCTAGACATTTGGAAATGTGATAACGATAATAATTATTATTCTAGACGTATTTTCATTTTGAAAATAAAACCGCTTTTGTCTGTACGGAAAGATTTATTTGCGAAACACAAATGGATAGGTTTTGTGATAAGTTTAAGTATTATTATGATTCAATTTAATCTTTGAATATTTATTAATTTTAGTAAACATCGTAATAATCCAATTTCCATTATTTAAACCTAATATATCTCACAACACGCCGACTTTCATGACTGAGTAGCAAAAACTGTGACTGACACATCGAAGGTCCCGGGATAGATTCCCGGCGAAGATAGTGTGATTCTTTCTCACACTGTTTTTGGTCTGGTGTAGAATTCACATGACTATACAAAATTGCGATTGATAAGCTCCCTATCACCATGTCGTAAGAATCAATATAATTGTTAAACAAATGTATTCAATAATTACGTTCGAACGAACTGATGTGTACAAAAAATAACGCATACCTTCTTATAAAAACGATGATTTCTTATAAAGACACATAAAACCAATTATTTTACAAATATACTAAAATATTGGTTATGTTATTTCATTCTTCCCTGAAACAACCATAAAAGTCCATTTACACTGGACAGTCATTAGCCGATACCGACACGTCACGCGTTTGCGTTGAGCAAATAATCGTTTTGTTTGTTTTGATGGTGTCTTGTTACTTTTAATTAATGCCGATTCCGTTCATATTATATTCAAATTCCGAGATAATCGCCTTTCCACGGCGGTAGTAAAAACGGTATTTTGTAATTAAGAATTATATACTGTAGGAAACACATCCTGAAAAATATTGATCATTTTTATTAAGTGTCAATTTTACGTTAGTAGATGCTTTCTTCGGCAACCCCCGACAGCGATTTTATTATAGCATTTGAGATAACGAGTCAGTGAGATTCAAGGCTATTTTTATCGTGACGTGTCGATATCGACTGATGACTGTCCAGTGTAAATGGACCTTTAGTATCCATATAATATTAGATATCAAAAAGAAATAGCACAAATTATTTTCTTAAAATCTCTCAAATAACGCCGTATGTAGTATTTCTCCGAGTGGGTAGGCAGTAGAATGGACAAACACACTGTTCTTTCCTGGCAAACTTCTTTCAACTCATAATATATTCATACCTATATCTTACGTGGTAGGCATATACAATTGTATTGATTTGATCGTTCCGCGTTTTCCTCGGTTTTCTTCTATTTCTTGCTCCATTCACATCGCTGCCGTTTACATTCCTAACCATTTTTGTTCCATGATTTTTTTTAAATACTAGTATTCTTTACAAGAGAATTAAAATAATTTAATTTCTGTAAAATGGCGAAATCGTTGCTCGTTGTATTTATTTTTGTATTTCCACCGTTGAAAGCTTTGGGTGATTTTGAATATTTGAATATGGAATCCCGGCTCCCCGCGTCGGAAACTTTACCCCTAACTTTACCCCCGGCTTCCGGTTGCCTCCCACCCTCGTTCCTACTCTTCTGCCCTCACAGCAGCCGTTGGGACAATGTGATGACAAACTTTTATGAATGGCCAAAACCATATCTGAATTGGACTGTATTTGAAAGGTTAAAATATTATGAGTATTTTTTCTTTTCTTAATGTGTTACAATTAGTACCAAATGATTACATTTGCAGCTCTATTACAATATTTTTTAAGAGCCAATATAAAAATTAAATGACTTTTATATAAAATGACAGAGATAATTTTGTTAAGTGCCCTTTTTATGAGTTTTTCACGTCAAGGAAAATCGGCATCTGGAAAATAAGAAATGTCATTTGCTTTTGACAGATTCCTAAAAGCGGATTCGATTAAAATAAACGAATGTCAAAAATATATTTGTTTGTTGTTATAAAAACAAATGTACATTTTATTTATATATGTTACCTATATAAAAGCATCTTGTATGTAAATTCAGAGGGAACGTTGTATTTTTTTTTTTGGAAAATTTTATTTAAATTCTATCATTTAATACTTTTAATGGGTCGCTTTTTATTATTTTAGCTGTGTTTTATAAGTATTTTTAATGAATATTCATTTTTAAGAATACGGTTTTGTAAATTATTAAGATACATTCAACGTTTCTGGAATAATAATGTAAAACTCCATATTATATATAATAGTATTTTTTAACATTTAATAATGACTTAGTAAGATGAATCTTATTATTTCTACGAAACAATATTTAACTTTAAGAAAACAGACGTTTTCATTCTTGGAATTTGAAACACAACACTTTATATTCTACTTAAGTTTATTCAATATCTTTAAAAAATAATAATAAAAATATTAAAACACGACAATGTTTTGGAGGTGACCTCTATTTTCAAGTGTAAGTTATATACATAGTTATACTTGAAGATGGAGGTCACCTCCGAAACATTGTCGTGTTTTGATAGTTTTATTATTATTTTATAAAGATATTGAATAAACTAATGGAGGACTCCCAATTCTATGCGCACTACAAAAAATGTTTAATTCCGTACTGCGTAAGGAATGCACACCGAAAGCGTGGAGCGAAAGTATCGTGGTCCTCTTTTTCAAAAAAGGAGACAAGACTTTGTTAAAAAACTACAGGCCGATCTCACTCCTAAGCCACGTTTATAAGTTGTTCTCAAGGGTCATAACAAACCGTCTTTCCCGCAGATTTGACGATTTTCAGCCTCCGGAGCAGGCTGGGTTCAGAGCAAACTTCAGCACCATAGACCACATCCATACAGTTAGGCAGATTATCCAGAAAACAGAAGAATATAATCGACCCCTATGCCTTGCCTTTGTGGACTATGAGAAGGCCTTCGACTCTGTCGAGACCTGGGCTGTTCTGGAGTCTCTGCAGCGAAACCAGATTGATTGGAATTACGTACAGGTGTTGAAATGCCTCTATAATAACGCCACAATGTCCGTTCAAATCCAAAACCAGAAGACCAAACCGATTGAGCTGCAACGGGGAGTCAGACAAGGGGATGTGATATCTCCGAAGCTGTTCACTTGTGCTTTGGAAGATATATTTAAAACTTTGGACTGGTCTGAACGTGGCCTCAACATAAATGGCGAATACATATCTCACCTTCGTTTTGCGGATGACATTGTTATTCTGGCGGAATCTGCTGGGCATCTAGAAGGCATGCTAGATGAACTGAACACTGCATCAGACGAGTGGGTCTCGGGATGAATTTGGACAAGACGAAAGTCATGTATAATGAACATATTATCCCGGGATCAGTAACCGTCGATGGGTCGGCTCTCGAAGTGGTACAAGAATACCCATATCTTGGCCAAATCATACAATTAGGACGAAACAATTTCGAGAAAGAAGCCAACCGAAGAATTCAGTTGGGTTGGGCAGCCTTTGGGAAATTACGTCATGTCTTCACTTCCAAAATACCACAATGCCTCAAGACTAAAGTCTTCAACCAGTGCGTTTTGCCAGTCATAACATACGGAGCCGAGACGTGGACATTGACAAAAGGTCTAGTCTACAGATTCAAGGTTGCCCAGCGCGCCATGGAAAGAGCCATGCTTGGAATAACCTTGAGGGATAGATTTAGAAACGAATTTATTCGACAACAAACCAAGGTGACTGAGGTGGCTCTACGGATAGGCGGGCTGAAGTGGCGGTGGGCTGGCCATATCTGTCGGAGAACCGACAGCCGATGGGGAAGACGGGTTCTGGAGTGGAGACCGCGTACAGGATTCCGTAGAGTTGGACGTCCCCCTGCCCGCTGGACCGACGATCTGAAGAGGATTGCTGGACATGGATGGATGGGAGCGGCAATGGATAGGGGGCGGTGGAGGGCTTTGGGAGAGGCCTACATTCAGCAGTGGATGACAGACGGCTGATGATGATGATGATGATGATGATGATGATGATGATGAATAAACTAAAGTGGAATACACAGTGATATGTTTTGTGTTTCAAATTCAGTGTTGTATTTTGTGTTTCGAATTCAGTGTTGTGTTTCAAATTTCAATTTACAATAGAATTCCACAGTGTTAACGCCTACTTTCAATAAGTTTTCATTCTTATATTAAAAAACTCTTTGTTTACAAAAATTAAAGAATAATTTTGAATATTTTTTTATCAATTAAAACGCTATTTTTTCTACTTTTGAGTTAATTTTTTGCGTTATTATCGTAGTTATATAACAATAATAATAATTAGGCTGATTTGTATAGCGCCGTTTTCGTGAATAGCTCACCTCAAGGGCGCTTTGTTCACTTGAAGATCCCTCGCAACAACACGCTATTTACCTTGATATCGGAGCATAAATATCAAATGTGTTCAACTTACTTTTGCTTTAGTCATCGACTTGATGAAGATACTCATAGTATCGAAACCGGTTGTATGTAAAAGTGACTAGTAATAGTTTTAATTTTTTTGTATACATTTCAGAAGAAAAAGAATAATCACACCAAAAACCTTTCTAGAGACACGAAGCATTTTCTTTCGCCTGCATTTTCTTTTACGAGCTTATGTAAACATTGCGAACGCATCTAGAATGTTTGTGCTTTGATATCGAATGGTGTCTCGAAGGACCCGCTTCTCAAACAGAAAGGAAATTTATAAACAAGCCATAAATTGTAGCCTTAACAAGATTTAGCTCTAAAGGACAGACTTAAACGGGTCCTCGCCCTCTAGCAGGTCGCGTTATTACCGTAGTTAAATTGAAGCTCCCTCGCGAAAAGGCGCTATTTACTTTTATATCGCAGCATAAATATCAAATGTATTCAATTTACTTTGTTTTTAAGTGCCAGCTAAATGATTTTAGGCACTACTTGAATCTCAGTTAATATTTTAACGATTTTTGACGTTTTGCTTCGTATATAAACAGTACATACGCTGTAAAATAAGATACATATGCGCTAAAATCACAATTCCTAATTGATCGCCTCCTTGATATACGATATTTTAGAATTTGAAAATAGTTTTTTTAAAACGAATGTATTGAAATATGTTTGATGTGTTTTTGGGTAACACCGTGTGATAACTCATTCTCGACCGAGGTTTCGGAGATGGTTGCAGTCTCCATCTTCATTACCCTGAAGATGGAGACTGCAACGATCTCCGAAACCTCGGTCGAGAATGAGTTATCACACGGTATTACCCAAAAACACATCAAACATATTGCTGCCAACCGTAAAAATCTACGCAATTATTTGAATGTATTGAATTTTTTTATTTTATAAATCCTTTCAGAATTAATTTTAAAAGTCCGTCCCATTAGTACACATTCAGAAGAAAAAGGGTTTTAATCATTTTTAAGTTTTCTAATAAATAAATATAAAATCGAATAAATAATGGAAGAATCGACTGTGTGTATGACTCGCTGTATGAATGTAGAGAGAGCTAGAGAAGTGTGTCAGGATAGAGTTGTGTGGTGGTCCATTCTCTCTGCATACCCTTCAGGGTTTGACTTATCTTATCTAACATTTACCACATTCATGCATCGTATCACGCACATTGATGTATTTTTTACCACCCAAAAAAATATATGTCATGAAACATAGTATAAAGTTTTTTCCATCTACGCTCCATTCACATATTTCACGTACGTATAATTCTCAATTCCTTACACACGCATTATATTATAGGGTAATTGGAGGTATTATCGTGATGGAGGAAATATCGGGATAAATATTTTAAATATGGTATAATCTATCGCAGAAACCAAACGAGACACTGCCTACGGGTTGTACCTACAGAGAATCTTACTAGTAGTCAACTTACTGCAAAAATTATACCAAATAATGCATTACCGACAAAAAAACGCACACCAATTGTTGATTTTACCCGTAATATTAAGCTAACAATGGTGGTTTATTAATTTTATAACTCCGATAATTAAAAAATAAATATTAAAATGTTCTAAATCTTGTTTATATTTCACCAGAAATTGTCTTCAGAATATTCAAGTACCTAAGATTGTATTTAAAACACTTTCGTTTTGTTCTATCTGTTCTAAATTTGAACCAACGCAATCTCTCACGCGTCAAGAAGTCCAGAGATCCCTCGCCAATGTACACACGTCCCAATCTCAAACACACTTACATTGTTCAAACAGATCATAAATTACATCCTTAACTAGGTACCTACTTATGCCATATATAACTTCAGTTTATTGTGATTAATATTTTATTGATATTCTACGGGCTATTAAACTTATAAGTAGCTGTTCAATTGAGAAAAAGTTCTTATTGAACTGGACTGACACCATTTTAAACCTAACATTAAAGTTATTCTTTATTCAAAAATTTTATTTGTTAATTTTTACACTCCAAATTCCACCACCACGATTTATTTATTATTTAAATCACTATATTTTCCACAATTACGTTGGCTTTTGGTGGTTTGGGAAGGGCTGTAGCGCCAATGTTGTTGTTGCTTGTTTTAAATAAATACCATTTCGAATTAAGAATCACCATTAAGAGAAGATGTCTCACGATAGTTAAACAACAAACCGATAGAAATCACATGCAAGTTATTTTTTTAATCCTACCATGTTAATATCATTTTATCAAAAATCAGTTCAAAAATGCAAGAAAGTAAATAAATATATATCATTGTTAAAGCTATTACAAAACATTTGAAATACTCCGAATTTCAATAGTAATAATAAAAACCCTCAATTGGATGAGAACACAATATTTCCCACTTGATATTATCCGCATTCCTGTTGATACATTAAATTATTACTCAAACAATGTTGTTATATGATAATGTTATATGAACATATTTTTCAATGGAATGAACAAAATAATAATTCAGAAGAACAATGTTAACAAATTATTTTATAGGAATTTGGAACATAACACTGTACATTTTCCACTTTAATTTATTTGATATCTTTATAAAATAATAAGAATAAGAATAGATTTATAAAATAATAACAAAATAATATTGAAAATGGAGGTCACCTCCGAAACATTGTCGTTTTTAAATATTTTTATTTTTATTTTATAAAGATATTCAATAAACTAAAGTGGAAAATATAAAGTGTTGTGTTTCAAATTCCAATTTACAATGGAATTCCCAGTGTTGACGTCTTAACTTTCAATAAAAATAATTATTTTATTCCATATTTTTGTACCTCTCCATTGAAAACCATTATTTTAAACAATTACTTTCCTAGCGACCAATTAAGGGTTCAATTAATAAAATAATACATTAGCAGCACCGAATATCAGCTTTTCTTTAATACGATGCATTTTGAAGTTGACTGAATTTTTAATTAGTTTGACTGCAAAATTAAATTATTTATTAGCATATTTGGCGCTAACCGCTTTGGCTGGTATCATCGTTAAGATGGTATATAATTTATTTAATGAAAACTAAATAATCAATTGAAATCCGACGCGCATTAAACATTTCCACATAACTTTTACGTTTAGTTTTATTTTTGGGCGTTTTAATAATGGATTCGTCTACCGAATACATTATAATTTGTATCTCGTGACTTGGAGAGCAGCCTCGATTGGCATCTCGTCCTAATTAACATTCAGATGACATCTTCATCTCGGACTCGCGACAGTCAATCATCCTTGTTATTTTAATGTCTTATTCGCATTCTACGAGAGTGGGGATAAAAATTGGAGCGCCTGGACGATGATTAAGGAATACAGAGAATACAGTACACTGAAGAGGATGATGCTGCAGTGAACGTATTCGCTCCTACAGGGGAAAACAAAGCGAGAAATGCTGCCCGAAAAGAAATATTACCGCTTTTAAAGAAAAAAAATTTCTTTGAATACACGTTCAAATTGATAATTACATGAAATATTTTAATAAGTACTATTGTTTAATATTGATGGCGACATCCATTGACTCAATGTTTAATTATGTATTGTGTATAAGAGTGACATCTTTCGCCTTACACTATCAAAATGTTATATACACACTGAATCGAGATTATTTATCGACATGTATCAAATGGACATTCATCATTAAAAAAATACCTTCTTCTGATGATTTAGATTTCATATCTTTTTTTTAAGTTTTGTTATATTTTATAGAAGTGACATCAATTTAATATTTGCAAGACGATCGTGTCACTTCAATAAATATATTATAACTGATATGACAAAATTTTCGACTTTTATAAATTAGATTTATAAACATCGTTCAACTAACTAACAAATGAACCATCACGGGGTCTCCCCGAAGGGATTGGCAGAAAATGTCGACTGTCACAATATTATTTCCTGTCAAACATCTTTGTTTTCCTCAACATTCATGCATCTGGTTGATGTGTGCACTTTAATTGTTCCGATTCCTCGCGTGGTCGACCTTAGAAGAAAAAAAAATACCATATTCCCAAATGAAGAAAAACGTTCAGAGGTCAGAGGAAACGCTTCAAATACTCTCTAGAAACGATCCTTCAAAGGACTAACATTGATAGTGAATGCTGAAGAATGACTGCAAAAGACAAACCTAAATGGAGAATAACAGTACATAAAAATACCCAAGACTTTAAAGTACAACGCAGAGACGACGCTTCAAAGAGTAGGAGGAAACGAGAGGAGAGACCATCAGAAGACAATGATGGTTCTTGTTCTAGATGCCCCAGAGTGTGTGGGTCCAGAATTGGACTCTTTACATATATGAGGACCCACAACCGTGTAGGTCAACCTTCTTCAAACTCGAGGGACAGCCGCTGATAAAGACAGTGTCTTGACTAATATCTCTTTTAACAAGTCCATCTTCAAGAAAAATCTTACCGTTTTTTTTTTAATTCAATTCTCTTTTCAAATTTCCATGAAGACTTAAAATTGTGATGAATTCATTACAAACTTTAAGTCACCAATAGAACAAACTTACAAGACGGGGAAACAAGACAAACTGTTGTACCAAAAACCCACCGAACTTCTATAACATTACCAACACCGTTATACTAATTCTCGCACTTCAGCCGTGAATTCCGTTTGAGCCTATTATGCCGCCGTACAACTTGTGCCTGTAGTTTCTGTGCTCCTGAGAAATGCTATTTGGACTGTCTGCATATTCGTGGAATTTCCTCCTCGAGTACCAATACATGTATACTAGGTGTTAATACGCTGTTACACACATACACACTTATGGTAGAACAAAGTTTCTGTGTTCGCGCTTTCTCAAAATATACCAATTAACCAGACAGCAACCATTTCGTTGTATATCGTCATCTTATATACTCAGAAAAATATTTTATCTCGATCACATAAAGTACTTAACGGAAATCCCAAATTTCGTAAATATACAAAAGTGTATCGAAAGAATGGCTAGTGTGGGTAAAAAGGTGAATAGATCTTTTAAAATAGTTATTGCAAACGAGATTTCATCAATGAAATCGAAAATGGTCATTTACAGAAGAGTTACGAAAACGAAGCAAGGAACTGGCAGAAAAGGGAAGAGAACAGAATCATTGCGTAACGCGCCTTAGACGCATGTGTTTAAAATGACAGAGTAGTGCTGCACTCCGTTCACTTTTCCTACACTACGAAGAAATAGCGTGATGATTTGTGTAAAAGACAAAAAAAAATTGAATATTATTAAAAAAAACTAACTAACTAACCATCACGCCGTCTTCCGGAAGGGGTAGGCAGAAAGAATGGACTGCCACACTTTTCTTTCCTGACATATTTCTCTCGCTTCCTCAACATTCATACATCGTGTCATGCACGCGCGTCGATTTCTCTGACTCCGCACATGGCCGACATTCAATATTAGATTTATTTGATCGTGCCACGTTTTCCTTGGTCTTCCTCTATTTTTGGTTCCATTTGCATCGTTAATATATATTTTTTTTACCATTCTTTCTTCATTCATTCTTTCCAAATGTCCATGAATTGAATATTATATTAAAGAATAAGCAATGTTTTTTTTTCATAAAAACACAAGTATATTCAATTTATGGGAACTAAATCAAGAACACATCAAAACAAATGCGCAATGAAACAAAAAAGTGCAGCGCGTCCAGCAGTGTTCCGAGTTTTAAAAAAACCCTCATTCTTGCCCGCCGTTATTTACGAGCTCCGTAACGGTTTTATGATTTATTTGGCGGTTTTTTCCGGCCGTCTCCTCGCCTCCTTTGGCGGGAGATTTCCCGCGCTTTTTTCCCGCTCCCTTTTCCCGCCCCGCCTTCTCTTGTTTCGCCTTTTTGTGTTTACCCGCGAAAATGGATTACCCGTGTAAGCGGGGATTTGCCGCCTCCCCCGCGTTCTATTAAGGTTGTGATTATTGTGTGTTTATACATGTTGGACGCAGCATCAGCTGCTCCTGACTTGGACGTGCTTTTGTGTAATATTAATCAGAATCATCCCACTTCTGAATGGACTTACTTATTTCCAAGGATATTCCGACTAAAGTTGTCTAAACTTAACTAACTAACTAACTAACTAACCATCACGCCATTTCCCCGGAGATGTAAGCAGAGAGGATGGATCGCCACAATGCTCTGTCCTGGGATACCTCTCGGGATTCCTCTACATTCATACATCGTACCATGCACGCACGTCGATTATTCCGACTTTTACATTTACCTTTTAGTAATTGATTAATTTGGTCATGCCATGTTTTCCTCGGTCGTCCTCGGCTTCTTTTTCTACTCACGCTGCTTGTGTACAACTTTTTACCATCTCAAGGATCCTTTTTTAATTTTATCCACGATGCCGTCATCTGCCATACATTTCTCTCTTATTTCATCGTTCAGTATTCTCTCATACAACGTTTTCCCGCACATTCTTCTTAGTGATCTCATTTCTACGGCGTTTATCCTGCTTTAATCCTTCTTAGAAAAAATAAACTTACTATGATAAAAATAATTTTACGTCGAATGTGTGAGTGTAATGGACTACGCATTAGCAGAAGTAAAACAGAATATTTAGAATGTGAATATGAGGGCATCGCTACAGATTTGACTCATGAAAATTCAATTCACATTGACAATACTTCAGTTAACAAGGTGTCCCAATTCAAGTAGCTCTTACTGCGGACGCCAACGTAGACACTGATGTCATACACAGGACAAACACCGCCTGGCTCAAGTGGAGGTCTCTATCTGGTGTCTTGTGTGATCAAAAAAATCCAATCAGGACCAAAGGCAGAGTCTACAAGACTGCAGTGAGGCCCGCCATGCTATATGGAGCAGAGTGCTGGACCAACAAAAATATCCACGAAGTGCCTTAGCAAGACAAAAATGTCATTCCCATAAAATATAAGAAAATTTGTAGAAACTGACGTTTTAACTAACTAACTAACTAACTAACCATCACGCCGTTTCCCCGAAGGGGTAGGCAGAAAGAATGGACTGCCACACTTTTCTTTCCTGACATATTTCTCTCGCTTCCTCAACATTCATACATCGTGTCATGCACGCGCGTCGATTTCTCTGACTCCTCACATGGCCGACATTCAATATTTGATTTATTTGATCGTGCCACGTTTTCCTCGGTCTTCCTCTATTTCTGGTACCATTTACATCATTAATATATAATTTTTTTACCATTCTTTCTTCATTCATTCTTTCCATATGTCCAAACCATCTTAATGATCCTTTCATTATTTTGTTCATGACACCATCATTCGCACCGCATTTACTTCTTATATTTTCATTCGACACTCTATCTTACACAGAGTATCCACACATGCGTCTAAGAGATCTCATTTCTACTGCATTTATTCTACTTTCATCCTTCTTTTGCCAGTTCCATGCTTCGCTTCCATACATAAGGGTCGGTAGAAGAACACCATTGTGCACTGCCCTTCTAGCTTTAGGTTTTTGTTTGCGATGGCAACTTTAAGTGCACCATTCACTTTATTGCCATTCACTTTATTACTGACGTTTTAATTCTTATTAATTAGATACAACCCTTGGTAATGATCCAACTTTAACAGATTTCACATTATGAAATATCGATATAATGTTCTCTATAGTAATTCATCTTCCTGTGCCGAACGACAAGTTATCTGAAATGACGCTATTAAGATCAATACAGAACGTATTCAAATTGGCCCCTCGGGCGGCCATGTTTCGTGATGCTTAAATCCACTTCCGGCCCTGGCAGGAAGTACAGATCCGGGCGCGTCTCCTCCGCGGGCCGTGCGCCGGCCCTGTGTGTAATATGCCCCTTCCCCTCCCTTTATTCGCCGCTCCCAAACACTCCCTTTTCTCCGTGTACCTCTGAGGACCTTCCTTATTCGGTTGTTTCAGGGGTCAAGCAACTTTTGTGTCCGAAATCAATAACTTGTTTATGTATTCTTAATTGTTTGTTCGCCATGTGAATAAAATAATATGAACAAAATCTAACCATATTAAAAACCTGAATGTTTTACAACTATCGTAAACTTTTTTAGATTATAAAAAAAAATCACAATATTTTTTATTATTTACTGCTTGATGATATTTAAACAAATATTATTATTTATATAAATAGTAAATAACAGTTTGACACAGATGCCAATTTACAACTGCTATAAAAATTCAATAAGTTTATTTGATTAGATATTCCATTGTTTTGGCCCAAACACTATGATACTTCAACTATATTAAATGTTTTAATTTAAAACACTGTTTTATACATATCAGTTGTTTGTAACACCCGATGATGGCAGGATAGGTTGGTGAAAAAATTAAGTGTTATTACACGTATTACAATAAAATATACGTGTTCTAAATATTAACATTTAATTTATTTGATTAGATCTATATTAAAATCGACATTTAAGTAATAGAAATTAATTTAAATAGTATTTTTTTTTCTGTAATCATCAAATATAGTCAGAACATCATCAGCGAAACTCGTACTTGATAATAAAGAAAAATCATCAGTGCGATATTAGTTCTTGAACTAAATATAGCAATTTTCACGTTTGAATCATTTTCTAATTCACTCTTCCAAATAGCAATGACAGATAAAACATTTTCTACAAAATCCACCAAAACCTTAGTTTTTTAGGAGAAATCGAATTCAAGACCAACATTTCTTGTTAACAAATAATCATAATTAAAAATATCAAGATTATTAATGTTTAAAATGGCTATTTGTGGTAATCGTACCACAGTTTAGGATCTGCGATACATGCATTGTACTGCTTTTTCTGATGTTTTCGTTATGCATGCAATGTCGATTACATTTTATTTTACGCTTGAAATATTTTTTGCATTACATTTTTGTGATCAATTTAAATTCAGTATCGCTAAAATATGCATGGGTTAAACATATAAAATGGTATTAAACATATAAAAACGTTCTCATATAATTTTATATTATTTCTTAGTATGACAAGGATGAAATAAATGGTTAGAACTGCCAAGAATATTCTACAACAAACGAATGTGGTACATGTAAAGGGAAAAGTGTACAAGGCGGTGGTACATCCAGCAATGACCTACAGTTCTGAGTGCTTGCCTCTCAAAAAACAATATGAAGTCTACATATTGCCGAGATAAGGACATAGCGGAGGGCGTAAAGCTGTTCGACCATATCTGGAACATAGAAATCTACGGCAGTTTTAATGTGAGGCCAATCTCAAAGAAACTAGAAGAGAAACGTTTGAGATGATATTGCCACGTCATGCGGCGTCCAGTCAACCATATAACATTAAAGATGATGAAGATGGACCAGAGACGCAGGGGACGTGGTATACCCAAATTGACGTTGATGGAACCTGTCAACAAGAGTCTCAAAAGAGTCTAGGAAACACCAGAAGCCACCCAGGTCAGCTAGTCCTGGAGACGATAAATACAAAGAGCCGACCCCTAGTAAATGGGACAAAGGCTAGGGAAATGTAAAAAAAACCCAGTCATATAAATTAATTGAACAAAACATGCAACCTAACAGTTTTTAAAACTAACTAACAAATCATCACGCCGTCTCTCCGAAGTGGTAGGCAGAAAGAATGGACCGCCATACAGTAATTTTCTGACATACTTAACATTTCTCTAACTCCTCACGTGGCCGACATTTAATATTTGATTGATTAGATGGTGCCAAGTTTTCCTTAGTCTTCCTCTTTTAATAGTTCCGTTAACTTTATTTAAATATACTTTCTTAACTATTCTTTCTCCATTCATTATTTTGTTAATAAAAAATTATTTTGCACTGAATTACTTCTTAAAAATTTATTTTGCATTTGACACTCATTGCAGTTTTTTTATCAATAAATCAGGTAACATCCACGAAAATGTGATAAATGTATAAATGTATCCATTAAATTTATATTAACAAAGCAGATGTATCGTGTTTCATAAACAAATAACAAAATAGACACAGTATCACGGAAAATTAATGATTTATGTTAATTCCTGTAGTTTATTATTACTTTTTCATTCAAACACCTTTACCTGTGTGATGCTATCGTAAATAAATGTGTTTTTAATGGAGATACGTTACCACTTGCCCATATTTTATTTTAAAGAGTTAAAACTTACTATCAATTGAAGATTTCGCTTTGATGTTTCGATTTGGTGACGCTGCGGCATTGAATTTGAATAATTTATCGATCCTTTAGCCGAAACCCCAGTCAAGCGTGACCTAACTAATCATATTAAATGCGAAATAAAATAACTGCTTATATTCGTGTCTCTTAAGAGACGGTCAATCACTTTACTAACTCAACGTCGTTATGTTTTTTATCTTAACCTTCAATGACACAAAATGTTCGTATTGCAAATCAAAGCTATATGAAAAAAATCTAACTTTTATATTTTGCCTACATAAAAAAATCGAAATTCCGTAATGTACAGTTTTTTTTTTCAAGTATTCGTAATTTTTTAATTAAAATATCACATCAGTCTAAATTAAATTTCTCATTTGAGATTCTGTCAACGAGTTTCTCATTTGATATTGTGTCATCACACAGGTAAAGATGTTTGCATGAAATGTTTATTGTATTTATTTTTTGTTTTTTTATTCAATAATAAATTTTTTATTTGTTATAGTTTCTTTTGAACTATTTCAAATTTCATTACAAAATTCGCAACCTTTCTTTCAAAAATCAGACAGAAACAATAAAAAGCATGTTTTCTACATCTTTTATAAGACAATTTTCGTTATTATTTTGAATTTTAAAATAATAATTAAATGTTTTTTTCAATAGTGATACATTAAATGAGATATTCTCAAATATATATTTTTAAATTAGGGTAAGGATAAATATCCGTCTTCAAAAATTTACCATCCGAATCATTCGAATTCTAAATCGGGTGGTGGTCTAGGGGACAGAACGCTTGGCTCCTGATCCAGTGGACATGGGTTCGAACTTGGACACGACCCGATTCCTTCTTCATGATAATGAGCTATTTTCTGCTCATATTAAAGTTTGTTAAATAAATTCTAATACCATTGATTTAAATCCTTGGGCTAGTCTTTTTTAAGAAAAAAAAAAACAATAAAATAAAAATATAAGTTCTTTTGATAATTATTGTTTCAAGTAGATTTTCTCACGAATTTTGGATTAAGTAAAAAATATTCGATTGGCTCGCTTGTTGAAATTATCGCAAAAATATAGGTACACAGAATACACGTAGTTACTTTTGTACTATAGTGTATGGATAATCGATTTATAAATAATTTGAATTTAAATGCTAGGCGCAAATACCCGAATCTGTAATTTATTGACTGCAAAGAAGATTTATGTACCCCGAGTGTACACTGCAAAGAAGTTAACAGCTCTGTAGTTAGTTATTATTATTTGTGGCGTATTGTTAGGAACCTTTTTAGCTTCCATCACTCCCATTGAAGCTTGTCCATTTGAATAACGAAGCTGTGATTTATGTGCCGGTAATAAATTTTATTTCATGTATCGATAATTATTTTAAACGATCGTACGTGTTGCGGAGGAAACAAAATACCAGCAATCCGTCTGGTCCATTGAAAAAGAAAACGGTTATTAACCGAATCAGTTTAATAAGTAGGTTTTACGCTCTTTTAGGAACACGTCAAGAATTTTACTTTCGTTTTACCCGTTTTTCAATCAATAAATCATACGAACTCATTTGCATATTATTGATTTTGAATTAAGAACTCTTTATTGTGAGAGTTTATAATAACCGTGCCAAAAGTATATCCGATAATACTCCACTAACTAGCTAACTCGCGAACCATTTACTCGGACCATTTGGAACAAATGACGATGTACTTTTATATCCTCTTTTTCATTTTATTCGAATTAAAATGAGAGTATCGTGAGAGGACTCTCAATTGTGTTTGTATTATTTCATCACTTATGTTACCTAACGTTATTATTTAGAACAACTATCACTGCACTTAGTATGACAACACTTTTTGTCACTAGTGACAGACATGTTTCGGTTATAACATAACCTTTTTCAATGTACAAAATTGAAAACTAGGAAAATATGGAAGAAATTATTATTAAGCTTCATCGATTCTTCCGGCTTCTGACATGACCAACCTTTAATATTTGATTAATTTGGTCATGCCATGTTTTTCTCGACTCCGTACTCCATTTACATCGTTAACATATACTTTTTAACCATTATTTCTTCATCCATGCGCTCTATATGTGCGAACCAACGCAGCGATCCTTTCATAATACCTTCTTTAATATTTTGTTCATAATACCTTCTTTCGCTCTACATTCCCTTCTAATATCAGCATTTGAGATTCTGTCATACATCGTTCTACCATACATACGTCTTAAGGACCTCATCTCTACCGCATTTTTTCTCCTCTGATCTTTCTTCAGCCAGTTCCATGCTTCGCTTCTATACATAAGAGTTGGGACCAGAACTCCATTGTGAACGGCTTTTTCGCTTTCATTGATAAATTCTTGTTACCAACGTTCCACATAATCGGTTAAATTCGTCAAAAAATTAACAAAAAATATGTTATTATAATTAAACTATTCTTGTAGTTTCTAAGAAGTTTGTTGTCAATTATGAAAATAATAATAATTTCTTTATTTAGTTTAGAAGCATCAAAACCGTTTGTATATAGTGAACAAGTGGAATAAAAATAAATATGTATGAAAATATTTTTTAAACCATTTTTACCTATATAAGTACAACGTGATTATGATTTTATCACCAATATATTTTTGTATATTTCTTGATACAACAGTATCGAATTACAGATGATCCCAACATGTATCCATTACAGAATAATTTATAAAATTTTATCGACATCCATCTGATTATATTAAACCTTACTTAGTCACGATTCATCTGTCGTGTTATTTATGTGCGCAGTTACCCCAAAATCACCTTATGTAGGTAAGTACTGTATGCTATAAATTATTTTATACCATACACGTCTCCCCGTCAGCCTGGGGGGACTGGTGTGCATTGTTACACCAAACTCTTCCATTGTAAATATACCTCCGGACCCACCTCCCATATGAACACAATTAGGTAGGTACCTACAGCCAGTTTCAATTTTTAAATTCGGAACATGCTATACAAAATTAGAACACAAATATATTGAAAAGTAATTCACGCAAAAAATTCCATTATTTTAATGAAAACATTGTAATGCAACCTTTGTTATCAAAATGGAAATAACAATGTTTTAATTAATAAAAAAATAAAACTAAACTAAACTAACTAGCACACTGTTTCACCGGAGGGGTAGGTAGAGAGGATGGATCGGCACATTTTTCTATCCTCACATATTCTCGCACCTCTTCTACATTTACACATCGTGACATGCACTCTCGTCGATTGTTCCTACTTCGAACATGGCCTTATTTCAGTAATTGATTAATTTGGTCATGCCAAGTCTTTCTTAGCCTTACTCGACTTCTTTTTCCATTCACACTACTTGTATACATATTTATAAATATAATAATGGTATTACGTAAATTTGGCACAAAGAAAAAAACATATAACAAATAAATTATTAAAACGATTGTAACACCTGATGATGTCGACGTAGGTTGACGAAACAGCTGTCGCGTAAAATAAAATACAATTTTGATATTATACATAAAACAAAGTTATTTAATTTAACAGTTTACAAGTAAATTCTACAGAAAAAAAAAGAGTTAATGATTCGCATATTATATCTATTTACTCACTGACTTCTTTTAAGTATCTACTGTTTATATGTTTATTTTAATTAGAGTTATATGTGTACAAAAAAATAATCAATTGAATCACTTTTTTATAGAAGATCTTTTATTGGTATCAATGCACACAGTTGCAAACATTCTTATTTTAAAATCAAAAAGTTTTTTTTTATGTGGTACCGAATCAAAAGCAAACGGGAGCACGTCGAAGATCAATTGAAAAAAAAAGATTTATCTTCATGGCGGACGTTCATTTTTTTTCACGGTTAATTTTTTCTCATTCGATAACAATAAATATATCTCCTGCAGTCGTTTCAATGCAATTTATGTCGTGTCGAATTGTTTACATTATTATGAACAGATTATGTAACAGAAAACTCAATTGTAGTGATTTTAAATGTTACCATAATGAAGTATATGATTTATTTGAATGTTTGCATCGATTGTGTAAAATAAATTATTTTATTCGAGGAAAACATTCGGGACTTTATTGGGGATACAGTATAATGTAAAACAGATTTGTATGAGACAGTATTTCAACAGGTCTTAGAGATATCTATGACAGCGATTACATACTAATTATATAACCATCACGCCATTTCCCCGGAGGGGTAGGCAGAGAGGATGGATCGCCACAATGCTCTGTCCTGGCATACCTCTCGGGCTTCCTCTACATTCATACATCGTACCATGTTTTGTCGTAACATAGATTGTTTAACATACCAGCTGACAGAACCAACCTGCCTCTGATAACACCGGTGAGAAGAGCAATTAGTCTACTGAACGTGGTCTCTTCAGACATCGGCATCTTTTATATTAGTGAAAGTACATTCAGAGGACAAATACTTTTGACTTTAGAGAGTATCTTGTCTTCCTAACGCCGAACCATCTCTAATGCGATCCTGGTATTATACTCGTATGTGTTATTTTAAATGTACTCAATAGATGCCACAAACATTAATTTTGTTCATAATATATTTTGAGAAAATAAACTGATTTGATTTGAAAATGTAAGAAAATCATTCAGCATTAAACATTCAACGTTATAATAAATACCTATATACCTCAATTATTTCTAACACGTAGAGGTATAATAGCTTAAACTACACGTATAAGACAAGTGCTGGCGGTACGGTATTGCATGCATCCTGCTAAGCTTTTTGGTTTATTTAACTTGTCTTATCTACATTTGTAATTAATACTGTAAATAATTGTATTATGCACAAAAATAAGACGTGTTGATTTAAATATTAAAATTATAAATACAATTTCAAATGGCTTCCATATGCTTTAATTAAAAAATATTATTAACATCCATGACCAAAGCCTCCATATTCAAAGTAAATACAAAGTTATTTGTAGCCTCATTTTTAAGATAACTATTGTGAAACCTTTTACATTATCTCTATTGTTAAATTGGTCCACATACTCGTCTGTGAACACGTGTGAACCTAACAAATGGTTTAAAATATTTCGCTGTGTATTCAATTTAAAATATATTACACGCTCATTGAGTTACATTGTACCCATGTGAAAAAGCAGATTTTCTTTTTAATTGCGTTTATAAACAAAAAAGATACTGAAAAACTCATATACAGTCCGTCTTATCGATACCGTTTTATCGATATTAGAAATTATTTAAAAGCTTAAAAAAATATATCAAACGCATTGGATTGAAAACTCTCTTCACGTGGGTACACGCCTATTTTAAAATTTATTTTTTAATCTATTGTCAGGATGATGGTAGAAAAGCCATAAATCTTAGTCTAAAGGGAGCACCCTCTATATTGAATCTTTCTCCCCTTACACCTCCAAGCGTTCTCCCGTACACCCTCTATAAATAATACCAATAGCATTTACACGACAAAATATTATTATGCACTGTTAAAATATTATTTTCTAAACATTGTGTTACTTTTAATATAAAATATATATTCTATAGAATATTTCAAAGAAATTGATATTAATATTGTAGTTTTATCAAATACAATACTTTCACATTTTTAATTTACTCTTATGAGCATACGAGTATAAACATATATTGTAGCATAATTTATTATGTAAACATAATACTGTTATGAGTTTAAGTTTATACTATTAATGTTTCTAAAGTATTATAATTTAGAAACACAGTTCTTATTTTAACATATCGTTACCCGAGCAATTAACTTAAATTCTATAAAATAGTTTAACTTCTCCATCCCAGCTTAACAAAAGCTGCATTGTTCAACTAAATGCACAAGAAAGCTCCTGTCAAGCGCTTTGTGTACTCGGAATATTCACGCGTAGCTTTAGAAAGCTTTCATTGAGCTTTAAAGCGCGATATAGAATGCAAATTTAATTTAATCGGATAATGTTATTCCAGAGAGAGTTAAAAAAAAGTAAACAATTAATTACCTACTTTAATTCGAGTTTTTTATTATTATTTACAATATTTAAATATTTTAAGATAGAGTTATTTTTTATACATTAATTACATGAAACCTCAAATGTGATTTTATTTTAAATTTTAATGATTGGAATTACTGTCTGGGGAAAATTACATACAGTATGTGTATTTTTTATTTTTTATTTAAAGAAACTTAAAGCAATGTCTTTTAATAATTTTGCTCTTTCCTATTGAAATATTACTTTCAGAATTCGGTAAAGATTCAGGATTTTTTTCCAAAAAACTTTATACTGAACATAACTACTAATATAATCTTAATTTTAATGATAAAAACACTGCTTTTCCACTTTTCTGTGTATTTTTTCAACATGTTTTGTGTGTTTTAATGTATTCGGTTTATTTCGCTACCCCGATAGTGAATGAATAAAACCTTCGACATTTATCGAAAAATAAACGCAAAGGTGGAAAAATAGTGTTTTATTTCATTAAGAATGTCATAATAGAATTTCAGTTCTAACGCCTTAAACATATAAAAACCTAAAAATGTAACTTGTGAAAATTAGAATTAAAAAATAATTTTAGATAAACTTAAGGCGTTAACACTGTGGAATTCCATAATGAAGACTTTTTATGAATTAAAACGCTGTTTTTTCCACTTTTGAGTTTATTTTTCTCGACACGTTTCGAAGGCTTACACCTTCATCATCGAAAGAACGATATAAACTCCCGATGATGAAGGTGTAAGCCTTCGAAACATGTAAAGAAAAATAAACTTGATAATATAAAAAACAGTTTTTTAATTCATAAAAATTCGTTATTATTAAATATATATCAAAATAGGTTGATATTTTGTAATTGTTAATTTATATGAATGAAAATGTCTGTTTTCTATATATTTTTTAAACATTTTACGTGGATGACATGTTTTGCCTGTATTAGGAATTATTGTGGCATTATGCGAAGCGTAAGAAAACTTCTAAAAAAATTTGATATGGAGATTTACATCTTTGTTTAATAAATTAATCTTTTTGTTTATTTTTGTGTGTTCATTTATATTTTGAAGACATTGAATAATATTATAATTAAATTTATTTACAAAACACGAGTATATAAACATGTAAAACAATATTTAATATTTATTTGTGTTTTTGTTTCAGGTAAGCTGAGTTATACAAGAAAATAACTGCAATACAGTTGGCTACAAAATCTAGGCGTATAATAGCCATGTTCATGTAAGCGTTTTTAATATTTCCTGCATTCTTAAGTGACTCGTAATTTTTCTTCCATTATTCATCCAAGAACAAACAATTTGATTTTAAGTGATTGCAAATGACTCGATTAAACAGAGAACGATCTTCCGATCTCATTATTTATAATTAAGCGCCTACTGACGCTACAAATCAAGGTATCATAAATTATGCCTACGCTGCGTCTTCATAAATCAACACTACATCTTCATATTTAAATTTAGAAGTAACATTCGAATAGCGTTTAATCAGATGAATTCCTAAATATATTTATGCAATTTTTAATACTTGGGAATTCGATAGAAGTGACTCGTGAAGAAATTTAGAAAATTTTGTAGTATTAAGTGTTTCCTGTGTCTTTTATCTAATTCAGTGACGTGGAAGTCGTTTTTTTATTAATAAAAGAATATAAAAATAAACCCAATCATACACGTGAGGAGTCGAAGAAGTCAATATATATTCTTGACACTATATATGAATGTAGATAAATCGAGAAAAGTATGTCAGGATAGAACTGTAGCGGTCTCTTCTTTCTGCCTAACCCTTCGGGGAGATGGCTTCATGGTTAGTTAAGAACCAATCTGCCTCTGGTAACACCGATGGGAAGAGCAATTAGTCTGCTGAACGCGGTCTCCTCGGAGATCGACGTCTTTCATGTTAGTGAAAGTACGTTCAGGTGACAAATACTCTTCACTTTGGAAAGTATCTTGTCTTCCTAATGTCGAACCATCACTAATGCGTTCCTGGTATTATGTTGTATGTGTATAATATCTTACCTGTACTCAATAGATGCCATAAACATTTATGCTGTTTGTAATGTATTTTGAGTGAATAAACTGATTTGATTTGATTTGATTTGATTTGATTTGATTAGTTAGTTATGTTTTTTATGTACGAGTCGATAAAAATCAAACTTCATCGTTAATTTTTTTTTATATTTAATAGAGTTATTTCTCATCCTTCGCCACTGTTATGTAAAGCTATCAACTCTTCATGATAACATAAATAATATTTTACACGATTTTAATTGGACGTTCATCATGGTCTATCCGATTCTATGTATCTACGTGACACATATGTGTCAATGTTAAAATAGACCTCCTTTCATCTCTAAGCTTGTTAATAAATCTTTTATATTTCCAACTGGTAACAATTAAAAAACGCATCAAATCTATTGGTTTCATCGTAATCTTAGATCTAACGAATGTGTAACATTAATAAATTTATAATAATAAAAATATCACTAGGTATATTGCTCATAGGATATTCAAGTGCACTTTCAGCAAAACCAAAGCCATAGCAAATAATATACTAATAATAGAAAGTACAAATAGAATAGAAACAGGCATAGCATAATGGTGTCTTTGTACCGAACCTAGAATTTGAAATTAGAACGCTTAACTCCGATATACTCGTACGTGAATAATATTGGTTGGATGAAAAAGTTCTGAAAGACATGATAAAATCACTAGCATATTTTTGTATTTAAAAACAAATTAACGAAGAAAAAATAACAAACAAAGTGTACGTAAATCGAATAAATGACATCTAGGAATTCCTAGTTTTTTTTTTACTATATTACACATTTGATTAATTGTGAAAGCCTTAATCATCAAAATATTTACGAATTCAATAAAACTAAATCTAAAGAGCTCCACTTCGGATATCAACTAAGCGACAAACAAAGCGCCTTAAATGCAGAAAAGCTTTGTATTGCATCTGTGTGGCAATTTAAGGTATAAAATAAAATATGTTTCCTTAGAATGTTGTAGCTGTAGAGAACTTATGGAATGTGGAAGATAATTAATTAATGTGTTTATGATGGAAGGGTATGATGATGATAATAATTTATATTGGACCAATTTCATATGAGATTCACTTCAAGGGCGCCTGTCGTCTGGGAAGCTCTTCTTAATGAAAAATGCCCTGAGAATCTTACTTAAAAGTTTGGCGTTTCCTTGACTTAAAATGTGGTGGGCAGACTATTCCACGCGACTAGTCATGCGATGCTAAATTCACAATTATCAAAATTCGATTTCATGGGCCGTATAGTAGTTTGTTACGTTTAATTCTCATTTTGAAATAAAATTAACAATTCGACCCATCATTAACAATATATGCAAAAACAAATGCAAATATAATGATGGAATGCATTGCAAATGAAAGTGTCATGAACAAAACAACGAAAAGCTTTTTAAAATGGTTTGAACACATGGAAATAATGAATGAAGAAAGCATGGTAAAGAATATATTAGCTGCGTAAACGGAACAAGAAATAACGAATTAACTAACCATCACGCCGTCTCCCCGGAGGGGTAGGCGAAAAGAATGGTCCGCCACATTGTTCTGTCCTGAATGACTTCTCTTGATTCCTGCTACATTCAAACATCGTGTCATGCACGCACGTTGATTTATCTAAATCCTTGCGTGATCTACATTTAATATTTGATTGATTTGATGGTTTAACGTTTTCCTCGGCCTTCCTTTATTTCTTGGTTCGTTCACGTTTTGTTAACATATAATTTCTTCACTATTCTGTCTTCATTCATTCTGTCCATATCTTTCTTATCGATCGCGAATATCAATCAGATGCAGCGTTCACATTTAGATTTAAAACACGCCTTAATGCGTCCTTGAGGTGATAACATCACAAAACCAGCGCTTTAAAAGTTAGCATATTATTATTATTATTATAATTTTGTGTCCAAACCATCTAAACAACCGAGAAATATAGGAAGACCGAGAAAAACGTGACACGATCAAATCAATCAAATCTCAAATGTCAGGCACGTGAAGAGTCGGAAAAATCGACGTGCTTACATGACACGATGTATAAATATTAAGAAAGCGAGGAATGTATGTCAGGAAAGAACAGCGTGGTGGTCTACTATTTCTGCCTGCCCCTTCAGAGTAACGGCGTGATGGTTAGTTAGTTAGTTATAAATATTAGAATTTTAATACACTATTTTGGCCATTGGTGGTTTCCTGATCAAGTCCCGACGGAGGCCGCCCTTGCTAGTTCTCTCCGCCCTATTTACCACGCACAAAATATATGGAGTACCAATTGCCAAGTTAAGCCCATGTTGGCAGACGGCTGTCTTAAAATATCAGACGGCTTCCGAACTTTCTCGGCTGGCAGTACTGCGTTACCGCGGCCGGATGATAAACCAATGGTTCGGGAAACTTCGCGAATAATTACTGAACCATACATAATTATAACCTGACTTTTTTTTACAATCAAAATACTGTTATTATTTTTTTCTTTCATTTTTTAGAATATTTATTCGAATTCCACAGTGTTAACGCTTAATATGGAATTCCACAGTATTAATGTAGGTACAATATGGAACGCATTAGGTTTAAAAAAAATATACTTATTATAAACAACAAAGCGCATTTCACAAAGACATAAAAATCATATCATATTTCCGATTTCATTTCAAGTGAACAGATCATTGAAACAGTAATATGTGAGTTTTTTCGATGTTACGATTCTCCATTTTCAGTGTATTTTCTTATATAATTTTTTTTCATTATTATGAAAAATTATATGGAGAAGATTCCTTGAGGCCCTATGCACCACGGAGGTGTGACAGGACAAAAAGAAGAAGAAGAAGATTATGAAAAATTCAATGGCCAAAGTAACCATGTTCATGTCATGTCATCATGTTTTATTGCTCTTCTCACTTGCATCACCAAATGCAGAGTAGTTCTGCATTCTGAAAGATAAAATAACACAACTGTCGTAGAAGTACTTTCGGAACAAAAATAGTTTCTCTATAATGTGGTGCAGTTCTCTATAATCTAGTTTTAATTCTGAATAAATAAGCCAGTGTTGATCCATCCCTCGTTGTCTATAAAATATTAGACTTCGTCTGTCCAATAGGAATGATCTTAGAAGGGTAGACTACGCAAATTTTCTTATTTTAGAAGACGTCATGAACCAAAATAAGCAAAAAAAATTAACAAATACAATAAATCAATCAAGATTTTTATACAAAGTGAAATATTCGATTACGTGACATTTGTTAGGTAATATAAAATTCTTATTTTTTTTACATTAGTAAAACTTAATCAAAAATAATTGACTTTTTCGTTATCGTTCATGTTTTATCCAACCTAAAATCCACGCGCGGAAAGGGTATTTTATGCCAGTTATTCCACCTGGTCTGCCCGCTCTAGGCGCCTCGGCAATTACTGTAGGAACTTTCAAAACAATTTCCTAAATCGATATCGAAGTTGTTAGTGTTGCTGGCAACAAAAAATAATAATACTGAACCACACAGAACATCTGCTTGTCGATGAAAATTCATCCTTATGTACATGTTACAATGTTACATACATATTCCTACAATATACCCTACATAAAACATGTGTATAGTAGACACTTTCTTGCTAAAAATACGTAAATACCTTTTTCGTAAAAAATATAAAAAAATAGTATGTTCAGTGTAAATGGGTTATAAAATTATTTTTATATGTACTGATGTTTTAATAAATTTTGCAGGATTCTGTAATGAATGAACACTGCGCTCAAAATACGAGTATGTCAAAATAATCTAATTTTATATGTAGAACGAATAGGGTTATTTTATATATATACTCGTATATAGAATTTATTAAATTAACCTTGAAAAAATACGTTCAAATTGAAAATCTATGTTTTTCAAATCAAATCAAATCAGTTTATTTTCTCAAAAGATATTACAAACAACAATTATAGTTAAAAGCTATTGAGAACTATTGAGAACAGGTAAAAAATAAAAATAATATGTAATACTAGGAACGCATTAGAGATGGTTCGACATTAGGAATACAAGATACTCTCCAAAGTCAAGTCCTATTTGTCTTATAAACGTACTTTTACGAATACGAAAGACGTCGATATCCGAAGCGATCATGTTCAGCAGTTTGAATGCTCTTCCCACCGGCATCCCCAGAAGCAGGTTGGTTCTGCATGCTGGGTGATAAAACAGTCTGTTCTGACGCTGTCAAAGATAACCATCTGAAACATAATGATAACGAAGTTATTACTGATAATTTTGCAATCGCGCTATAATAGTTCATTTCTTACTTACTTATTACTTCTACAGCTGATGTTGTCCAGTGCTGAACATAGGCCAGTACTCCCCCATACTTCTCCACATATTCCTATCGTATAGCCTTCCAGTCACCAGCAATTTTTCTGATGTTATCAGACCAATGTGTGAGGATTCTCTCTCTGCTTCTTCTATCTTCACGAGGTCTCCACTCCACTGCCCTTTTGGTCAATCTTTGCTGTACCAGTCTGGTTCATACGCACCGAAATAAAAAAATTAACAAATTTTATCTAGGTTACAATGCTAAATACATGTGTCGTGTAACTATCGTTGTACCAAAATTAGTAATTGAAATGGAAAACATGATTAAAAAATTATTTTCTTAATATATTTCGAATCAAATTGAACATAATAATGTTTTCTTATTTGTGTTTCAGAAGTGGATTTGAATTAATGATATTTTCACAACACCGTATTTCACTTTTCGCAACTGTTTCGATTGTGGTACAACCTTTATCGATCCACATTTTTTTTTAAATTTGTGAATCAAAAAAGATTGAGTGTTATAACCGAATGATGTGTCTGAAAAGTAAAATAAGGTGTAGTTAAATTTCAAATTTAAATTATGTTTTTTTTCAAATGTGAATCCACAACACAAACGATGGAGGATAAAGATTAAATTATTTAATAGATACTATTCACCAGGACCTGTAGTTCATGCTCGTTGTCTGCAAGTAGGACAGCGTCATCCGCGTACAAGAGACAGCTTACTGATACTCCACTCATTTTGGCACCTACATCCAATCTTTTCAGCTCTTTCATAATTGATAATTGATTAAGTATTTAATTACGTTATTGACCATCTTTCTACTAATTAGGTTTGGTTCCAATACCGACAGTTATCATTTCCTTCCGCCGAGTGTCGCCACGGAATGTCGCCGTGTCGCCGAGTTAAACACTCGCCGCTGGCTTCGGTGTCGCCCATCCCCACAAATCATTCGCACGTTTCTGTTTTGCTAAAATGTATTTCATATAAATACAACGACTGACTCTCGTTGCGCGCGAAACGTCTTCGCGGCATTCCAAATTTGAAACTCTCCCGAGAGCATAGGCATCATGGCCACGCGACCCGCAAATGTCTGAAGGTATCCAACACAAATTAAAAATCACGAAATGTAATTTTAAAGTTCTAACTAACTAAATAACCATATGTTTCTGACTAACCATCACGCTGTTTCCCCTAAGAGTTAGACTAAAATAATGACAGCCACACTGTTCTTTCCTGACATGCTTTTCATGCCTCCTCAACAATCACACATTATGTCATGCATGTCGATTTTTCGACTCCTCACATGGCCGACATTTAATATTTGATTGATTTGATCGCGTCACGTTTTCATGTATTTCTATTTATTTTAAAATATTTCTCTGAGCGCCTTGTTAAGAGATATTAAGTACCTATCTGCTTAAATTTTTGATACATTTGTTGCCAGAATCAACGTTAAAATAACAAATCAACAACGTAAGTACCATAGCTAAATCCATATATTAGTTAAAAAATACGCTAGTTTCAATATATTATATTAAGCAGCGGTCTAAATTTGAATAAAGAATAATGTCAACGGTCGCTGTCTCTACACGCGTATATTTTAGCTTTGACCGATCCAACAAATTAGCTGTCTGAGCGCTCAAACCACGGTTTTCCTCGAAGAAAAATATATTTTTCAAGATGCAGGTCTTCTTATCTTAACATCTTATCCCACAAAACTGCGTGTCCACCTTGTCTGGCGTGGACTATAAATTAACGGAAAGTTCGTGTTGCTTATAACCGTGGAAAATTTATTATGTCGGAATATTTCATAACGCGGAAATGCGTTGATTCTGTTGAGGTTGACCGCGTTGAATATAATTCCTTGATTGGAGACTGGAAAACGTTTAATTACGGGACAATCCAAATTCACTTACTTTTACGAAATAAAGAAAACTGAAAAATAACGAATTTTACGAATCAAAACACTTTTTTTCGCTTTCAAAAGTGAAAAAAGAACAATGTTTAACCGCATGAAAAAATTCGCTATTATGAATTGTAATTATGTTAACTCTCGACTTAAACTTGACTTTATATATTTTATAATATTTTAACACGAAACTCAACTCTTTTTATCTAAATGTTTCATAATTTTAAAGATATGTTAAAAGTAGAAATAATCGAAAAACAGTTGTAACAATTGATTTTAATTAAAGATTATTAATGTGTCTTCTGTGGAATATGAAACATATTTTTTTTTACCAACAAATATGTCGAAAGTATCTTGTCTTCCTAAAGTCAAACCATCTTTCATGCATTACTGGTATTTTACATGTTCTCTACTACTTTAAATTATATCTACTACTTTAAACAATATAAACACCAGTATGTTTGTAATGAGAAATGAAACTGATTGGATTTGATTTGATTCACTTGATGTTTTAATTATGTTGTGTGCATAAAAAAATATATATAGAAGGTAGTAAACGATTTTTTAATAATAAAAAATAAATGTGAAGAAAAATCTGGTCAGCATATATTCTACTTCTGGATAGTAAGTATTTTAGTACGTAGGTACCCAGACCATTCGTCATAGCTACTGCATCAGCTCCCAAAGCAAACAAAACTAACAAGCTTACTCATAGCGTCTTTGAAATCACTTGGACTTACAAGACCCCTCAAGTCTGTCTAACACTCGTAAATTTCCCGGTAATTTATAGCCTCTCCCTCTCTGATTTCCTCGCTACGAAGAGCGTAAAATATTTACATCTTCTTCTCGTACTTTTAATTTGGAGCCCCTCATTTTTTTGCCAGTTTTGTTGTTGTTCCCTTGTTTTTCTAGCCACTTCTTTAACGCGCTTCTTGTTTTCTTATTTTCAAACAGAGGAGGGACCGCGCACTATTTTCGAACCCGAAGATCCGTTGACACTCGCGTTTTAAGCGTGTTCTTTCTGGCCAAGAAAATGCTTCATTATTTTCATAACTATTCTTAGATCTAGGCGAGCTTTCAAAAGCTTTATTCCCGGCCAGGTCTGGGCAACTGTGATCAAAAACATCGAAATGAAAACACGAGTTTTCACGGAACACAGTTTTAAGCACGTATTCAACAGGTTAATTAATTGCGTAACCGGCTGTGGCTTCGGATAGAGCGACGCTTGCTTTTAGACCTTTGCAATCCCATCATTCAAGTAAATATTTTTACAAGATGTGCATGCACCCTTTCAATAAATCTTAAGTTTGTTAAATTAACTTCAAATTATTTAGTTTTAAGATTTTGTAAAAGAAAGAAAGTGTTATGAATACAATTAAGAATAGTTATATTGGTTTGGACATAGGTGAAGGATAAAAATACAAAAGAAGTAAATCATCATCATCATCATCATCACCACCATCAGCCTATATCCATCCACACCTAGACGTAGGCCCCCATCATATGTTTCTATGTTTGTCTATACTGGGCACCACGCATCCATATCTAGAATTTTTTTTTAAATAAAAACATGTAAAAAGCAGCACGCTTTCTTTTGCCATCTTCAGGTGGATGACTTGAATATTTATTGATCATTTACCAATTACATGGTTTTAATACCTCCCAACTCGGGTAACCCGTTCTAGGGAGGCATAATATGGTAGCGAGCTGCCGAAACCGGTCGAAATTAAAAATCAAATAGAATAAAACTTCCTTGTTTTGGCCGAAACACTATGATACCTAAATATTTTAAACTGTTAATGAATAAAATTTGTTTTTTGTATCGCAATTGTATTTTATTTTACGCTTACGCGACATTATTATTGTAACACCTGAATGATGTCAACATAGGCGCTTAAGTTTATTCATTAACAGTTTAGAATAAAACTCAATTAACAACGTTTACAGAAATTTCAATTAACAACATTTACAGAAGAAGTACTTCAACAAAAAAATTTAAGGTGAATACCATATATACTTTATTTTTGCACTTTTCCATTGAAAATTGTATAATACCTATTTTACATAATTAGTTTCCCAGCACCCGACTAAGGGATACAATTTTTTTTTTACAAATAATGTAGTTCTATGAAAAGCTTAAAATTTTCGTAAAAGTGAATGTTTTGCAACCATCAATCAACTCGGTCCTGAGACGGCTACATTCTTCCATTCAATTAAAATCGCATCAACGCCTTTACAGTGTGTAATGTCTTCATAACAAAATACTCGGCCCATCACTCCAGACTGCTTATGAATTGGGGCCGTCACGGGTTGCTCTAGCCGTCTCCCTCGTTGCGGCGGGATAGGGCCGGGTGCGGACGAGAGGTCGGATCTCCCGACCTACGTCTTTTGCGTTTAATGACATTCGGGGCAGTGAAACGGCAGTTTAACGATAGTTAACACGCTTTTAAACGACGTTTATTGTCCATAACAGCTCGTACATCACCGCTAACTCATTTTATGGACATTTATCTATTTTCATGTAATTTTTATTAGTACCTGCCTACTCGGATTTATACCAACACACACAAATGTATACATATTCATACAAATACTATGAAATATTTAAAAAAAATCCCAATGAAGGGTTATAAAGTATCCACTAAATTATACAAAAAAATTGACAACTAAACATGTTTAACAAAATGTTTATTTTTAACAAAATCTTTATCCTGAACCAAAATGTTCACTTTAACTAAAATATTTATCTTCAAATAGTTAAAAAAATGGAGCTACAGTGCCCTTGAGATGATTGATTCATAGAAATGGTGCCCTGTAAATCATCCAATTTATTATTATTTATTATTAAAAGCCTACCTACATGAGTCAATTTATGGCACTCCACATATCTGTTTTGCACAAATTTTAATGTATAAAAGTGGAATATAATAATTTTAATATCATTTGAATAAGATCTTTAAATTTCATTGCATGATATAATGTCAAACTCCGACATAAACAGAGAACACCTGGATGAAGGAAAGCGCGGCGAAAAAAATAATGAAAGGATCACAGAGATGTTTTTTTAGAATTTTTTTAGGTACACCATTTTGTAAAATAAATTATCCAAATGGCGCACTAGGCAAAGACTGGCCAAACTGGGCAGTCTTCAATTGTTCCTTAAATTAAAAATCGCTATCCTCATACTTAATCCTAACAGGGAGATTATTTCATACCATCGGACCCTCAACGCTGAAAGCACGATTGCATAAACTTGCTTTATTAGCTTTAACTGAAATTGCAATGTTAATCGCATTGGCTTCCACGGATTGGAGTTAACTTTGTCTTTCCATTGGCAAGGGTGTCAATGCAGAAATCTAAATCCACGAGAGATTTGATTGTATGAAATGAAATAATAATTTTGTTTAAATTCATCACATTTTATTTGATTTATCGCTTATAAGCTAGATTTAATTCTTAGATACAATATATTGGTGAAAATCACTTTCACAGTATCTGCATTGTGCAATGTCATGCTGCAGTGTAAAAAAATACCACTTCCAGGGAGAGTGACGCTGTTTTACAAAAGCGAATATATTATTTGCTCTATTTACGTATTCGAATGAAATGAAAGATACGCATTCAAATAATAGATTATTTACTTGATATTTACGCCTAAGAGAACATTTTACATCTGTGTTGCCACTTAAATTTTGTTTACAAACGTGTTTACACGAAACTGTTGTATTTTTTTATGTTTATATATCTCCAATCACAGCCAGATGTTTCCTATGCTATTCAAAATAGTACACGTGTTTTGCGTTCATTTGCTGAAATAAAATAGATAAACACCTTCCCCGTCCATGACTTAATATAAATAGATATTTAGATGTACATATTTTCAATGCATTTAAATTAATTATAACCGCTTTTAAAAGCCTTTAAAAATTGTAACTTGGTAAATACATTTTTTTTAAATAATGTTAAAATATTCATAAGCTACATTCGTATTTTCTAGAGGTTACGAAAGAGCTTATTAAATACGGTAAAAAAATGTGTAGGTACAAAGATACTTGCCAAAAATGATTTGGATTGATCTATTTTATTTAACGATGATGTACAACTAGATATTTATTAATGATGAAAACCTCAGTTTTATAGTAGTTTAATATTGTTAAATGAAAGAGACACGTTGCGTCATATTTGGACATTATCGGATGTCATCTTGAAAATGCTCTAGCAAGGTGAAACATATCTCTTTCATATAAAATATTAAAATAAAAAATACAGAAAAAATACGTTTATATCAACATTAAGTCTTAACGTCTAACGGTTTCTGACACAATATTAGAAAACAAATGTTGAACCAATTTTTCTCGAATAATAATATAAAACTCCATATTAAATTAAAACATAGAAATCTTATTAAATTTGATTTGAATTTAATTGTTTCGCATAAGGATTATCAAATGTCCATTTGATAATATCTTGGCAAGTTAAAACACGTCATTTCCATAAAATATAAAAAATCTTCTAGAAAACAGATGTTTTCATTCATACTGAAATTTTTTTTTACTTTTTTTAATATACAATTTTAGATCACGGTTTATGTAAAAGTGATACAAAAAGAAGTGTTTGTAAAAACAAATATAAATAATGTGTTGTATTAATATTTCAAAAGCGACATTATTGTATCGTGTCTTTTGTAAAAGATATTTCCAAAACGCAGCACATTTTAGCAGCCATTTTGTGTCTATTTCCTGTCAGCCCTTCTCAAATTAATAAGAAAACTCCGACATCTTAATTATTTTGCCATCTCCCGCTCCCAGCATCCCGGAGGAATATCTACCTGCCTACCTTCAGATGTGAGATGGAGGAGAATTCATTTCAAAAGCTTCTGACTTGTGGGCGACTGTTATTTTTTTGACACAAACCGATTGGGCAATCTCCCGCCCGCCTTGTCTGGAGTCCGGAGCTGAGAGAAGCGAGAATCATCCCCAACCCCCCGAAAGTGAGCACAAAGACCTACCCTTATGGCGTATTTTTTTCTTCATTTTTTGTCATAAATGGCTGCGTTAGATCATGCAGTGGCAGCCCTATTTTTTATCATATTCTCTTGAACGCTAAAAGCTTTATATGTTGGTAATCGTGCTAAATCAGATATTATGAACTTTGCGATTAAGCATACGATACTTTATTTATGATAATATCGTTGCTCAAATAACAATAAATACTCATGTAAATTAATTGTGTGAACAAATGATAGAAAATAACGGCGAAGAAAGTATTTACTAATGAAGTAAACTAAACCAGTTGTGTAAATCTTGGTACAAACAATTCTTAATTATGTTACAATTTTAATACAATTACCATAGTATTTACTAGTGTATATAAACAGCAACGAGCTGAAAATTTGCCATATTTAATAATGCCTTAGAAGGGCGAAACATGTCATTCCAATAAAATATAATAAAACTTCTAGAAAACTGACGTTTTCATTCGTATTAATTATTCAAGATATGTATGTCCTATGTCACAATTTTGAGGCGGGCAATTTTCTCTTTATGTTCCTTGGATGAAACGGCGTGAAACTTAGTTATATTAAAGTTTACACATTAACATACATATTTTCTCCCCTTTACTTAAATTTCGCTATTTTGTAATCAGTTTTCTACTTTGACAATGTATGTTCAATCAATATAAAATCATTTACAGAAAAATAATAAGGTCAACGATGCTTTTAAATAAAAACATATTATTATATACCTAGTTTGCTTCATTGGCAATAGCAGTCCTAGGCTTACAATTAAAAATATTTATAGTTACGTTGGTTTTAAAATAAAAATTCTAAAAAATAATTATGAAATTCTAGAAAATTTAAACTGAAACAAATGAAAGCACATTCTATCATACATGAATAAAAAAAATTGTTCGACTTTTTAATTAGAGCTTTTTTTCATCTTCTTCCCTGTCACGTTCTCTTATAACATAGGTTCATCACGCACCGGTTAGTTTCTTAATTCCTAGAACTAATAATGTTATATTTCAGTGTCATCATCACTGCTTACCTGCCAGAACGACTAACCCCATTGGCTGCCTGCTGGATTTCCATTATAATAGAGATGTTACAATTAGTCATAGTTTTTAGGGTTTCCACCCAAAAGGGTGATTGTGAAAAGGTCGGAAGATACAAACGCGTATATACGAGTCTATCCATTTGTCTAATGATCGCCATTTATCATACTCATATTTGAGATATAATCTGATACTTTATTAAATACAAAATTGTATTATATTGAAAATAGTTTTTTTATTAACTAACTAACTAACTAACTTACCATCACGCCGTCTCCCCGGAGGGGTAGTCAGAAAGAATGGAACGCCACACTGTTCTGTCCTGTATACGTCTCTCGCTTCCTCTACATTCATACATCTTGTCATGCACGCACGTCGATTTTTCCGACTTCTCACGTGACCGACATTCAATATTTGATTGATTTGATCGTGCCACGTTTTCCTCGGCCTTCCTCTATTTCTAGCTCCGTTCACGCCGTTTACATATACCTTCTTTACCATTCTGTCTTCACTCATTCTTTCCATGTGTCCAAACCATCTTAATGACCCTTTCCTTATTTTGTTCATAACACATTCATTCGCACCACATTCACTTCTTATACTTGCATTTGTCACTCTATCATAAACAGATTTGCCACACATTCGTCTTAGAGATCTCATTTCTACTGCATTTATTCTACTTTCATCCTTCTTTTGCCAGTTCCATGCTTCACTTACATACATAAGGGTCGGCACAAGAACACCATTGTGCACAGTTTTTTTATTATATTTATGTATAATGTATATAGAATCTATATAGCAATTAATATATATAATAGATATTACTTTCAAGAGAAAACAACCCACTACGTAGTGCCTAAAAACAAAACAACAAAAAAATCACCACAAAAGCTTCATTCGGAAGTATTTTGATTAAGCCTGTGTTCTTTAATTAAATTAAAGTTGTTTGTCGTATTTGAATTTGGAAACTTTGATTTCCTGTTATATGATGCTTAAAAATTACATATATTGCATTTATCATAAATTTCATTAAAATTCAAGGCTTATGCTTGTACTTACTATCGTTTCATTATACACTCCTGGTAGTTCAATTCTCATATTTATCAGGAGCGCAGCTGCGCAAAGAGTCAGCAAAATTATTTCCACTCTTGTGATCTCTAATTGAAAAGCCATCGCAGTCGAAGTAACTGACTTTCCCCGCCTCCGTCCGGAGAGTGTATTTCACTCCCTCATTGGTAGAAATTCACCCCTCCCATTGCGCCTCTCTTGGAGTCTTAGTTCATTTCCTTAACGTCTACTGCTGCGAGCCAAGACATGAATTTTAATTCCTCCGATAGTTGGATCAATAGACGAGCATTGTAATGAGTAACTATAGACTATAATCCGACTTCTCCTGTTCATACATGTTCTGAATTAATAGAGTTTTCTATTCAGTTATAAAATATTTAATTGTAATCCAAAAGCATAGGCAGAGAGGATGAACCGCCACACTTCTATATCCTGAAGTAACTCTCATTCACGCACCGTGACACCCAAGCTCGATTGTTCCGACTTCGAATATTAGTGATAAATTCATTTGGTCATACCCATTACCTCCTTCTTTTTCCATTACTACTATATATACAACTTAATTTTTCCCTCACCCATTCGTTCCATGTGTCCAAATCATCTTGGTGACCCTTCATTTGATAATGCCTTAGATAGGCGAAAAATGTCATTTCCATAAATTATAATAAAACTTCAAGAAAACGAACTTTTCATACGTATTAAATATTTAACTAACTAACTAACTAACCATCACGGCATTTCCCCAGAGGGGTAAGCAGAGAGGATGGATCGCCACAATGCTCTGTCCTGGCATACCTCTCGGGATTCCTCTACATTCATACATCGTAACATGCACGCACGTCGATTATTCCGACTTCGAATGTGGCTGCCTTTTAGTAATTGATTAATTTGGTCATGCCATGTTTTCCTCGGTCTTCCTTGGCTTCTTTTTCCACTCACGCTGCTTGTGTACAATTTTTTAACCATTCTACTCTCATTCATTCGTTCCATATGTCCAAACCATCTCAGGAATCCTTTTTTTAATTTTATCCGTGATGCAGTCGTCTGTCTTATATTTCTTTCTTATTTACTATCATACAACGTTTTCCCGCACATTCTTCTTTGTGATCTCATTTTTACGGCGTTTATCCTGCATTCATCTTTCTTTTGCCAGCTCCAAGCTTCACTAGAACTCCATTGTGTACAGCCATATTTACTTCTGTGGATATATTTCTAGTAAATATTTAATATAGAGTTTTACATCTTTGTTCAAGAAACAATATACATGTGTATATCTTTAGGTTGTTTTAAGATTTTTTTCGTTTGTTCTGCAAAAATTGCGTATTATGTTTCCAAAGGCAGTATTTATTTTGTGCTTTGGTAAGGAGCTTATCAGTTTATCCCCTTCTCGTTTCACTCGGGTAGTCAGCTAAGTAATGATTTCTATATGAGTAATGGCCCCGCCGACCCCGGACCGCAGTTTCAGTTATTGTGAGGAAAACAAACAATAAATTGGCTCTCATGCCTGCAAATGACTTTCCTACGGAAGAAAACTAGAAAAAAACTTTGTTCTTCTTTGGCCTTGTTATTTCTTGTTTGAAATGGTTTTTCATATGTATTCATAAACGAGCACATAACATAGCTTTTTTTATTTGTGATAAAGTCAATATACATTTTTTTAAATACATTTAGATTTCTCCGACTCCTCACGTGGCCAATATTTAATATTTATTGAATTGATCGAATATCGTTTTCTGGGATCATCCTCCATTTCTTGCGATAATAGCCGTTCACAATGGAGTTCTGTTCCCAACTCTTATGTAAATTGAACTGGCAGAAGAAGGATGAGAGCGGAATAAATGCGGTAGAGATGAGGTCCCTTAGACTTATGTGTGCTGGAACGATGTACGACAGAATTTCAAATGCTGATATGCGAAAGTAATGCAGATCGGAAGAAGGTATTATGAATAAAATTATGAAAGGATCGCTGCGTTGGTTCGGACATATGGAGCGCATGGATAGAGAAAGAATGGTTAAGAAAGTATTCGTTCATGAGTACGGATTCGAGGTAGACCGAGGAAAATATGGCATCACCATATAAATCAAATTTCAAAGGTTTATCGTGTAAGAAGTCTGAAGAATTGACGTGCTTGTATTACTCGTTGTATGAATGTGGAGGAAGCTAAAGAAGTGTGTCAGGATAGATTATGTCGCGGTAAATTCGTAGCGTGATGGTTTGTTATTTTGTCCTCTATTTCTTGTTCCATTTACATCGTTAATATTTATTTTATTTACCGTTCTTTCTTCGTCCATGCGTTATTCTGCTCCCATCTTTCATCTGTCAGTTCCATATTTTGCTTTCATACATAAAGATTGGAATCATACGGCCATTTTCACTTTCATTGATATATTCTTTTTTCCAATAACCCGTTTTAAAGCTCCACTCAAATGTAATATTAATAATTAAAAATATTAATTTTGAATCACATTTTTTTTACGAATCACAATTTATTTTTAAGAGATTGTCGCCACAGCTCGTTCTCCAACTTATGTTGGCTTCATCAGGTGTTTGTGTCTGATGATGCAAACGTAGGTTGGCAAAATATCTGTCGCGACAAACTCATGAAAATAAATTTTGATACGTAGAAAAACAGTGTTTCATAATTAAGCATTTTTTATAATGTCAAAGTATCATAGTGTTTGGGCCAAGACAATGGAGTATCTAATAATTCAACCTGTACTCGTATATCAACAGTAAGTTATTTATTAGAATCATCATATAATCGCGTAGTGTAGTAATTGAAAATAAATATTATAAAATTAACATAAAGCTGTCCTCATAAAAAAGAACATAAATCTCCTTTACAATACGCAACAAAATAGTGGGCGGCCCCGCTGCCTTTACAAAAAAGACCCCTCGAAAATATTTTAATTATATCTAATTATTATGTTACATTTTGAAAAAAACAATAAATTTCACCTTTCCTGACGTGTCCGTATTCTTCGGCGATTTGAAACTAGCCTTCCTGTGTAAAAAAAATACACCAAGACCCTTATTTTGTACGAATCCTCTTAACTATGAGGTCCTATCCTCAATTCTAAGATCTCGACCTCATACCTGCGGTCAGATGTAATTATTTATTTCATCTTTTAGGGATCACGCGTTTTTTTTTTCTTTTTCTAATTCGATCAGTTTTGTTTTATTCTTAGTATTTCTTCTGTGAACCCGTTCGATTATTAAAAATTTTTGCTCTATTCTTTTTGATTCGTATGAACGTTCTATAAAAAAACTTGAAGCATATGCATGTAATATACGATATAATTATTACTGTGTGATTCTATTTATAATAACTTGATATTTCTAAGCCGACTAACAAAACAATATGCCGTTTTTTTCTATCCTAATACACTTCTCTATCCATATGTATATCATATATCTAAAGCAGTGGTTCCTGACCTGGTCGAGTCCACCCACTGGTGGACGTCGCAGAAGTTCAGGGGGGCGTTTTGGTCCCAGCAATTTTAGAGGAGATTGAAAAACAAATCTGCCCCTTAGACCATACTTGCAAGAATATCCAAATTTTGATTAATTCTCGAAATATGTATAATTCTGTATTTTTCACCTAAAAGAGGTGATATCGAATCACCGTTTGAAAAGGTTGGCTATGACCCAAGAAAACTATATGGTTATAATATTGATTGCTAAAACGGGAGTTGGTGTATTTTTTTATGAAAATGGGACATTAAGATAAATACTTTTTATTTCGAAAAGGGGGATATGAGTTTTTTTTTTCGATATTTGAGCAGTAAACCAATTAAACAACCTATGGTGTAAGGGAAAACCGTAGATTTTTTAGACTTCTAACAAAGATACATTCAAATAATATGAATATGTTTATATGGCAGAATCATATGATAATATGAAAGATGTCGTAATTTAAAAAATATTTGAAATAAAAGCTTAAAACTTTCACCATCGAATCATCGAAACAAACTCATCATAGTATCGGTTATTACATAAATATTTTTACAAAAAATAAATCAGCATTTTACTGTATGAGTTTCAATTCAAGGTTGAAAAAAAACAAATATATTCTACCTGTAGTCGCTGATGCATTTACCAAAAGTAACAGATCTTATAAGATATTACTGTATTATTTTAATGTGTACTTTGTTGGTTAAAAATATATAAATGTCATTACTATTTGTATGCACAAGTGCTAGTAGAATGCTATAGTATCAATATTGAATGCTTTTTGCAAAGATTTTTGCACTCCAGTCGTTTTTTTAATATTTATGAACTTCATAAATACTAATCATCATTACAATCCATTTCTGTTTAATCTGTAAATAAATTAGAAGAAGAAAAATAAGATATTTTTAGTATTCACATTTTTTTTCTTTAACGCTTATATTATTACTTATACGTGATACTGTCAAATAAAGTACGTATTCAATTATATCTTCAGATATAAATAATGCAAAAAAAAACATTTTGTTATGCTGCTCCATACACATGAAGTGTTCTGTGTCATCCCATTGTCCTTATGTAAATACCCCGTTGTTCGGTAGGTTTTTCTTTGAGTTTTGCATTTGAAAAACTACGCTCACCCTTTTGAAAAGTTTTGTAAAGGGTAGGTTCCGTCATGGTTCAACCCCTATTCCGTTAGGGGAGGAAAACGTATTACATTTGCCAGTGGTAGTGAAAATTTCTGAGAATTTTGATACATGTTATAACTTCCACGAACTATATCTGTAACTGTGTATGGCGTTTCCATGTGAATATTTTATAAACGAAAACAGAATCAGCGAACTTATAATTAAACATATGTTTATGTAAATGCACTAGTTATAAGCATTTATATATTGTATTTTATACGATAGGTATGTATAATAGTTGTATTTTTATATATAGATGATTTGGACACATGGAAAGAATGAATGACGAAACAATGGTAAAAAATTATATATCAACGATGTAAATGGAACTAGAAATAGAGGAAGACCAAGAAAAACGTGGCACAATCAAATAAATAAAATATTGAATGTCGGTCACGTGAGAAGTCAGAGTGCATGACACGATGTATGAATGTTGAGGAAGCGAAAGAAATATCTAAGGAAAGAAAAGTGTGGCAGTCCATTATTTCTGCCTACCCCTTCGGGGAGACCCGCTTGATGGTTAGTTAGTTAGTTATGATTTTCAAATAAACGGTTTTACGACTCCTTACTAAAATATCCCTTTAAAGATTATAAATAATTCACAAAATTATAAACAATTTGTACTGCCAATACATTTTTCATCTAATCATCCCTAAATATATTTTATAACTTACAAGAGGATTCTTTGAAGATTCCGTCACCAAACAAAGCCTTCCGGAGTAGCGCCATTATAAATTGTTTTATCTCTTAACACTCATAATGAGTCATAACCAATCTACCTCTTGTATTACCAATGGGGAGAGTAACCAAACGTCCACAGAACTTTACATTGGAAATCGAAGTTTTTTAAATTAATAAAGTCAAATAAAAATAAAATCAACACAATCAGGGAATTCTGAATTCTGGAATTCTGCATAAATTTTATTCATTTGTTACTAGTTTGATGTTCTATTCCATGTTTAAATTTTAAATATTGTTTGTTGATAAATAACCACACAGTTTTGTCCAATTAAATCATTAACCCCGAGATATTTAGAAGATATAGCTTTATAGAAATTTTTGGAACAATCATATACAACCTTATAATATAAATAATAAATATTAATTGAAAAATCTAGTTTTCTAGAAGTGTTATTAGATTTTATGAAAATAACACGAATCCCTTTGCTAAGGCATTATCAATTGTCAAACACGTTTGATAATGTCTTAATAAGACCAAACATGCCATTCTCATAAAATATTATAATACTTCCAGAAATCAGAGAACTTCGGGAGATGCCTATTGGTGGCGATGAGGTCCGCAACCCATCACACCATGTCTCCCGCGGGGGAAAAGCGAAGGATGGAGTGCCGTATCGGTTAAAGTGTGGCAGTCCATTATTTCTGCCTACCTATTCGGGGAGACGGTTTGATTGTTAGTTATTTAGTTAGTTCAGAAATCAGACGTCTTCATTATAATTAAATAATTAATTAGTATTTTTACTGCAATAATTCAAATGTGAATTAAAAAATTATATTTTTCGAAAAATAAATATTTGAGAACCACAATTACTTAACTAAATAAGCGCAACGCTATTATAGCCATAATAGCCCTTCATTTTAATATTCATTGTAGCAACGCATATTATGATTCATTTTTCATATGACAAGCTTTATCTCTTTCCGTATAACGACCCTTATGCAGTTGTAGAATAAGAGCTAATTTAATGATACAAAATACAATTTGTTGTAAAAGGGACACGGAACGATTGTTCTCAGGACATGCCCGTATTGGCCTTCGTGCATTTTAAAAAGGACATTTTAATTTCTGACATAAGGGAGCCCTTTGACTCTCGGACAGCGGGAAACCTGTATTTGTTCGTTTCATCTGCGTAATATAAAATATTTTAGATACGTAAACATATAATGAACAGTTTTTCAAGCATACATATAAATCATGCAAGTGTTCATATTACCATATCAATTTACTTTTTAAAGGGGTATATTGAACATAATTTTTGATACAGATCTTTCATGGACGTCATGTATTTTCTTTCGTACGTCCCAATATTCCGGTTACTTATTATAAAAACTATATTTTATACCTACATTTTGTCACACACACAGATTTGCAAATAGTTTATATTTGATTTGAAGTATTTCATTTCAACTATAACAGTAACCTAACGATTTATGATGATTAGTTTAATCACGAGTAGCACCATCATCAGGCGATCAACTTTAAATTTTAATGATTTTATTATCACGTTTCTTAATGTTTTAACAAAACACATTTTTTTAGTTTTCGTTCACAATTTTTTTTTTCATGAATTAAAACACTGTTTTCCCACTTATGAGTTTATTTTTCTCGACATGTTTCGAAGGCTTACAACTTCATTATCGGGAGAACGATATAAACTCTACACAGTTTATATCGTTCTCCCGGTGATGAAGGTGTAAGCCTTCGAAACATGTCGAGAAAAAGAAACTCAAAAGTGCAAAAAACAGTGTTTTAATTAGCGTTATTGTTGAATGCCTTATGCCTCACGCCTTAAGTTTATCTTAAATTTCATAGTTTATTGTTTTGGCCGAAACACTATGATACTTCAATATTATTACTGTTAATATTTAAAACACTGTTATAATATCAAAAATTCTTTTTATTCACTGTGAGTGTCGCGACAGCTTTTCGCCAACCGCTCTTGGCATCATCAGATGTTACTATAAACATAAACAAATGAGTTTATTGTAACACCTGATGATACCAACAGCGGTTAGCGAAACAGCTGTCGCGACACTCTCAGCGAATAAAAAGAAATTGTGATATTATAACAGTTTTTTAAATTTTAACAGTAATTTAAATTACACTTTCAATCAATTTTTTATTTACACTTTCAATCCATTCAATGGTAAACGTTGATAAGTACATATTATTGACACAAATACTGTTAGAGAAACGAGTACCTTAGCAATTTTCCACTCATTATAGCGTGTTTAATTCTCCATACTTGTAATTAGAGCAACTAATATTTTCGATGACATTCTTTCAAAGGAACATAATGATACGTTCCAGGCACAATAGGTAAGAGTGTATTTTTTCTGTCACGGAAAATTTTATTTCCTTTCGAATGGCGGTTGTTCGGCGCCCACATACACACGTAATTACAGGATGTTCGCAAACAAACTCCGCCGCGCCACGTCATAACGGCGGCTAACAACGTTGCGTGATTTGTTTCCCTGTCTCCCTGTAGCTTCAACTTTCCGCCGCGATGTTCTGCGATGTAAAATTTCCACATACAAGGTGGAATTTTCATACAAATTACATACTACGGGTCATACTTCCCTATAATCACGTATAGCTTACAAGTGCTGAGGCCATTGCTCGGGAAATAGGTAGGTACCGTAGTAAAGTGTAACTACCCGATTTAACTAAGTACCTACTTATAAATTTTCATCCATAAAACTATATAATAAAATTATGTATTTACGATTTAAAGAAAAAATATCCGATAAAATAACGGTACATTTTTTTTAATATACCACGTGACAATATAATTAGACCGATATTCAACGATAGAACAATGTATGATTGAATATCTAATAATGAATTAAGAAAGGAATGTAAGGCGGATGAATGCGTGATAAATAAAATTAAGAAAAGGTCACTAAGATGGTTTGGACATATGGAACGAATGGATGAGGGAAGAATGGTTAAAAAGATATACACAAGTAGTGTGAATGGGAAAAGAAGTCGAGGAAAGCCAAGGAAGGCATGACCAAATTAATCAATTACTTAAAAATATTATTTAATAATACATTTATTGCCGTGAAAATTTTCTCTTTTCAATTATTTTTTGTGAAAGAAAAAAAGTGACGTTTTAAAAAGAACGTAAAAACACATTTTAAATTAAGGAATACGCTGTCCAGAATAGCCCAGATATTTAAACAGGGAATTCAGCTTGTTTAGATGTGTGCGTGTGTTTGTGTGTAGACCGTATATATATTCGACCCGTATTAGCACCACTTTCAGTGTGTAGACTTGTAGACCCTTCTTCGTAACAGACTAACACTAGGACAGCAAAATTAATGCTCATTACAAAATGTTTCTACCAGTTACTCAGCACCGCTTAGAAAATCGCAGATTTTGTATGAAGTGCCCGAAACCTTGCATGTGCACTTTTCAGCAAGTCGACACCGCTTGAATCATATTGTCCCGTCTAGACTAATAAATTAGTTTTCAGAGGGAAAAGGTTCGGAGGAGGAGAACAGAATCAAGCACGATGCTTAACATACATTTGAATGGGAATTTTTTACTAGGTGGACGTGTTTTGCCAGTTGCTGACGTCTCCCAACACAGCATGCATGTGCTCTGTTGATCGCTGTACACGTGCGTATCCGTGTGTGTGTGAGTGCGCTAGTTCGTGATTGGCGCTTCGTTCGCTATGACGGACCGTAGATTTGACAGCTAACACAAAGCCTGATCGGACGCCTAAACGAACGCAGCTCGCGGCGCGAACATTCAAAAGCGAATTACGAACGCGTGTTCTTTCGAATTTTATCTATTTCCCGCCGCCGAGGGCACTGCGATCGCTTGAATCGTATATTTTTTGTACACTTCTAATTTTCACACACGTCAAAATACTACGAGCGCCAATCGACGTGCGGGCCGCGGAATCACGTGCTCTGATTTAATTTGAAAATCGAACGTTTCTGAAAATCGAACGCTTTTGAAAAACGCGCGTTTTCGATGACAATAAATCACTTGGCTGTATTTTTTTTTAAATATATTTAAACATCGTGTCAAAAGTGTTTGTGTTTTTAACCTAAGTGCCATAAACACGGGTGTGCTGATGAAAACCAGTTGAAGTTGTGTTTGTTATTGTTTATGGTGTAAAATCGTAGATCGTGATTCGTGCTATAAATTACTTGTTCGATTATTTAAACCACTGCGCGGGAAAATAGCTTAAAAATTGTCGCGAAAATACCTATTTTAAAAATCGAGCGAAACGTTTTTTTTTAAATTTATTAATTCTTGAATATGGCTCGGTCCCTGGAGCCATCTTACAATAGGACACGCCTCCATTTAATGTCAATTTATAAAATTGGATGTGCTACTCTGCGCTGTCGTCTTTTATGAGTGACCTAAAACTACGTAAATGGAATTTTATTATTAATGTTAATAAGGATGGTATGATCTGTGACATAATTCTGTGATAAACTAAGTTGAAATTATCAGCAATGGGATAACATTTTTATAATGTGAGTACTTTTTTTTCTATTTTTATTTGTAATCTCTAAACAAAAATTAAAAAATGTAAGTAAATTAATATATAATATTACCACTTATTTAACGACAAAACTTACTAGGTTTTAAATATTGTGACAGTAGCCATATTTTTACATAACATAAAAGAGAAATGGAAAAAATTCTTAACATATTAATAATCATTGAATAAACCTTAGGTTTCAGTATTTAATAACAACACATTTTGCACTTTTCACAGTTAATATTTTTTACACTTTGAAAAGATATGTACGGTTCGAAATATTATTGCGAAAAGTGCAAAAAAGTGTTGTGAAAATACAATGTTTTTCTAAAGTTTTTAAAATGTGAATATTCAATACAAAAAGGATAAATTTGATAGCAAATAGATAAGACATAAAGATTTAAGCTTTAAAATACTATAAAGATACAGGTTTTTGAAATTACATTTAGAAAAAATATTCTTCACCTATTTTTTTAAGAGAATGATTGGAGCAATTCGAAAATAATCTATTCTTATTTAATATTTAGAATAGAGCTCATTTTTCTAGAAGTTTAATATAATTTTATGTAAGTGGCATATTTCGCTTTTCTGTGGTAAATTTAAATATGAATTTCTAATATTCTTACAAGGCGAAAAATATCTCTCATTTTTGACATAATAAAACCCCAAAAAATGTTGTATAATCCAAATTTAATACTTGTATGAAGTTATATTTGATTATTTATAAAATATTGAGAGTAAAATACTCTTATTGAAATTTGTAAATAAACATTTGGCACTGCTCCCCAGAATTCTAGTTCATATATATTTTTTTAAATAAAAGTAATAAAACTTAATTCGCTGTAAATTAAGTTTCTGATTTAAGAAATAAAACAACATAATTCAATAACTGTAAACTGTCAATAAAATAGTTTGAGGTGCTACAATTTTGAAATGCAATTTTAAATGAATTTATTAAATCCAAAAGCAATAATAAAAATATATAAAAAAACGATTTATTAAAACTGCATCCCCTCCACGCATATCAGTTTACTTTATTATGCCCAGATTTTTTCAGTATATCATCAATGATTTTAGCATTTTCCTGATGATGATGATAATTATATTACCCACGAAGCCGGTCAAAAAATGTATACTTAAAATATTGAGAGCAGTTCCTATATAATACGAGTATATTTGTAAAAAATAAAACATCCCAAAATAAAATTACCTATGTTAATTGTTTTTGTCACTATGTGCATTCGAAAAAGTATTTTTTAATTTTTAGAAGTAGGTACAATATACTTTGAAATTAAAAAGTTTTAATTACATATACACCTATTTATAGTAATATTAAAATATAATTTCAAGATTTATGTAAGAACGAAAGTTTAAAAATATTTCACTCTCATGAATTCAGCGACTTCTTTCTAATTTTAGTTCATATATATTTACGAGAGATGTAGAGGTATATTATCCAGAATATAAAAAAAATCATAATCAACAAAAAATATAAATTCTAAATTTTTATAAAGGAATCCACGGCATCTTAGTGTGACATGAAAACTTTCGAATACCTCCATTCAGGATTCAGGTAAAATCAAACAACAATAAAACAATGTTACGCAATTCCTTTCAAACCTCCGTGAATTCCTTCTGAATACCTTTTCTTTGTGACATTTGGCGACCATTTTGAAAATAGCCCATCGCCAAATGTGCCCAGCAAAAAACAGGATGCATTTTTTTTGTTCTAATCTTAATGTACAACTTAAGATATACTTAAGTTTTCAGTGGCGGTCGATGAACTTTATTACCCACATTGTATAATATAATTATTTTTTTAAATATCGATAGATAGATAGGCGTTTCTTTGACACGGATATCAGGGATATTACTATAAAATTATGAAATATTTAATAAGTGTATGTCCGTGTATCTTGTTGTCCTCTTCGAAAACATCTGCTATACTTTATTCATGTTCAGGGTAGTTATTATTATTATTATTATTATTTTGATGACTTATATTTTGAGTGCGCCGTTTTGTAAAATCAATTACTCCAAGGGCGCACTAGGAAATGACTGACCGAACAGTGTAGTCTTTAGAAGTTTCTTAAATTTAAAATGACTGATGTTCTATTAAAAAATGTCTGCTTTACTTTATTTAAATTCCTAATTTGAACGTTGAAATTTTGTCCAATAAAAAGTTTAATTCTCACATCAAAAACATCTAAAATATTAAAGATGTTGAAAAAAAATAATAAAAAAAAATATGTGTTCTGCTGAAATTTAAATATTATGTGTTCTGAAATCTATTTTTAAAAATATTTCGTTTAAAATGTTATACCAACAAATGAATTTATTATATGAATGGAAGGGCACTCATTGCGACCTAAATAGAATTAAAATGGCTCATTAAGATGTTTTGGATAAATAGAACGAATGGATGACCGAATAATGGTTAAAAAAATATCTGAAAGTAGTGTGAATAGAAAAAATTCGAGAAAGAAAAAGAGAAAAAACAATTACCGAAAGGCGGCCATATTCAAATTAGGAACAGTCGACGAGCGTGCATGTCACCATATATAAATGTGTTAAAGAAGAGGCGCGAGAGTTATATCAGGATAGAACAGTGTATATTTCCATTGTCTCTGCCTACCCCTCCAGAGAAACGGCGTGATGGTTAGTTATATTCTAAAGAAAATTTCATTTTCAGTATTACAAACACATTGAGTTATCAAATCCATTAGTGAGCTTCCTCGCCGGGAGATCTTTATCTCGCGGAGCCAGGGACATTAATCAAAGGATATGGAGTTCTGTTAGGACGAAGGACCAAAGCACCGTCTTCATTTGTATTCATCGCGTGCCGGCATGATTGTTGTATTACAAGGATCGCGATAAAATGCGTCCTCAAGAAATGAATATTCCGTACCCTCAAATTGAACACAATTGCTATTTGATAATTCAATTAAACTTTAAAATTTGGGTTTTGATTGTTAAAGACGATTTGATGATTATAAATCTTTCTTTAAAATGTATAATATTATTATTAACACAAGATGTTAAGAAAGATTAGTATATTATTTTCATATATAATTAATAAATATTATGTTTAAAATTTTTGTTTTTATCATCATTGCAACTCTTCCGCAGATGTTTTAAGCTTGCTGTTAATTACAAACTATATAACAGTGATATAATAATAATTCGTAAGTCGAAATTAATGTACATATTCAGTAATTATTACAATACGAATATAAACATATTTTTTCTTGAAATTTTTTTTTTTGCTTTTTATGGGAATGACGTGTTTCGCCTTGCAAAGGCATTATCTAATATTTGTTCGTTAGAAAAATAATGATTATACCTACACCTAATAGTGAAAAATGTATTTTTTAAATTGTGTTCTATAAAATATAATAATTTCCTTTTAAAAATGCATAGATTAGTCGCTTCGATCCCTGACTTCATATTTACACATCGTTTATAGTGTTTTTCCAGTGTAAAACCTTAAAAACATTTCTCGAAAAAACTCAAAATGTGTTTTAATTAAAAAATGTGTTTTAATTAAAATCTGTATATGATAGTGTGTCAAATGAAAATATAAGAAGTGAATGCGCTGCGAATGAAAGCAACATGATGAAAGGATGATTAAGATGGTTTGGACACATGGAAAGAATGAATGAAGAAAGAATGGTAAAAAAGTATATGGTAACGATGTTTATAGAACTAGAAATAGAGGACGACCGAGGAAATCGTGGCACGATCAAATAAATCAAATATTGAATGACGGCCACGTGAAGAGTAGGATAAATAGACGTGCGTGCATGACACGATGTATAAACGTTGAGAAAGCTAGATAAGTATGTCAGGAAAGAAAAGTGTGGCAGTCCATTATTTCTGCCTACCCTTTCAGGGAGACGGCGTGATGGTTAGTTAGTAAGCTTTATAACGTGATATCGCTGTAAAAATATTGAATGACGTATATCGCTAAATGGTACCTTACTTTAATCACGTACTCAACTTGTTCGTCATAAAATATTAATATGTATATTTTTGTGTAAAATTATAAATATAATTAATTAAGATGCGATCAATAAGATTTACAGCGTTTTTCTACTCATTGACATTAACCTTCCAAATTAATGATCAAGAATTACGCATCCTAACTGCTGGTTTTATCTAAATTAATTTATTTTCGTACACAATAACCTCTGGGTCAGCCGCACATCAATGGCAATTGGATCTAAAGTAATTTTATCTCAATAATTTCATAGGACAACATAATGTGATACGAAAAAAATCATGTATAATTTATTGTTTTACAAATTATCGTTAATTTTATGAATTGGTTCATTAATAAAACAAACGTATCTACTTATCAACATTACACAATATTCAAATTACTATTTTTATGACTGAATAAACACTGTAAAAAGCAACTTTTGTTGTACATATAATTTATTTTAATGTTTGTAGTTTGTAGTTTATTTGGATTAAGCAGTGTTACAGATGCTGAATTTCCGTAATATATAATACTTACTAGTTTAAGGCATTCCCGTTGTTATTGATTAATTGTTGCGAACGGAAGATGAGTTGATATGTGTTTGATTGTTACATTAAGAAAACTCTATTAAATCTTTATTGGAATATTTTTGACATGGAAATAAAACAGAAATTAATTAATAGCTAATGGAGCGCATGGGTGAAGAAAGAATGGTTAAAAAAGTATACGTTAACGATGTAAATGGAGTACGGAGTCAAGGTAGACCGAGGAAAACATGACATGACCAAATCAATTAAATTTTAAAGGTTGGTCATGTTAGAAGCCGGAAGAATCGACGTGCGTGTATGACTCGCTGTATGAATGTGGAGGAATCTAGAGAGGTATGTCAGGATAGAGTAGTGTGGCGGTACATTCTCTTTGCCTACCCCTGCGGAGAAACGGCGTGATGGTTTGTTGTTCTTGTTGTATGAATAGCATTTTACATTTAAATCCATAAATTTATCTCGACATGCAGAATTCGTAAGCAGCATAAAATGGAAAATGATATTAATTGATATAAAAATTACATCTAAGGATTCAAATCAATGATTTTAGATTTTTTTAAATAATCTCCAATATGAGCTGAATATATGTCATTTTTATTCATGTCGTGTCCAACCTTACATTCACATGTAAGGTTGAAGATATTATAAGATGGAGCAGACAGCGAAAAGGGGACTGGTACGGTCATGTTCAAAGAATGGGCACCACCAGACGCCCCTATATTGCATTGCATAATCAGCCTCATAGGACTCGTCCTCGTGGAAGGCCTCCTAAAAGATGGAAGGACAACTGAGAGTCTACCTCACAAGAGGAATAACACTCTGGAGAACAGACCACATAGGTCTACAACAAGGAAGAAGGAGAAGAAGAAGTGTCCAGGCTTGAACACGAGTCCCTTGAATCAGGAGCCAAGCTTTATGTTTCCTAGATCAATACACGGTTATTTATCCATAACCTTTCATGTACATATTAGGTCCTTACATATGAAATTGGCGTTTTGTATGGGAGGAACATAAAGTTGATTTTTTTTTAATATAATATATTTATTTAATCAAAGTATGTACCATTGCTATCTATGCACTTTTGCCATCTCATAGGTAGTTCATCGATCCCTTTACTAAAAAACCATTCGGACGGGAATCAATAAAATCTTTGAAGTCGGTTTGGACTGCCCCATCGGAGTTGAATTTTTTCCCTTGCAAGAAGTTATCCAAATTTCTAAAAAAATAGTAATCTGTTGGGGCAAGGTCCGGAGAGTACGGTGGATGTCTTAGACATTCCAATTGAAGCTCTTCTAATTTGGTAGCCGTCTGTTGTGCAGGGTGTGGTCTAGCGTTATCATGAAGCAGCAGTGGCCTAGAGCGATTAACCAGCCTCGGTTGTTTAGCAGCTAGCTTTTCATGGTTTGCAGTTGCTGACAATAGACATCTGCCGTAATCGTCTGGCCAGATTTAAGAAAGCTGTAGTGAACGACACCAACACTAGTCCACCAAACGCTCACAAGTAACTTTTTTGGAGTCAATTTTCGCTTGGGGCATGGTTTGGCTGGTTCAGCAGGGTTCAGCCATTGCGATGAGCGCTTCCGATTATCATACAGGATCCATTTTTCATCACAGGTAATGATTCGATTCAAAATCCCTTCATTATTGTGCCGGTTGAGTAATGCAACGCAGCAGTCAACGCGCGTTTGTTGATTTGCTTCACTCAATTCGTGAGGTACCCACCTTTCAAGCTTTTTCACCTTCCCAATTTGCTTCAAGTGGATTAAAACAGTTTTATCACTAACACCGCAGCCTGCAGCTAACTCGGACGTGGTTTGCGATGGATCCGCTTCCACAATAGCCTTCAATTCTTCATTATCAACTTTGGTCTCCGGCCGTCCACGGGGCTTGTTCTGCAGGTCGAAATTTCCATAACGAAAACGTTGGAACCAAAAACGCACTGTGTTTTCTTTTGCGGCACCGTCGCCATACACATCATTAATCCTTCGAGCCGTTTCTGCAGCACTGGTGCCACGGTGGAACTCGTACTCGTAAATAACGCGATATTTCAAGTTTTCCATTTTGTAAACTGAGTGACGCAAAGAAAAAAACGATTGAGGAAAAAACAAATGAATTATAATTTTCGAAACACAAATACTTGAGTAAATAGCTGTATAAATTTGAATTTGGAATTCCTAACCAAAGAGAAGATATTTGAGATCAAAGTTGCCAGTACGGCAAAACGCCAATTTCATATGTAAGGACCTAATATATCGAAAAATATTAACTCATATAATTATGCATAAGGTGAAAAATATTATTATATATTATTTAAAACATTTTTTACAATTATTTCATAATTTTTTTTCTATTTATCATTTCCCTTATTGTGCTTAACGCGCATTTGGTTCTAACTCTTTACGAACTAACTAACTAACTAACCATCACGCCGTATGGGTAGGCAGAAAGAATGGACTGCCATACTTTTCTTTCCTGACATATTTCTATCGCTTCCTCAACATTCATACATCGTGTCATGTACGCGCGTCGATTTCTCTGACTCCTCACATGGCCGACATTCAATATTTGATTTATTTGATCGTGCCAAGTTTTCCTCGGTCTTCCTCTAATTCTGGTTCCATTTACATCATTAACATATTTTTTTTTACCATTCTTTCTTCATTCATTCTTTCCATATGTCCAAACCATCTTAATGATCCTTTCATTATTTAGTTCATGACACCATCATTCGCACCGCATTCACTTCTTATATTTTCATTCGACACTCACAGAGTATCTACACATTCGTCTAAGAGATCTTATTTCTACTGCATACACAGAGTATCTACACATTCGTCTAAGAGATCTCATTTCTACTGCATTTATTCTACTTGCATCCTTATTTTGCCAGTTCCATGCTTCGTTTCCATACATAAGGGTCGGTAGAAGAACACCATTGTGCACTGCCATTCTAGCTTTTTTGGAAAGGTTTTACGATAACTCTTTACGATATTTTGCGATACACCGATATATACACTATACATTTGATTGTATTATTTATTTATCTCTGATTTTATAATAATTATTTCGGTATATGCGTAAAAGCACCATAGAAATCCTAGCTTAAATCTTAGCTCAGTATTTATTATATTAATATAGAGGTACAATAATTAGAAGCGATGTGTACTGTCTACACAGCACCGTTAACGGAAGATTAAAAGCTAAAAATATTTTTAATTTTTTTTTTAATTGCATAATGAAGATATGAGCTTAAAAAATATAACTTATATAGACGTAACAGAGGGGCTATAGGGGAATCAGAATAAAGAGCGTATCAAATTGATATTAAAATGTTCTCCTCTATACAATTGTAACGAATTCGTAGCAGTAAAGTCAGGATGTAAACGTTGCTCAATTATGTACGTAATACAATTAATATGCACTTTTTTATAAGAGATAACATCCAGAAGTTATAACCAATATATTTCAAACCAGTTAATGAGTTTGATTTTTTTTTCTGTACGTGTAATTTAAATAACATAATGAAATATAATATAAAATTGATTATAGGATATAGAATAATTTATTAGCCGTAAAAAAAATAATGTGATTTGAACTAATGATAATATAATTTGAATATATTAATAGTTGCACGAATAATATGCAATCCTAAACATTACAAACAGAATACATTGACCAAACTATCCAACAAATTTAATTAAAGTTTATTAATCTGTTGCATGTGACAACGTAAATTAAATCATAAATATGATTTTTTTTTTTACTAAAATTGACACTTGTTTAATGATTAACTATTAGCTGTCTGTATTTAAATAATGAATTAATATATTTATATTTTTAGTTCATTGAATCAGTCGTTAAACAGTCCATTCTTTCTGTCTACCCTTTCGGAGAGACGGCGTGATGGTTAGTTAGTTAGTTAGTTCATTAAATCGTCATTTGTTCCATTTATATATGAAAAAATAGTATTCCTCCACTTTTAGGAAAACTTACTTACTAACTAAACCGCCGTGTCTCCGGAGGGGTAGTCAGAAATAATAGACCGCCACACTTCTTTCCTGACATACTTCTCTCCCTCAACATTCACACATCGTGTCATGCACGCAGATCGATTTCTCCGACTCCTCACGTGGCCGCCATTCAATATTTGATTTATTTGATCGTGCAACGTTCTCCTCGGCCTTCGTCTATTTCTAGAAGAAATGAAGTATATTTTAACGATGTAAATTGAACTAGACTACATATTTTGTAATGTTGTACATTTGTAATTTTTACCTATCAATTACTGCTTTGTTGTCCCGAATTTATCAGATTTTCCCATTGTTACCACCAAATCTACCCTCAACAATTCAAAAAGCACTACCTTTAACAATTCTAATTAATTCTAAAACCATCGATGGTACGTAATCTCCAGATCTTACCTTTCATCTACCTTTGTATGTAGGTTTCGGTACTAAGAACTCTTTATGGATCGCTTGCCATGCAAAACAGAAGAAAATTTACATTTCGAACGTTGCTCAAATTTAAATATAAAAAGGTACAAAAAAATCGAGAAATATGGGGCAACAAAAACATTACTTGTACTTACTCACTTATTAGTTACAAGTATCTACTTACGTATAGAAAGCGTAAAGATGTATATTCGAGAACGTATTGTAAAGTTGAGATGAAAAGTTTTCTCGCTCTAGCATTGGCTTACAGGCATATCAGCATCTCGCTCTGGAGCAAAGTTTCTTCTTAAGATCAACTTGAGCAGAGTGCTATTAACAGCTGATAAATCCACTGGCGTAACTTTATTTAAATGAGAAAAACAAGTTTTAATTTATTACTCATTTATTCGGGTGGCTGAGTTGATAACTCCGTTAGTAATTATTGTTTATAATTATCAGATCTGTGCTATTGACGAGATTTATTTAGCCCACATACAAAAATGATTTTGAATCAATCATCGGTTTTATTAATATTCATAGTAATTATATACTATCTTAATTTGCTAGGACAGGGGCAAACAACGAAACATTCTATGTTTAAAATAAAATTTGTGGTTTTATTCATATAAATTAGATCACAATTTTTTCTACTTCAAAATTACTCATAAAAGTATTAAACCTTCTTAATATGTGGTATCAAGAAAAAAATTTACTCATAGGAGGAAGAATTGTTTTAATTCATAAAAATCGTTATTATCAACTCCTTAACTAAGTAACTCTTCGGTGTTGAAACTTAGGTTTAAGAAAAAAATATTTGTGATTTATTAAGTTGTATATTGTTTCTTGAACGATGTAAAACTCGATATGAAATAAATATTATGAATGAAAACATCCGTTTTCTAGAAGTTTTGTAATATTTTTTGTGAATAACATTTTCACATTCTTAAGGCATTTGTAAAGGTATACGTGTTAAAGCACACATTTGATAATACCTTAAAAAGGCAAAACATGTCATTTCCACAAAATATATTTAAAAAACTTCTAGAAAACAGAATTTTTCATCCGTATTAAATATATGTTGATCAAGACGTAAATTTTCAAAATGTTTCAATACACTTTATGAAAGTGACATGTTTCGCCTTAGAAGGATATTATCAACTTAATTACAATACCGCTTTGAATTATGGCATTTGATATTGCGGGAGTAATGGTATATTGATTTATTGAAGAAGGATATTGGAGAAGGATATTGAAAGAAGGGTTGGGGCAGGCAACAGAATAAATGGTGGACTTAAAGTTGTCATCGCAAACAAAAGCCTATCCAAAAAAGCTAAGATGGCAGTGCACAATGGTGTTCTTGTGCCGACCCTTATGTATGGAAGTGAAGCATGGAACTGGCAAAAGAAGGATGAAAGTAGAATAAATGCAGTAGAAATGAGATCTCTAAGACGAATGTGTGGCAAATCTGTATATGATAGAGTGACAAATGCAAGTATAAGAAGTGAATGTGGTGCGAATGAAAGTGTTATGAACAAAATAAGGAAAGGGTCATTAAGATGGTTTGGACACATGGAAAGAATGAGTGAAGACAGAATGGTAAAGAAGGTATATGTAAACGGCGTGAACGGAGCTAGAAATAGAGGAAGGCCGAGGAAAACGTGGCACGATCAAATCAATCAAATATTGAATGTCGGTCACGTGAGGAGTCGGAAAAAATCGACGTGCGTGCATGACAAGATGTATGAATGTAGAGGAAGCGAGAGACGTATGTCAGGACAGAACAGTGTGGCGTTCCATTCTTTCTGCCTACCCCTCCGGGGAGACGGCGTGATGGTAAGTTAGTTAGTTAGATATTGCCATGGCAAAGCTATACATATCACTAAATTCTTCTTCTCTCTTAGCCCTTTCCCATTTATTTCCTATATATCTTTATAACTTATTTTCTTTATAACATCTGTCAGATCATGTAAACAATTTTATAATTTGATAAACTGAAATTTACTTTACAATATGTATCACTGAAGAAGGACTGGTTATCCGAAACATGCCTATGCAATTTTTTTTTTTAATGTAAGTGTTGTATATACAAAGTAAAAAAAAAAGAAAAAGAGAAATACTTTACCATTTATTTCCTTTTCCAATTTATTAAATTTTTTAAACGTGAAAAGTGGAAAAAAAAACTTTGTGATAATAAAATGTTTTCAAAAAGTTATTAAAATTCTAATTTAAAAATAATTCACGAGCCGACACAGAGTGTATCGATTCATCGGCAATTGTTGGCGTTCCCTTCGAACCGAACATAAAGAATGTTTATTCAATGTAACCAAATGTTTCCCGAGACACCTACCTATGTTCTAAGATTAATCTGCTTGCAATAGACAAGCGATCTGAGCGCGTACTCGCGAGCGGAAAACTCTTCGGTATTTTCTAAAAGTGAAATCAATTCGACAGTCCGAAACGTGACGAAATTCTTCGACGTAAATGTGACGAGGTCGGCACAGGGCTAGGCGGAAAAGATTGCGTATCTAACAATTTGAATATTAATAACCGTTTAAATGCTAGAGCACTGCTGAGTAGAAAATAGAAAAATAATATTTCACTAGCCTTTATGCAGTAATATTTAAATGTAGTCAATTTAAAATATTACTTTCAAAATTTATAAGACTTTGATAAGAAGCCATTACTTGGTGGTTGGACATACTTAACACTTAATTAAACACTTTTTGTACTTGGTATACAACCACTTTATTTGTCAGGATGAGGACCTACCGGTTTAGCTCTATGCGAGCTTCTTAAGGGCTTTACACATACTGAAACTTAAAACTAAACAACGAGATACAAATCACATCGGGGGGAAGTGGCTGTCTATATAGTCACTATAGCCACCTCCCCCCGATGTAATTTGTATCTCGATGTTTAGTTTTATGTTTCAGTATGTGTAAAGCCCTTAAGAAGCTCGCATAGAGCGAAACCAATAGGCCCTCATCCTCACAAATAAAGTGGTTGTATACCAAGTACAAAAAGTGTTTGATTAAGTGTTATTTATAACACTGTTATGATATAACTCTATAAGGCGTTGCATGGAAATGCACCAGCTTATATATCTAAACTCTGCATCAACGAGAACCTGAATGCTAGACAGTCTTCTGCGATCGGTAGATTGACTGTGCCAAAACGCTGTCCAAGCACAAACTTTGGCGACCGAGCCTTCGCGGTAGCTGGCCCTTCACCCTGGAACAGTCTTCCAGCAGACCTTAAGTGCATTGAGAATCAATCAGAGTTTAGATCGAGACTCAAAACGCACCTTTTGACATCGACTTCGTCAGGTGCAGCCCTCATACTAAATATGTTTATTATTTTTGTTATTATTATTATTATCATTATCTAGTTGATAAAACGGAGCATCTTCTACAGCGCCCTTGAGATGAGTAATTCATAAAAATGGCGCTCTATAAATTATCCAATTTATTATTATTATATTATAACAATTTTTATCATTCACTTTACGGTTGTTTTGCCAACTGATGTTGGCAAAACAACCGTAAAAAAACGTATGAAAAATAATATTAAATAAATTTCTATGTATAACCTCGTTAACAGATTAGAAAAATCTCACAATCTCTCCCACTTCCAAAAAATGAATAATAAAAATTGTGACAATATTACATCGTTAAATTTTTTAAAAGTTAATAATGTTGAAGTATCATAGTATTTCGGCCAAAAGAATGGTCAATTTAAAATAATCAATTGAATATTCGATGTTTAATTATATAACTCTAGTGAGGATCACTGTTTTTTTTTCAGATTATAATGCCAATATTTACAATTAAAACGTGATTCTTTGTTATTTATTTTTATTATATTTAGAATATTTTCTTCCGCGTGTTTCGATTGCTTTATTCCTTCATCGGTTTCACTATATTTTCTTTGGTAATTGTATACTGCTTACAAAAACTTAAGTGTTTATTGTTCTCTTGATTAAGAATAATACTATAACATCTTTAAAATACGTCTATGTTAATAAAATTACGAGTATAATAATCAAAATTTAAACAAAACAATGTATTGATTAAATAAAAATAATTTTAAATTACATTGTTATTTTCCTATTAAACAAACAGCTACATTGTAATGGGTGTGTCGAAAATCATTTACCAATTGAGTGTTTACGCTCTGAATATTATAGTAATTGGACATAGCTAAAAAAAGTGTACAGATTTACATTAATGTGTTCAATTATGTTAATTTGGTAGAATCTAGCTTCAGTCTCATTACGATTGAATCACAACGAGAATATAAAATTCTTCACATATTCTATCAAGTGATTGAGAATGGACCGAGTAATAGTGCTCTGGAGGAAGGTGCGGGTTGTATAAACTAGATAATGACTCATAGTAATAACACTAATGATATGTTGTTTATATCCACCTAATCGATACATCATCTGCGCTAGTTTCAATCCAAGGGATATGTTTGCCGCAAAGGTTAACTAATTTGCTGGTTCTTGGGATACCATTTGGGCATTTAATGTGGTAGTTTCCCGTTCCTTTCCACATTTGTATACAGCAGGTTATTTAAATCCAAAAACTATATACAAATTTTTATCTATTGATTCTCATGACATGTGATGGATAGCTAATCTATCGCCATTTTATTGTCACGTGAATTCTACACAAGACCAAAGACAGTGTGACAATCACATTGCCATATCAAAAATATATCACTTTATCTTAGCTTTGGATCGGTGTTGAAAGTGAATCTTTTATGTTAAAATAAATATATAGACAGAAGCAAAAACGACAAAGTATCAACCCTTGAGCGTAAAAGTGAAGCTTGGAGCTACCAAAAGAAGGATAAATAAAAATACTAACATGTAGAAATACGAAATAGAAACAATCGACGAACGTGTGAATAATGTGGCGATCCATCCTCTTTGCCTACCCCTCCGGGGAAACGGCGTGATGGTTAGTTAGTTAGTTTAGAAATACGAATTATTGAATACCGAACGAATGAATAATCAAGAAAAATGAGGTAAATTTATGCATTCAATTTTTTTTTTTTATTTAAATCTTATACGTTACTCAAATTTAGAACAATACTTAACGACATAAAAGGGGCCCCAATAAAACATAAAAGATCACATTATTGATGCCTAGAACGGATGCGTTTTTTTTTACTCTGAAGAGTGGGCAATGAGTATTTTTTTAAAGGGAGGTGTTGGGCAAAAAAAGATTGGGAACCTACGCCGTAGATGATTCAGTTAGGCCCATGTAATTCAACCAACGTATAGATTCCACGGCACCTGCCAAATCGTTTAGGCTAAGTCTCCAATCCCCGATGTGTGGTCCGGCCTAACGTATTCAAATCACGCTTATAAGCTCCGATAAATGACGCACACTTTACAAAAAAATACAAATCATTTATATTAGCTATTTCGGAACCGCGCGGCCAGCCATAAATCAATAATACTAAGTGGCAAATTATTTGTACTATGAATGTCGTCGGTAATCTGGATCGCCCCAGCAACGTGTGGGCCGCGATTGGTAGGCGAAGATAAAAAAAATAGGTTTAATTTTTATTGGCGAGCTTAGGAAAGTACTCTTATCTCTCCGTCCGGAGAGCGATCTACTCTTTCCAACGGTATTTTTTTTCATTACCCACGTTGGTGTTGTAGCACCAGCCGTTTTCTTGCCGTATTCAAATGATTACTGGGTCATGCGATATTGATTTGTGATAGCATTGTACTTCGATTGACTGAAGACAAAAGTTCATTTTCCCGAAGGCATCTAATGTATAATGGAACAGTTTTTTTCAGCTAACTGTACACCTGCCTACATTACCTATGTATAATATAATACATTAGTACATATACTGATATATATATAGGCACAAGCTAACCTATTTACTATTGCAGATTTTAATTTTAGATACTTTGAAATCAATTTATTTTTTTTATTAGAAATTGTTAATCAAGTTCACTTCGATATTGATGAATGTCATAAGTCATAATAATCTAGTAAGAAAATAGTCAGTTTATAATGTTGGGACATGATCAACTCTGTAAAATTATAAATAGAAATATTGTATTTTAAAATATATAACTATTATTTTTAAGTATAATATCCTACCTAACTCCTCCTAATCATTTTGTACCAAAAACTAAAACTTCTTATGCGCAAAAACATTTCTACTATCTTGGACGTAAACGATATAACATAGTAAACAAAACTACAAACAACCCACAAAAAATGACCATACACAATTACAAAAAACATGTAACTACGGAGACATTAAAAAAAAGGGCGGCTTGAATGTAGTATAATTTTTAAAACTAGTAAATAGTTTAAAAGTGTTATAATATATTATATAAGATAATTATTTTAAGTTATACACGTTAGGATATGTGTTGCTCCCCTTGTTCATTAATCGTTCCCTAAATTTGTAATTTATATATTGAAATTATATAGAGTGCTAGGAATGCCTCCCTAGAAAGGGTTACCCCAGTTGGGAGGTATTAAAACCTAAATGTACCTACTTGGTAAATGATCAATAAAAATAAAACCTAATAAGGCGAGAAATATCACTCCCATATAACTTTAAAATATCTAGATAGGTATATAAGGTTTTCTTTAATATTAATCACTTAACGTGACAAGAGAAAATTAAAAAATAATGTCCTTAAATGATGAATACAGCCATGATTACAAGAAAAGTATAAATGTATGTTTAAAAAATATAATATTATTGTTCGAAAGAAAACTTTTCATGTTACCTACTAAAAAACTGTTAAGCTCAAGAAAACAAAAAAAAAGAATGCATAAATATTTTATCAAATAGTTTGTAAGGTACGTGTTGAACAAAACGGAGATTGAAAATATTACTATTTTTTGCAATGAATCTTAGTAATTTCACCATATCTCGTATCGTATTATTTATTAATCAAACTTTCAATGTAATTATATTAACAAAAATGGAAAAAATGCTTTTCTTATTTTGGGTCCAATAACATAATACAGCGAACAATACCTACCAGGAGAGCAGAACTCTGTGGGAAGTCCACAGTCTCCCATGACCAGTTTGTGTGGCCGAATGATTCACGAAATTGATAAACATTGTTTTTTTATTTTCAAATTATCTAGCAGCCATGCACCTGTAGTAGTATATGTACATATATTACGAACGCTGTTTTCACATACGCGCATTATGTATATATAATATCTACATGTCTACAAAACGTATACAAACTGTAAATATTTGATATAGATAAGTCTGTTTGGCATTCTATCATGGACATGGTAAAATGCCAAATTTTTTGCATAGTTATCAATAAACATTTAACGAATTAGTTGATTAAATTGGATCGTTTTATTTTATAACATTACTTCAAATAAAAACGCCTTTAAACAGTGAACTATTGGACAAAATATAAATAACTGAAATAATGTAATATATCATTTTGCTTAAATGGCAAATATTTAATTAAGTGGTGTGCTAAGAACATGTTTTATTTTTAACGTTCAATAAAAAAAAATTCGTCAACTCTTTTCAACGTTGCCGTTTTCAATTCTATGCGTATTACTATTAGGTATTAGTATACTTAAACCTATATACGTATTGTCTTTACGAATTTCTATTGCAATTGCAAGTTAGATACATCTACGTGTGATGTCACAAAAACTATACCAGCCAGGGTTCCTAATAAAAAAGTCGGTCAAAACTTAGTAGCACCATAGTAAATAATCCTAAAGTATATAAGTTAAACACCATAGTAGCAAAAAAAAATAAGGCTATTCTCGGGCAAACTCTATAACTAGAATTTCATTGATACAAAACAGAAGACAGAATTTTATATTGTTTCTATAGGTTTGGTTCTGATTTTGAAAATTTGGTTTGGTTCGTGTGGTTCTCCCGTAAATTTTGAGATATTTCGTGAATAAGTTAATAATTTTGGTCAATTTGATTGTTGCCGCACTTTATAATAGTTAATTGTGACACGTAATACGTTTTGACTGTTTCCATGTTAAAATTATATAAGTTTTTCGTTTACATAAAGAATTTTGACCGGTGTTAAAATAATTTTTTCATTTGTTCCAATGACAATTTGAATAATTTCTTCGATAATATTTTAAAGTTTTTGCTGGTGTTGGATTGTTTAAGTGCCTAATTACAGTTATTTAAAAGAATTGTAAATACGTGGAATATAAATGAAATAAACACAAAAGTCCGACCTTTACTATTACTTGAAATTTGTTGTCCTTGGTTGCTCGAAACAGCTACTCAACACTTTTTAAGCTCGTCCAGTCATTTATGTTGTGGAGCCAGTAGATTTGCTTTCAGCCAACATTGCAGCATTCTCAATTGTAGTATATTTTTTTGCATATAAAACGTCATTAATTTGAAATTAACATATGCAATAATTCAACAATGAAGGGATGCAAATTACTTCGAACACATTAAAATTAATGCTTCAGCCATTTAAGTCTATAATAATTACTCAATTCATTCGTGTGGTAAGTAATTTCCCCTCGCAAGTCTTTACAAAGTAAAAAATGCAACAAACCACCACCTTCAGTTCCCAGGCGCATTAAATTGATGTAATTTGCCGTTATTACGGACGCACATTTCTCGAGCCATCGGAGAGCTTCTGATTTCTCGGTCTTGCAAAACTCTGCATTAAACTCGATCAACTGGACCAGTCAGATGTGAAAACGCGATGCCCTTCTATCGGAATCATCGGCCTTAATAAATCGAGCAAACCAAACCCAGCAAACTAATCTATATGCCTTTTGGGTCGTAACCACAATTTCAAAGCGAATAATTTCAATACATATACTTTTCCATGGATTTTATTTCAAGAATGTTTTGCCTCAAATCGAAATGTTTTTTATACGTTTCAAAGACTATGTAACTAACTAACCATCATGCCATATCTGTAAAGGGTGGCAGAAAGTGGGTCTTATTATTTCATTCATTATTCGGTCAGAAATAATTAAATTATTAATAAACAAACTAATATTTCCCACCGCCCCATTTTATACATGTTCTCCATTTCAAATCATTTAAAATATTCCCACAATAATGAAATAATAAAAATTTATTCCCATATCCATCACTAGAATATTAATTAGAAATTCTCCATAATATGTCCCTAATGATCACGACTCACCGTTTTAACATCCTATTTGTCCTCGTACACACTTTCTCCTACCCCTCTTTCTCACCTCCATTTTATATTTCATTTTTCATATGTTTTTCTCAGATTTTACGTTTAGTTTATTCTGTTACCCTGAATTCCGGCGAGAGCGAAACCGGTTGGTGTTAATAACGAATAAAATTGTTTTATATACAAATTTTACAAGTGTATTATTATTATGTATAATAATGTCACACCACAAATTAAGTGCTTCATACGAAAGTTTAAAAAATAGTTATGATCGTTAATATAACATACCCTATACCTGGATTCCGTGATCCAGAATGTTCCAAGATAATACTCGTATAATAGATCTGCATTTATGCATTTATTTAAATTGATCAAGTAATCTTAATCGTGTTAGCAATTAAATTAACCAGTTATTCAAAGTAGCTAATTGCATGTCATCATTAACTTTTATTTGTAATATTCATGTTTAACTATAATATTTCATAAAAAAAACTGTTATAATTATATATTGACAGCTCCATATTTTTGTAAAATCTAATTGTAGTATTTTCTGCTCTAATTTGAATATATTATTAGTATAAATATTTCCGGCTTTGTCACAAGAAAATAAATGATGAAGAAAAATTAAAAAAAAAAAAAATTACGTCGACAATGTGAATGTACCACGAAAACAAAAAAATAGTCAATTCACGTTAAAAGTCGACGAAATAGACGCACATGCTTGGGAAGCTATTTTACGTAGAAAATATCGGGGGTAAAAATATTATCAAATAATTCATTTTATACATTTCGCCGACGATATTTTCAATTTTAGCAAATCGTGCGTTTGGCATTAAAACTAGGTAGCTCCAATATTTTGTGGTTTATTTATATATAATATATAAATGGATATTTTAATATTTTATTTCTAAATTAAATAAGTCGTTCAGTTTTCTACATCTTTGAATTTCACACAAGAAATTGATAACTTATCTTCACTATTTAAGTATTCATAGTAACAAGAGGGTACTGATTTAAACCAAAATCTAAGAATAACATTTTCTCGGAAAAGGGAATTTTAAATTCTCTAGTATTAGAATAGTTAGTTAGTATTAGGTAATGAGCCCATAATATATAACAAGCCAATAAACATTTTTCAAAACTTTCAATGCTTTTTTCAATTTCTATAATCTTTCGCTCATAAAACAAGGTACGTTTTTTGTATATATGTATCATGTAAAAAAATGTTATTCTTAAATACGACACAATATATTTGTATTACGTGTATACAGATCAAGGCCACGCCCAATCGAAATCCGATTATAAGAATCGAAATCCAGGTAGCTTATGAATCACTGATATATACGATGAGGTTCCTTGTATATCATGATGAAATATACATTAAAAAGCGGTTTCAAAGAACAAATATTGTTGATAATTTCCTCTTGACCGCCATGACTCTTCCAGTTAAAATTATAAAATTCTCCGAATTCTACAAGTATACGTTTTTAAATAATTATTGAGTTTCCTTCTCGGCTGAAATAATTATAAAATATAGTGATTTCGCTATATTTTATAAATATCTAATATCTTTAATAAATCGCCTAATAACGTCTTTTTTGCTGATGATTACAATTCTTTGGTAAATACAAAAAAAAAACATTTGTTTAAAAATGTTTATATATAATATATATTTAACAATCACCATTAAAATTATCTAAAATTATATTTATTTTAAAAGGAAAAATTAACGAGAAATCAAGGAGGTGTATCATCACAGGGTTTTTATTTTAAATCTTGGGACGATGCAAAATTGTGCCAGTAGGATCATATAGGACGTAAATTTTGCCTGTAAAGCCCGTTAACCTAAAAATAACTAAAAATTGTTTAAAATAACATGAAGTGTTTTCTCCTGTACAATTATGCCCAATAGATAAAAAAATATATCATTATGAATTTTTAATTTAAATCCATTCCAAATAATATCAATGAATACGTTTTATATTATAAGCTTTGTTGTATTTTTGTGGAATGAAATATTTCGCCGTACAAATGTCCTAGATAGGCGACACATTTCATTCCAATAAAATTCAATGAAACTTCTAGAAAACGAATATTTTTGTCTTTATTAATTATTTAACAAAGAGTTGATCATTGTTGAAGGAACAATAATTAACATTGTAAATATGAGTTAAAGGTAAATAAATATGGGGTGTTTATGGGATAAAAGCAAACTCGAAAAGTGAATAAAAAATATTCATATGAAATAAATTATGAAAATTTTATTAAATGACGTACGATCAACGAAGCCATTTAACTTCTTATGACGTTAAAGATCATTCAAATGCGAGCATTAAAGAACGCCATTATCTGCAGATGAAGGAGAACAAATAGCATTAAGTCGCTTTTGTTTGTTTCTTTGCTTATCTTAAACAGGAAAATTATCGAAAATATCTCGCTGATCTCATAGAACTAATACGTTTTCTCGTTTCGTGTACGTACCCGTATTTGTGTAATGATGTCAATGTGAATCAAATAAGGGGTGTCACTCATTCGATATCAATAAATACACTTTACAGGTATAATCATGGTACTGCCGATCAGTGGCGGTCGGTGGTCATTCGGTCAATGACCCCCAAAATCCCACACCGTACAAACATATTTATAAAAACTGCGAAATAAAGAAAAAATACGTAGAACCGTGTTTAGTTCTGATTTGTGAGATTCGAAATATATTGAATATTTTTCTTCTTAGACTAAGCAGCTAGAGCCTGTTTGTGCAGAGTTTACCGTTTTTCGTTGTGGACTCCTAGCTCTCTTTCCATATTTTGGGGGGTCTTCCAGGCATCCGTCTTCTCTCTGGTGTCCCATGTGAGGCAAGGTTTGGTAGTCTTTAGGGGTCCATTATTTCATCATAGTCTCTCCAATACCTTATTCTTTATCTCCTTCATCTGACAACATCCAGGATATCACATAATTATCTGTTATGACGGACGGATATAGAAATTGGGTTTTAGAAACAATCCCAAAAAATTGTATTTGTTAAAGAATCATAAAATTAAGCAAGATTATATTGAATACGAGACATTTCTTTATTAAAGTGATAACAACACATATTTGCACTCGAAAAAACTGGTATAAAAACGAAGTATTAATTAGCCCGACTATTATTATATATACCATACATAAAATATATATCATATATTATAGTTATAAGAATACATTTAAAAAAAAAGGAAATGACAGGGATGTTAGACACTCTTTTGAAAATCTTATCCAATTCACTCCAGGAGGTTTTTTTTCTTTAGGCAAGACTTGGAAAATGTATGTTTAGTTTCAAACATTGATGGTGAAACAATTGCTGTAATAAAAATTTGGTTCTTACATTGGCATCCCTGCTCAAATGTCACCTCCCTGGCCAACTGACTCCTCGGCGGTGGCACCTTTAAACAGCTGCCGCCACACCTGATCACACCAGTGTACATTGCGTTTGCTTATCTCTTTGTGTCTCATGCGCGCCTGGTACTTGGAACAATCAATTTTACACGTTTATATTTTGTTTTCGTCATTTGCCCGTGGCTCAGTTGACTTTAGAAATGGTTATTTAGGACAAACGATTTGACACGAGAACGAGTGTTTTTGGAAACAAATACAAAGTCAAAATAAACAGAGTTTTTTTTCCTTTATGGATTATGCAATGTTGAAACAGACTTTTCGCTCTGTTTGCCTCGGATGAAAAACGTACCTTAGAAAAAGTACTGTAAAACATTGTGTTTTAAAGGACACTTTATTATCACATCGTTAAATTTCAAAATATTTACAATTTTAAAAACAATGAATTGTAAAAGCTCTTTTGAACCTTTTCAAGGAACACTCATAAAATCAAATTCTTAATTTATTTTTATTCGTAGAGATTTTCGAACACTTCTGTTTTTCATCAAATTTCTAATAATGGTTCCAGTTTAATTACTATTAAATCGCATTTGAGGCGCACGAAAATATTTCATTTGTTATGTATTCGCCATCACTTTGTGTTGTGGATTCGCATTTGAATAACTTTTTGAAAACATTGTATTTTCTCAAAACTTTTTTGCACTTATCACAAACATGTTTTGGGGCGCGAACGACCTTCCTCTGTGCACAAATTTTAACTTCTACAAAATTTAAATTTCTACACTCTATGTCCCGAAGGAAGGGAGTCTATGTCCCGAAACATGTTTGTGAAAAGTCCAAAAAATGTTTTTAAAATACAAAGTTTTCAAAAAGTTATACAGATTTAATTAGCATTCGACGGATAATATAAATCTTTTAATTGATTGTTTTGGTGGTGTTTTTCAAACCCTTCAGCCTTTTATCCGTGTCTACGATAAACGTATTTAATCATTTAACCTAGTCTATGTTTGCCAACGAACTATAGTCACATCTGTCGAAATATTGACAAGCTATGTATGCGTTTTATACGGTAATTTTTTTAAATATTTAAAAATATTCCGCATCCCAATCCATTGAGTCTGTTTTCCATACGCAGGCTTCTAGAACAGACTTCAAATATTTGAATTTCTTATTTATCTTTATCCACTTACTGCGAATATTGAAACGTATTGTTCAAAGTCAGGAGGAAGTGAGAATCCCAATAAGCGGGTACAATAAAATACGAAAAATTTGGTGACTTCTTTTGGAATTCGTTTGGCGTGTTTATTGACAGAGACGGGAATCTGAATCTACCTAGATACGAGTATCACGTAGCACCATTTCATTCCCTTAAATCGCATTGGAATTTTTTCAGCATTTAATACGTTATGGTACCTACCTGACTAGGACAAATATACAATATATGTTCATAGTTTGCAATAAAAATAGTCCTGTGATAAAACGTAAATTGATAAATTGTAAAATGAAGTGTATCCATCAGAATAATAATATACTTAGCATATTGTTTTTAAACAGTCACGTCCCTTGGGGTTATCTGTATCATATGTGTATAATAAATAAATAAATAATTCATTTTATTATTGTTATTTTTAATTATTTATTTTAAATAGTGTATTGGTTATGTATGCCTTTAGACGATGTGCAAAACACGAAAAGAAAAAATATTGTTTAAATAACCTTGAAATATAAAATTATTTTTTCCTTGTAACTATAATTGGTATAACGTTCATATTGAATAATTTAACGGGAGTTGCCTATTGGTGGTGATGGGTTGCGAACCACAACTAAATAAATAAAATTATAATAAAATTTTAGTTCATTCATTCATTGATTTCTCGGCGCTACATCCCGGTGTGGGACTTGGCCTCCTCCACAACGGTCCTCCACTGACTTCTGTCCCTGGCCATCTCTCTCCATTCCCCAGCTCCTTCCATTTTATCCCAATCTTCTTCCACGCAATCCGCCCATCTTTTCCTCGGTCTACCTCTTTGTTTCTTTTCGCGGGGCACCCATCTGGATATAATTTGTGGTGTTCTACCCTCTGGCATATTTGATTTATTATTATTAATTTTTATTTGATTTTTTATTTATTATTATTAAATATTTTTATTATTATTATCGTCTATATAAAACAATCGTTCTAATGATGTTTTTATTCTGTATGCATCTAATTATCACGTTATCGCGCATCATTCTTAACCAAGATGCCTCCACTTGTAGTATCACTAAAACTAACACCCGGCGCCCCTGAAAACAACAGAAAGTCGAACAAACTTTACATCATAATTGCAAGAGAAGAGGAAAGACAACTTTCATTTTAGGGTCAACCTTACAAAAATTGCTTAATATAATAATAATAATAATAAATTCGATAATTTATATAGCGCCATTTTTATGAAAAACTCATCTCAAGGGCTTACCATTGTGATGACGATGAAGAATGTCCCATTATACCTACATTATTGTATGTCCCAAAAAAGGCGTGTACAAATTTCGAAAATTAGCTGCTATTTATTTTCCATTGTTATTTAAATAAGTAAAAAAAATTATGTGCATCGTGTTTCTTCAAACGCTATAAAAACAAGTTACATTATGCCAGAGTGTAAAAATAACTTCACAGGCTGTTGGTTTAAGTAATCCATACATTAAAATAATCTCACTAGGCGAGGCATTACCTACTTAACTCGAGCCAAAACTCTTATTGGTCATCATTAATCAATTCGCAGAATTCGCCTAACTAATTTATAGATTCACATACACGCTTAATTACTGTGAATATTTTATAAATTGAATACGCTACTATAAAAAATAAATTAAGTAAAAGTATCAGGGGCGTCTCGTCACATTTTTTATTTATGATTTGAAAGTTCTGGAACGGGGTGAATTATCTATTCACGTGATACTAAATATAAGAATGAATGAAGAAAAAATGTTTAAAAAAAGTATATCTGTCTTCGGTCTTCCACTTTATAAGTTGACGATGTAAAAGGAACGAGTAAAGTCCGTAGAAAAGTGACAGATCAAATAAATCAAATATTCAACAAATATATTAGCATTAGGTGTTGGAGAAATCGATGTGCGTTCATGACACTATGTATGAATGTTGAAGAATCGAGAGAAAATTGTCAGGAAATAAAAGTATGGCAGTCCATTATTTCTGCCTACCTATTCGGGAGACGGCATGTTGTTTAGTTAGTTAGTTAGTGATACTATTATATAAAACGTATTCTTCTTCTTATTAGCCGTCTGTTGTCCACTGCTGTCCGTTGGTATTTTCATCACTGCGTCCAGCAATCCTTAAAATATCGTCGATCCAGCTAGAACCTGTCTTCTCCATTGGCTGTCGGTTCTCTGACAAATATGGTCAGCCCACCGCCACTTCAGCCCTCCTATCCTCAGAGAAACTTCAGTTACCTTGGTTTGCTCTTGAATAAATTATTTTCTGATTCTGTCCTTATGGTTATTCCAAGAATGTCTCTTTCCATGCATTGCCGGATGACCTGGAATTAAAGTATTATATGTTAATGTTTTTCTAACACTGAAATTCCATATTGAAGTATCTCGTATAAATTAAAACACTGTTATTTCCACTTTTAAATTTACTTTTCACAACATATTTCGAAGGATATAAATCGTCACCACCAGGAGAACGATATGAACTGAATATATTTCTCGTGATATCAAATTTCGTTCACCCGATGATAAAGTTTAAAACCTTCGAAACATTTTAAGATAAATAAACTCAAATGTGGAAAAAAACAATTCATATAAAATTCGTCAATAAAATAATAATAAAAACTCGAAAATAACACGCATTTTATTCAAAATATTATGAAGGTTACATTCAATAATAATAATAATATAAAACAAATGAAGGTTACATTCAATAATAATAATAATAATGTAATTAATAAGACGCCGAATTGAGTTCCGCCGAGTGTTAATTGTTTTTAAACATTTTATAAATGTTGTTTATTAAAATGTATTTATAGTTATAATTATTTCATTTATTTACTTGAAATAGTACACATGTAAATAATATATGTTCTAATAAAAAAATTATATTTGAATTAGGGACTCGATTTTTTTCATGAAGAGCTTATAACCATTAAAACTTTTTATTGAAACTCTTTTTTTTATTTACGACCTCATTAAACTTTTCATTCTACATATTAATATGAGTTAATTCTATCAAAATTACATTGATTGAAAATTACTCTTGAATGCATTTACGGTGTAAATTGATTGTTTATTTATTAATATTTCTTATCACGAGTCGCTCTTGCTTTTGCGTATTCAAATGCGGTGACGGGATTCATTCACAAAACAGGTTTTGGTTATGGATATAATTCAATTAATTTACACAGTTATTCCCGCAGACAAGTCGTGAAAAGCGTGATGATACTAATACAAATGTCATTGGAGGAGATAGCAATTCATTATATATATTTTTTGCTTTTTTTTACACATCTCTCTCAGGCTTAAAGTCCCACTCAAAAAATGGCTCGCCCAAAAAAATCTTAAATTTATTTATAGAGGCCAAATAATTAGGTTTAGTAAAAAACTCATCGCCATGAAAGCACAATTTAGAATTCGAATCCAGTTATTTTAATTTTATGTTTGTATCTATTTGATAAAAAAAAAAATATGGAATTCCATAATTCTAAATAAACACACATTGTTCCACTTTTGAGATTATTTTTCTAGACAAGAATTGAATATATATTTTGATTTTAGATAAACTGGCATTAACACTGTAGAATTCCATAATAACGATTTTTTGTGAATTAAAACGCAATTTTTTTCCACTTTTGAGTTCATTTTTCTTGACATGTTTCGAAGGCTTACACCTTTATCATCGGGAGAACGGTACAGTATTATATACAATCGAAATATTTCGAGAAAGAAAAAAGTGGAAAAAACAGTGTTTTAATGCATAAAAAAATTCGAATGTATTTTACCTTCTTCGTCGAAAGAACTGTATTAACTGAACATATGAAGTTATGGAAATGGTATGTTTCACCTTGCTAAGGCATTATTAAATGACACTGCATTGCTCATCAAATAATACAGATTTACTAAAGTTTGATAACGGCAATACGAATGTCATTCCGATAATATATTAAGAAAAAACTTCTAGAAAGCTGCCGTTTTCATTCAAATTAATAATTTAAAACTGCGTTTCAATTAATTAAAATATCTTGATTGAAAAATCGTAATCATTTTATCTGTTTTTTGAAGTTTCAATCCTAGGGATTGGTTTGCAACAATGTCTAATTATCTTTCCTGTTTCTTGGGATGACACTTGGGTCTTTAATGTGGTAGTTTTACGTTCCTTTCCACATTTGTGTTTTTTTTTACCACAAAAGGATTATTTGAACCCATTGTATATACTTTTTTAGCTATTGATTCTCGAGATATCTCGCCATTTTTTATCATAACCGAATCCAAAGAAAATGAAAAAGAAATAGCAGAAGAAACAAATCTCATTCTCCCATGTAATATATTTATACATAAACATGAACAATACATGAACATTATCAAATGTATGATTACCAAAGTAGACGTTGAACGATCGAAGTGTGCGCGGGAGATGCCTTTTGGTGGCGATGAGGTTCGCAACCCATCACACCGCGTCTCACGCGATGGCGAAAAGAGAAGGATGGAGTGCCGCATCGATTAAAGTGTGGCAGTCCATTCTTTCTGCCTACCCTTTCGGGGAGACGGCGTGATGGTTAGTTAGTTAGTTGAACAATATATACTTATCGACAATTATTTATAAATTCTGTTATGAAGATTTTTTTAGGAATTCAAACACTGTTATTTCTACTGTTGAGTTTATTTTTCTCGACATGTTTCGATTGTTTTACATCTTCATTATCGGAACGATATGAACTAAATTTCATTAAATATTGAATTGAAATGAAATTTTAGAAATACGATATATTTCATGTTATAGTGTATTTCTCATCATCGTAAATAAGATGAACGCTGTTTCATAAATGGTAATTAAATTCCTATTATCTATAATTTTTCATACATAACTTATAGACTTTCGCCTTGAAACCATTCTACTCGATTTATAACATTGTATATGAACTGCATCGCATTGAAATTACACTCGATACAAGCTATTCACATAGTCGGATCTTGTTTGAATAATTATTCAGATCTCGCGTTAGTACCTACTAATAAATGAATACTGTATTCATTGCTGGCTTATTATATGTACAGTTGACAAATGCCCTTGTTAACTTATCAAAGTATTTCAGTCTGTTGTATTATTTTATCGAAGTACACTCGACATCGATTTATATTCCGCGGGTCTATGTCAATTGCGACACGCACATTTAAGGATTTTTTCTTCTTCTTCATTTTATTCTAGATCATAAGTTCCCAATCTTTTTTTTACCACCGCCCCCTTTTTAATAAAAAAAATCCACCCCTCCCCTTCTCATAATGACCTTCGTGGTTGATTGGCAACAGCTATGACTGCAACACCGAAAGTTCCGGGTTCGATTCCCGGTTATGACAGTATGATTCCTTGATATAGTGTAGATTTCACGTGACAATAAAATGTCACACTGATTATCACACTGTCTTTGGTCTGATGTAGAATTCACGTGACAATAAAATGGTGATAGATTAGCTACCTAACATATGTCACGAGAATCACTATGATAGCTATAATACCCTTCACATCGATTTGGCTTATGCTATCATGATGTGAAGAGCGAATCACAAAATTGTAATAATAATAATAAGGCTAATTTGTATAGCGCCGTTTTCGTGAATAGTTCACCTCAAGGGCGCTTTGACAGTGTTTTTAGTCATGAGAGTTGCATTTGACACCAGCAATCAGATAACCGTTGTTTACATTTTATGCTATATTTTGTAAAGGTGGGTTTTTTAGGTGAGATTTAAAATCTGTCGGATTGTCAATGCATCTGAGGCGTGCAGGAAGCATATTCCAGGCGGACGGACCTGCCACTGCGAAAGTCAACTAAATAACAATAACAATTTTACCAAATTATAAAATATGCTTATAGGTACTATTTATACATGCTTGGCATGTTTTGAAGGCTTTACACCTTCATCGGAAGAACGATATAAACTAGATTTTGTATCCTTATCTCGATGATGAAGGTGTATAGACTTCGAAAAATGTCTCGAAAAACAATAATTCAAAAGTGGAAAAAAAAATAAAAAATTCATAAAAATTCATCATTACGGAATTCCACAATGATAAGGCCTTAAGTTTATCTGAAATTTAAACATTATACGTAAATTTTGATTTTACGTCACCCTCAACACTCGGGTGAATTTAATCCTGAGATTATCAGATCTGTTATTATCGTCTCGATAACATGTGTATTAATTATTAAAGATTAATGTCCCAGTTTATCGAAAACCGTTCCGAACGTCTCGGGTAAGCCATTATTAATTTATGCATGCATTGTGGATCAGCCTGCATACTACAGTGTGTTCCGCAAATATGTTATCAGACCAAAAATATGTGAACTATTTCTATCGTAAGATAAGCATTAACCTACTTAACTAATAGGATAAAAATCACAGTTTTCATGAAGGTCGAAAATGTGTACCACACTATTTACACCTAATGTATTTCCCAAGGTTCCTGTACATATCAAATGTCGGCCATGTGAAGAGTCTGTGAAATCGACGTACGTGCATGACACGCTGTATGAATGTTGAAGAAGCAAGAGAAGTATGTCAGGAAAGAAAAGTGTGGCAGTCCATTATTTCTGGTACCTACCATTTTCCTTTTTTATTGTCGCTTATATGCATATGAGAAAATCAAAGAAGTTAAAATTTAATGCATAAAGGATCCGACAGACTTCAGACCTAAGCTGAAAACTCATATTTTTTATATTTCATACCCAATTTAAAACTTGCATCTTTTGTTCTATTATACTTTCTAATCGATCGCGAATATCAATCAGATGCAGCGTTCACATTTAGATTTAAAACACGTCTTAATGCGCCCTTGTGGTGATTACATCACAAAAACGGCACTTTAAAAGTTAGCATATTATTATAATTATTATTATTATAAGTATCTAAATATTTAGCAGACATGTATACCTACATAATTTTCAAATGTATGTTTTAAGATTCATGTATATAAATAATTATCCATTGCTTGTTTTTTTTCTTTGAAACCCACTGTATCCAGATACCTATGCGGTATTCGGGACAAGGTGTTTCAAAGCTCGTAAGATTTTTTGTTTGATTCTTAAATGCTTTTTGATAATTCCGCCAGAGGGTATTTTGCTTAGTAGATTACATATTGGAAAAATTACACCTATTAGTCTTGTTCTGTGAATCTTTTATTAAACGCCGTATCGAACCAAATCAATGAAATCGGTTTGATGAATTTTGATACAGGTATAAAGCATACGAAAGGTGTATTCAAACGTCTGCCCACGGAACGATTACCTACTAAGTTTAATAGGCGCTTTGTATCTAATAAATATGCAGATTAATTTGTTATATTTATTTTGGTTCCTACCCACAAACATACTTGTCTTACTCTATAGTTACACAAATGTTTAAATATCGAACCTTATTTCAACTTTAGAAAACTATGAACATATTTGGAATGGGAATATATAAATTGATAAAAGAACACATCAAATTCCCTGCTTTTATAAATATATAGAGATTTTATCATAAATTTGTTTTGTTGAAGATTTTTACTTTTTCGTTTAGATTAAATGTATTATTTGTATATAGCACTGGTTAAATAAAAACATTTGTATTTATTCCTCCGTTTTTTTAAAATAACTTTTTATTTTTTGATAAACTAAAGGGGATGTTAAAACTGGTGATATTCCCAATAATGGCTTAAAGGACCAAAATACTGTTTTTTCCACTTATTAATTTATTTTTCTCCTTCAAGGATTTATAAGTTCGTCACCGGTAGAATAATATAAATTGTTTAGAGAGTAAAATAATGTAGATTGGCTACCTATCACATGTCATGAGGATCATTATAATAGATAAAATAAATTGTGTACAGTAATTGGGTTCAAACAACCTGTTGTATAAAAAAAATAATAGCCGTCTAGAAAAATAAACTTAAAATTGAAAAAAAAAAACAAATTCGAAAAATTTTATTTCATAAAATAATCGTTTGCCATTTTAATGAAGTGTTTAAACACATGCTTTTTTAATTTGTTTTGTGTAATTGTAAAAAAGAATAAATTTAAACATAGAAAATATGTAATATACTTGTATCATAGATTCTCGCTTTCTGATATAACGTTCCATAGATAACTTTTTTAATATGTACTAGAATATTGTATCAAGTACGTTGAAGAGTAAAATAAGACGAGTAGGTACCACCTCTTCGTGTACCAGCTAATATTTACATGTCAGAGAGGGGTAATTTGAAATTAATAGTCACAATTTATCACTGATAATCGAATGAAAGGGTAAACGCCGAAGATTGACCGATTTGATCATAGTCTGTGGAAGATATTACAGGTAGGTACCGTCCCATGCCTTGCATTGCCCTAAGCCATTTGATGCAGTAGGTATCCGTTTATTCAGAATGTTAGATATTGTCTTGTCTTTTATTGTCTTTTATCTATACCTTTGTTTCTGATACCCATACCAAAACCGGAATCGGTTAATACTGTGTAATTTTAAAAATGTGATACCTAAACAATACAATAGTTTCTTATTGTTTAAGTGGATACCGATATCTTGCATCGATTCAATGATAAAGTATATACATAAATGGCAAATAGTCGTTAATTACTACAAAATTATGTATACTATATAATGATTCGCACATATACTGTTATATAATTCTACATTATAACTGTTCTTAAATATATTCATTAATAAGGATTGATTGTATCTCAATAGAGACGAAGATGTAAATTGTTTTTTGGAAACAAAATATGGTGGTCGAGGCGTTTACAGGACTTATGACCTGTCATTGGTTGGGTTAAGCGATCGCTTTATGTTAACAACATTCCCCATTCCGCCCTTCTTACGAACACCACGTCTGACAATTTTTTGGAAGTTGTATATATGCTACTATGTTGCACCACACTTCACATGTTATAAGTTCAATCTACACTAGTGCCATCTATTAAGAATAGGTGAACCTAAGCATTAAGCACAAAATCTTTTAATAATGCAATGTAAAAGGTTATTTATTTATAACTTTACTTCTTTCAAAGAGACAAAAGGCTATGATAACAAACATAATATTAAGAACCATTGTACGTGGTGAATGATTATAGATTTTTTACCTAATAATACTACGACATTTTCAAGGGGGATATTCGATCATACGACATCCAAACTCCGAAATAAATGATATTCGAAAAGAATTCAGATAAGAATATTCGGAAAGAGTTAAGCCAAAGATATCAGGATGAATAAGGACAAAGGTACCTACCTATTCAAATTTAAATCGAAGATATTCAAAAAGAGTGAAGACAAAGATATTCAAGAAGAGTCAAATCATATTATATATTATTCAAATGGAGTTTGTCGTCTAACGACATCTTTAGTTCAGCTATTTCTCGGGTGGTACCTAGTAGTAAAATAATTGTCCAATGATCATTTATATAGACGGGGTTATGGGAAATGTAAGATATTAAAATGTTTGGTATATCAATCAATAATTTAAATTTCTCTCTAAACAATCAATGTTAATCTCACAATTAGTTGAATAATAAATAATTATATATTTAATGACCGCTGTCAATGTGTACACAGTGATAAAATAAGAAATTTATTTACAATTTTTTAAGAAAATGCATATGTTTTTTATGTATAGGTACTTATTTCACACTTACGTATTGTAACACATTTACTGGCTATAGTTAATTATAAATTGTACGAAATTAGCTCCGATTAAAATACATTTTATTCCGACATTTTTCAGACGTTAAATTCGTAAGAAAAAATTGAATCGATAAAAAATCTCTCCAATTTAACAAATTGGTCCGCAGCTCTATCATTATGCGGAAAGTGGAAAGAATCAAAGGAATTCATCTCTTTCACGCCATGTGCGAACGCCTTGGGTTAGAATGAGTCAGATAGTGATTTTTAAAATGAAATGATTGACCCACGGTCAAATTATTTATTGCTCCCATAAATCATAAACGCCATCACAAATATACACACAAATCCGTTCTTATAAACACCGATGCAGTCAGTGGGAGCTCGTAAAATTTTACGGTATAGGACCATTGTTTTTTTTTATCTACTTTTTTTTTGCAAGCCTACTCTTTTTTTCAATCTGATTTTAATTTTATATTAAATTTAATAACTAAATGAATAAATGCAGAAGGCACAAGATAGAAATGTGTGCAGAAATATGGAGGAAGAGGTCCAGCAGTGGACTACATCAGCTGTATAAGTAAAAAAAAAGATTACAGGCAATCACATTATAATTCTGAACCTTTTCAAAGAACAGTGATATTGTTCCAAATTAGTTCACGTAACTTAATTTCAATGAAATTTACGAGTTTCTTAGTTTAAAAAAAATCCTATCTAGAAATAAACTTTATTACAAAATATTGTCGAATATTTCTTATGAATGAAAACACAATATTAATCACTTTTGTTTCAAATTTTAAAAGTAAAAAAAAACAATGTTTTTACTCGTTTTAGTAAAAATATCGTCACTATATAATTCCACACTGTTTACGAATTGAGTTTATCAAAATATTATGTAGGTGTATCAGTTTCAAACCGTAATTTTCAAGTTTTTGATTAAGTTTAAATTAAAGATTAACAATTATTAAATAATATTTATTAATCAGGGAATCATCAAATAAAAAGGTTTGTTTACAATTAATTTTTACCAAACATTTCAAATAACATCACAAATTGACGATTTAAATCCCGTCACAGAGAAATATTTTCGTGAACAAATTCATCGCATTAAAAAAAATATATTCCGAAAAAATTTAGTAAATTATTTAAGGGTACCATAAAATTATTGCACCATTATTAATATCATTTATGTAATACTTGACTGTAAAAGTTATTCTATTCAGTTATTCAATGAAGTTCACGAGCCGCAACTGAATGCAGCAATGATTCTTTGCATTAGTCATCTGATCTGTAAAAACTGCTGCAAAACCGAGATTCATTTACCTACTATAAGGAATAGTTATATATAATTTACTAATATCGGAATGGCGTATACAACAATAACGTCAATACTTCCCGGGATATAATAATAATTTAACAAAAAATATTATTAGTTTCCCTAACCATATTTATTTCCGAACTTCTTAGTAAATTGAAACTCAATACCCCTTTGACTCGCACAACACAAACCGCGAGCCAAGTGTTCCACCTTCCTGCTTATCGCACTAACTACGCTCAGAGCGCGACAATATACTATAATCCGAATTTTTAAAGATACTTCTTTTTCCAACTGAACAAGCAAAATTAAAAAAAATGATCGGAGCAACTTTCGACGTGAATGAGAACATAATTTTAATTTTTTTTTCCACTATAAACATTATTTTTAACACTTTTATATATTTTGTTTGTACTTTTATAGTTTCTCATCAATTTCGTATCATACTGTCATCTTATAATTATTCTCTTCGTTTATATTTGTGGTAGTATATAATTGGCCTTACCTTACTGTTTCTGTGTGCTTAGTAAATAAATAAAATAAAATACATATTTGCTAGATTCCAATTTTTAAACGTTATATCCGTAAAACCATATACGAGTACATAGGATATAATAGTTAGGATTATTATCCTAGTATATCCACCCACATTGGCGGATCGATCACTGTATTTTCTAAGATATTGCATTTATAAATTTGCAATGAAGTACCCACGTACCTACTTAATTATTCAAGCACAAACCTTACTTATCCGAACAAAGTAATCTTGTAATAAAGATAAAACGAAGTACTGATAGCGTTTTAAATTGATCTTGATCGGCTGGGGTGACCATAACGCGAGGGAGGTTAGAAACTATTAATATTTATACATTAATAACTACATTCAATAATCGGGCATGTGTGCCGACGGGATGATGGAGGATGGAGCCAGAGGTTTACTGAATGGAATCTATGATTTGGCCGAAGAAGTGTCAGGAGCCAGCCTACCAGGTGGAGCAAAGATATTGTGCGGACAGCGGGAAGGGCCTGGAGAACACTGTCGAGGGACCGAAAGGGATGGATTGGAGCTGGAGAGGCTTACATCCAGCAGTGGATGGAGACAAGCTGATGAAAAACTACATTAATATTTTAATGTTTTCACCAAATATTATTTTTGTTCGCAAATAATTTATTTGTTTTATATGCATCTTAAACATAATACAATTTGATTTAAGCGATGAAAAAAAAATGAAAAAATAAACAATCACATTTATTTATTATTAGCAATATAAGCAATCTGATAAGCGGTTATTATATTGCCCCGATGAAGCTTGGGTCCAAGCGAAACTAATTTGCATGAATTATTATAACCCTATGCTAGCGTGGTTAAATACAAACTATTTTATTTTTTTTATATATAAGTTTGAAATGTCAAACCACAAAGTGTGTGCTTCATATGAAAATTAAATTATACAATAATTTCATCTACTCGTATAATAATTTTGATAAGATAAAAACTAAGTTCATTTCTTTCGCTGGCACATTAATTTTATGAGTTTCTAATATCTTTTTTGCAATAAATTAGAAATAAAAATATATTATTCAAATGTCTATTTCTGAAAAGGTCTGAATTAATTAATAATATATCTGATATTTTCGTATTTATATATTTATTGAATAAATACAAAGAAGCAGAATAATTTTAGAATCAATATAGTGAATTTCCTTTTCCACCATTGCAAAATTATTTCATATACGAGTATAAATACCTAGAATTATTTAAATTATATGAATATTTTTCGTTTTGAATTACAGGTTATGTTTTATTTTATATTATAGACGCTCTGAGTACCTACCTACCCAATATTTAATTTTGCTAAATATTATCTTATTTTCTGAGATGTTATTTTATTAGCATGCAGTTGAAGTGATTAATTTATGAAAACGGCCCTTTATAAATCAAACAATTTATTAATTTTATTTATCAAAGTAGCAAAATACACAATAAAATCCAAATGGTCCCCAAAATCTGGTCAAATGGATTTGGCGGCCATGTTTGCTTCTCGTCCAATCAGAATCAGCCTACGTCTCACCGAAGTGGAGGGGAATACCAAGATGGCGGACGTTTTGGCACATGCATGATTTTAGAGATCTCAATGATAGGATATTTTCTAACAAAACCTAACCCCAACGTTACATAAAAAACAAATAATTTTTTTTGTGTACATGTATCTCATGCTTTCTAATTCAATTTGTATTTATTGATCATTTACCAAGTACATGGGTTTAATACCTCCCAACTAGTTTATCTGTTCTAAATATTCTCATATAAAGCACTCTATATTATCACCATACAATTTTCTTTCCCTTTGCTATTTCCCATCATCTGGGGTCGGCCCTCCTCGTACGAAATCGCCAAACTTTCCTATGTTGACTCATTTCCACTGTCAGGTTCTCGCGTTGTAGCTTTTTTTCCATGTTGGCCCACCATGTTGCCATTGGGCGACCTCTTCTTCTTGGTTTTGTTGGAATGCTGAGGGCTTTTTGGACAATGTGCTCGCTGTCTCTTCGTATCACATGACCGTACCACCGGAGTCGAGATTCTCTTAATTTTTCCGTTATTGGGGCAACCTTAAAGCTACCTTTCACGTATTCGTTCCTTACGTAGTCCAGCCTTGTGACGCCTCCAGCCCACCTCAACATTTCAATTCATCACCATGTAATAAAATACAAAAATGGGGAACAAATATGGAATATAGGGACCAAAATATAGCTTAACATATTTGTATATTATTTTTAAATTAATTGTCTTATTACTAATTGTACATTAGATACATTTTTTTGTACGTACAATAAACAAATAGATAAATTATTAATATTTTAATCTCTATTATTTTTTTAAACATTCAACACTCCAGCTGACTTTTTTATCATCTCAAAACTAATTTGGTTTTTGTAATCGTCTATTGACGTTTTATGTAGGTCGTTTATATTATCGTTCTTGATATTGTACAGTTTGGGTCCGATATTATAGTAGTGATGTCTCGTAAGAAGTACTTGGTGACTTGGTGATATGCGTAGGTAGTAAAAAAACCCATGTTCATACAATTTAATTAACAATTCTTATTCTCTAATAAAGATATCAAAAAGTCAAACGAATAAATAATTTTGCTGTATACCGTAATTTTCAATATTGGCAATTCTTGCATTTCATTAGATATATTTTTCAACAGAAGGCAATCGATTTTTTTTTCTATTTTTTTTTCTAAACATCGTATCGTAAATGGATCCGAATAAATATACACAAAAGGTTTATTTTTTTGTCGAAATCAAAATCTATTATTTATTTATAAATTAATATGTTACTTTATAAACTATGTGAATCCTGGCCTCATGTACCTACTCGTATATTTTCTTTTTATGCATAGATAATTATTCAAACTGTTTCAGTTTATATTATAAATTTCAATAACTTGTAACATATTTATTCTATTAAAATAAATTATTAATAAATGTCCCGCAAGTATGGTGAAATGGTCACCCCACCATGGCCTGGGATCGCATGCCTATTGGTAGTTAGTCCGCGGGTAGAATCAGCTGATGTATACCGACGCGGCGGAGTGATTGCAAAGCGCTCGACTGCAACCTGACGTTTCTGCCTGAGGAAGCAGGGGTGGAGCCAAGACTGACTTGAGAATTGCATTTTTTTTTTATAATCTTGTCTCTCCATTGTAATATCGGCAATAATGCAAGAATTAAAAAAAAATGTATTCGTCTGAAACCCATTGCCGCAATAATAATCTTTTGCATGTGATTTACCATGTTTTGATATGCAAAATAACAAGAAATTTCACAACGGATAAAGAAAATCTAACTACAGTAAGCGTATTATAAAACTCGAGGCATTGTAATAATTACAACAAATAAAAACGACGTAGGTATATTTAATAATAATAATATTTTATATGAGTGACATGTTTTCTTAAAGAAAGGTTGTTTTACATCATTATGTTAATTATATTTAATGAAGTAATAATGCTATACAAATTATGTAAATTTAAACTGAAAGCCACTTAAGATTGGTGTTGTTTTCATTGATTACATTAATTAATTCAATTTTTTTATGATTTATAGTTTTTTTATGTTAAATGAAAAAGGAAAAGTTATGATAGAAAAGAGAATACAATTAAAATATAAATTAGTCAAATACGTGAATTTATATGACGATTATTAAAATTGTCCAACCCAGCGTAGAGAACATCCCGCAGTGCGTGCTAGAGCATACATTGTACAGTGGCGTTACATGACCCGCCTAATAACAGTAATAAGGCGCGCAGTGTGCAGGGGGCGGGGCGCGGGCGGCGCTAGATACGCTGTGCAGCACGCACGCCACTGTTGGCCGCACACCACCTTCTATTTGCGTTATTACATAACAGTACAAAAATAATTAAAAAACCCTATTATGCGCGTATTATCAAAGGATTGGTCATTAGTAAGTGTTTGATTACGTGTATTTTTTGCATCTTGGGAATGTGTAAACTCATAAATATAATCACATCTACATAATTTTTTCAGATTAAAAACTAGGGTAATAATTATTCAAATGCATTTTGTAATTAGATTTTTTAATTAATGATTGTAATGTAAACATCGATTTACGTGGGTATGTACCTAATAATGTTCACATATATTGTTTTTAAATTCTAATATTTTTATTTTCTCCTAGTCATTTCTCCTTTATTTTGCCTCATACTAAATACGAGTATGTATAAATTATAACTATCATATTTTGTATATTGGAGCATTTTCTATAACCTTTAGGTACTATGATTAATTCATAACAATGGCGCTTTGTAAATCATATTATAATATTTATTTTTGTATTTATACAATGACGAATTCCTTGGCATAAAACAAAAATAACTAAAAAAAATTGTATACCTCATACCAATACTCAACGTTAGTAGAATTGATGATAAAATAATGTAAGAAAGTTATAAAATACAATTAATAAAGCATTAACATAAAATCGCACCAAAAGAAATATATGTATTTTGAAACCAATAGGTAAAGAGAAAAAAAACTGTAACTACAAAATCTTCAACTAAAATTTTAAAAACGATTTTAGAGCTTTAATATTGAGCTAATATTCTAAATTACCTCACTAAAATTGATGAAGCTAGGACCATCGTAAATTCTTTTGTAGTGTCACGTTTAGATTATTGTAACGGAATGTACGCTGGATTGCCAAATAATCAATTAAACAGAATACAAAGCGTATTCAATGCTGTTCCCGATTGATTATGGAGCAACAAAAATACTGTCATATCACGCCGCTCCTGGAGGAACTTTCTGGCTTAAAATCGAGCGAGTAAAATACAAATTGTGTTTGACAGTGTTTAAGGCTCGACACCAGAGAGCGCCAACGTATATTTCGGACCTCTGCGTGACACCCGTGCCAACGGAAATCATAACAATTCCAGTCAGAGTCAATAAAACAAGTTTCTATGATCGTACTTTCAGCGTTGCGGGTCCGTTGACGGGGAATTGCCTCCATGTTAGTATTAAGTAGGTATGAAGGTAGTGACGCTAAAATTAAAAAACTTCTAAAGACTGCACTGTTCGGTCAGTCTTTTCCTAGTGTGCCCTTGAAGTAATTGATTTTACAAAAGGGCGTACTTGAAATATAAGTCATCAAAAAACTAAAAATAATAAAATTTGACACGTTCGTATTATTCTACAGTTTTTACGACTAACTTCATTCATGTCTCGTTTCATGACGTGTTTTCGAAATTCGTGAGTTGATACGCCTGAAATGTCCGGCCATTACTTATCATTGATGTCTTCGTCAACTTCATCATGTCGCACTTCCGTAACAGGATGCGCAAGCAGCTTCCATTTTTACCCTCTACTAAACGCACCGAAAGAAGTGTAACTTCAATAAGCCTGTGTAAGAAAAAGCGTTTTAAGTAACGAGATATGTACTATAAGATGTATATACCACCTATAATAAATCCTCCGCTAATAAATAATGTGTGGCAAAGTGCTCGTAAATTTAAATCGCACATAATTATAGTAACTACTGAGATATTATGTTTTAATGATCGTAACACTCGCGGAACATTAACTTTGATGGCATATATAGACATTTACAGAGATACAATGTTTGATCTGTTTTATTAGTATAATAGTTATATTTTTTTTAATTTCATAATTACTTCATTGTTTCTTTAAGTTTTGATGCGTGCATCTCGATTAAAATTTATTTGAACTGTTTTAAAATATTCGTTCGACTACTTTTACTAAACAAGAATATTGTCTTCGCTAATTTTAAGTATCAAAATACAATTTTAAACTTCAAATAATTAATGTTTTTAATTTAAATTTCTTAGTAGAAGTTCATTTGAAATAATGAAAACAAAAAAAAATCATATAATATTTCTTTATTGTTATGTATTTAATGTGCTTCCACTTATATTCATGTTCGACCGGTTTCGGCAGCTTGGTGCCATCTTCTTTCTGGCACCTATTATACATCAACATTTATTTGGTTTATATAATAAATGATAGTGGTGGGGGTTAGACATTTGTTTTTCCTGATTCTAAATAATGTATTACTGTTATAAAGTTGAAATGATTCTATATAATGCATAAATGATTATAAATAATGTAAATTTAAATTAACAAACATACGTATTCGATATATGACATTCAATCGTCAATCACAATGGTGTTCTTGTGCCGACCCTTATGTATGGAAGTGAAGCATGGAACTGGCAAAAGAAGGATGAAAGTAGAATAAATGCAGTAGAAATGAGATCTCTAAGACGAATGTGTGGCAAATCTGTTTATGATAGAGTGACAAATGCAAGTATAAGAGGTGAATGTGGTGCGAATGACAGTGTTATGAACAAAATAAGGAAAGGGTCATTAAGATGGTTTGGACACATGGAAAGAATGAGTGAAGACAGAATGGTAAAGAAGGTATATGTAAACGGCGTGAACGGAGCTAGAAATAGAGGAAGGCCGAGGAAAACGTGGCACGATCAAATCAATCAAATATTGAATGTCGGTCACGTGAGGAGTCGGAAAAATCGACGTGCGTGCATGACAAGATGTATGAATGTAGAGGAAGCGAGAGACGTATGTCAGGACAGAACAGTGTGGCGTTCCATTCTTTCTACCTACCCCTCCGGGGAGACGGCGTGATGGTAAGTTAGTTAGTTTTATATAACTACATTATACAATGAGCTCCCTAACATATTTTAGTACCAAACATTTCAATTCTTTGAGTGGACATTCTACAAAGTAAGAAGGTATTTCTTAATGGTTCAACACAAAGACTACAGATGTAAAAGATGTATTGCAACATAATAAAAAGATAAGTACGTTTAATAATTTCATAACCGCAAACAGTGTAGTAAATCGTACAGAACATCAAATGGATTCCAATCTTGTGAAGTCTGAGAACACCAAGCAAATAAATTCATCGGAGGACGTCTTCTCAGAACGCGCCACACATTAAAATAGAACAATTTCGTGTGTTCTATTTGGAATTTCACTTGTTTTTCTAACCTCCTGGACGTTGTCGCCTACGTTACGATTCGTTACCGACGGAAATATTCAAATCTGTCGAAATGTACGCTTTATTTTTAACTCGTCAACACAACGCCAGGAAAAATTGTACAAGCTTTCCTCACGTAGGCAGGATACCTACCTATGATTTAAAACTTATTTATTTATATCTCTTGATATTTATGTACAAATCAATATGCTATTTCTAGTGCTTTTACGGCTTTCCACCACATATTTTGAACAATTAAATAAAATCTGTTAATAAACTATTAATTTGACAATTACTTTTTTATTTATTTTGAATTTCGTTGAACTTTTCGTACCATATGAATAACCGATTTTATTTTCTTTAAAGTAGTATTTCAATACGATTTTCCTTTGTGAAAACGTAACGATAGGTCAATTCCAGTATATATTTTATCGCATTCAGATGATTATGGTATTTATACAAATGCGTAGTTTTCATTTATTTTTGACAATTAAAATAAATTGTTAATTTATAAATATAGAACCGTCTGCCTGGTGAGGATATAACCATTAAAAATATAGCGAGATATTTATTATATCGAATATCAATCAGATGCAGCGTTCACTTTTAAATTTAAAACACGTCTTAATGCGCCCTTGAGGTGATTAGGTACATCACAAAAACGGCGCTTTAAAAGTTAGCATATTATTATTATTATTATTGTAGGTATAAGCGTAGAGTTCAATATTATATTCATTTTTGTTTTGTTATTAGTTTCATATTTAAATTTTCATCCATTTTATATAGTACGCCATGATGAAAAAAAAAATACAAATATTCTAACATTTCCCAAAGCGTAGCTATGTTACTTACTATTAGTAAATGTGTTTCTTTTGCTCAAAACACATAAATTTGTTTTGGCTAAAAAGACTTAAAACTAGATAAAAGCCGCATTATCAAATAGAGACATTACCCACTTTAAAACAACAACAAAAAACACTTCCTGATTGCATCGGGACGCAGTAGGTACAATTTCCAAACTTTTAAAAATCCATTAGTCAAAGCATTCCTAGTATAACAGCGGAAAAAAATGTATTATGTTATTCCGGAGCTATGCGCTGTATCAAAAGTGCGGCGCGGCCGTCCGCCGACCATTTAAACGGTTGTCAGTTGATGAGGTAATAATAGTGTCAGAGAACAGCTGACGTTCGGCCGCCATCTTGGATCTGGTCGGGCCTGGGTAGGCCACTCCTTACATTCAATCAAAATCCTCTACCCTTGTCAGATGTACAAATATTGCCCCACCCCTAATGTCTGTCCCTACTAGGGTTAATTTTGCAAAGAGTAGTAGCCCCCTCATAAAAATTCTAGTTTTTTCATTTCAAGAAAAATCATTTTCCAAGATTTTTTTAAAATGTAAACATTCTTGATTGTTTATGTAGGTATAATAGCTGTTTTTAAATTGTATATTAAACAACAACAACAAACCATCACGCCGTTTCCCCGTAGAGGTAGGCAGAGAGAATGGACCGCCACACTACTCTATCATGGCACACCTCTCTAGCTTCTTCCACATTCATAAAGCGAGTCATACACGCACGTTGATTCTTCCGACTTCTAACATGACCAACCTTTAAAATTTGATTAATTTGGTCATGCCATGTTTTCCTCGGTCTGCCTCGACTCCGTACTCCATAAAATTTTTAATTATTAATGATAGCAAACTTTTCTCCCACAAATAAGCTTTTGCTTAATATAAGTAGAAAAAATTCTAGTGTATTTTTGTTATCATACCTACATATAAACAGAATTTACTTTTAAAAGTATTATTTTATATACCTATATATTGAAAAAATGTATTTATTTTTAAATTTTTTTGAAAACTTAGTAGAACGCCGTGAAACTCCATAATTATTCATTTAAAAAAAAATCACATTTAAATTTTTTTTCCCCAAATATTTTTAAGATTGTATTACCTTCATAAGGAGAACCGTATAGGTACCTACTCTTACACTGTTTAATGTATTATATATCTCCTTTCTATAATCATGGTATAAAATCACCAAAAGAGTGTTTATACTTAACAAAAACAAGTCTGGGTTTATTCTTATTATATATAGGTACCTATCATAAATATGTTATATAAAATAAGTAGGTACCTACCTACCCATTTTTTTTTAACACGTGGTTTTCATTAGAATTTTTTTTAATTAATTATCCTTAGAGTCTATTTCTCTAAAATCTATGTCCTTGGGGTACACAACTCCTATAAAATATGTAATTAATATATTATCACAAAATTATAATAAAAAGCGGAACTTATTTGCGTAACAATGCTTCGTAACTGGGTCAACTGTAGTTTATTGACCCTTTGCTGGATTAGGGTGTACTCACCAGGTGTTGGGTTAAAATACCTAGGTACTAACTTTAGCAAATCGATGTACCTACCTACTTTATCAACGTACAAATTAGTTATGTCTCTTGAATTTTCTTCATTTTACACTAATTATACACATATAAATCTCAAAAAGGAGTCATGAATAAACATTGTTGTAAAATCCCAAATAATAAAAATATTTGGTACATTTTAAATTTGCGAATGAAATGTTTATGAACAAAATAATGAAAGGGTCGTTAATATGGTTTAGACAGATAGAAATAATGAATGAAGACAGAATGGAGAAGAAAGTATATCTAAACGACGTGAACAGATCTAGTAATAGAAGACGGCCGGCGAAAACGTGGCACGATCAAATCAATCAAATATTAAATGTCGGTCTTGAAAGGAGTCATAAGAATCGACGCGCGTGCATGATACGATGTATGAATCCAGAATCGAGAAAAGTACCTATGTCAGTACAGAACAACGTGGCGATCCATTCTTACTGCCTTCCCATCCGGGGAAATGTCGTGATGGTTAGTTAATTAGTTTGGTAGATTTTTGAACGTGAATTTTATCATTTTTCTTATTAGAAATATCTAGCTACTAGTATGTCAAATGATCAACTGAGCAACACAAATTGTATAACCCTCTCAATTCATTTTATTCTTAGGGTCTGATAAAATCAAACGTTTTATTAAAGCATTTCATGCGGGTTCCAGTTGGAGATATGTCCGTAGTGTTAAAATATTTCATTCCCGCATTTTAATGCTTCTACTCGTTCCTCCTACCAGCACGCAATTATTATTATGCAAGGTCTGGGTGAGAACGGCATTTTAAAATTCCAACTTGAATAAATTATAAGTTCATTCACGGAGTCCCTCCTGGCCCAGACGTCTGCAATAAATATTTTATTACGTAAATATGTCTCACGCTCAATATTTCCCCCAAATGTTAAAGTTCAGAGCAATAATCGTAAAACTTTCGTGTTTGTAAACATTCAACACTATAAATTTCGGTCTGCGTGCCATCTTTCAGCGGGTAGGAGAATTTTTAAATTTTAGTTCCGATAGCAGGGCGTAGAGGTCTCTGTCTGACGTTCGACGTTTTGACCCGCGGTGCATTTAGTTTCGCCGTGTGCAGCTAGATGGAGTTAAGAAAATTATAAACAATTTAGATTTATTTTACGCATAAACAATAAGTTAACAAAGCATTTTGTATTATTAAAATACGTCTGAAATAAAAATTGATGAATCTTAATAATTTTAGGGTCAATTGGTTTTAAAAAACTAGCCTTTTGAAATCTTAAAATATAATATACAAAAATATTTATTGTTTCTTGAACAATGATGTAAAACTCCATCTTAAAGAATCAATATATAATTGAAAACGTTTGCTTTCTAAAACTTTTATTATATGTCACAAAAATAAAATATTTCACCTTACTTAGTTTGATATAGCTTTAGTTGATGCAACATGTCATTTCTTTATATATGTAGGTATAATAAATCTTTTTGAAAACAGAGGTATTCGTCTATATTAATTATTCATGTATAAATTCACATTATTTAGTTCAATTAAAAACTAATGTGCTTTAAAATTGTTGTCACATATGAAAATATTTATATAACAAAAGTTTTTAATAAAGCTTTTTTTTATATGTCTATATTTATTCAAATAATAATAATAAAAACACATCTGAGACATAATATAAATCTATAAATTTAAGGTGAAGTTTTCATTACGAAAATCTAAAAAGAATATCATAGCTCATCTCGACCAAAATTTCACTTAAGACTTTACAGCTCTCAAGTCATTCATTCATTTCTCGGCGCTACATCCCGGTGTAGGACCTCCTCCACAACGGTCCTCCACTGACTTCTGTCTCTGGCCATATCTCTCCATTCCCCAGCTCCTTCCATTTTCTCCCAATCTTCTTCCACGCAATCCGCCCACCTTTTCCTTAGTCTGCCTCAAGTACAGATATTAAACACAAATTCATATTCGCAGGTACTAAATGCACAATAAATTGTATAGTCAACGTGACCGTGTCTGTTGCTTTATCTAACTTGAGAATTTTGCGAAAATGTTTGTAGACCCATAAATAAGTCTCTAGATTATCGTACCAACACATAACTACCTTCGCCACCTGTAGTTAGGCAGCTATTTCATTGTGGCGTTTTGCATAAAGGCTCTATCGCTAAGCGGAAGCAATATTGATTTTCGTCACTGTGATTTACGACCCGAATTCCCGTTTTCTGTTACAGCACCCCTCACACCTTACCGCCCCCCCGCCGCTGGCTAGATAGTGCCACGGTTTCGGGTGCCTACCGCCTCAATACGTAAGAGTACCTACTTGTGGTCATAACGACCTTGATTATTAAACATAATCAAAATTTCATATTTGGGTACTTATTAAATCGTTATATTAAGACTAGTATTTAATAACCACAGATACTTAGATGGACTAGATGCGTCACCAGATTAAATAAAGTGCGCAACAAGCATATCTGTGACAGTTTTAAGGTCGCCACTATAATAAATAGCTTGATATGGCCACGTCACAATATAAAGTTTCCTCTTCGAATCTCTATGCTCAAAATGAGTAGAGGACAGCTCTTAGCGACATGGGGTCTATCGAGAACACGCTAAAAAAATCTAGATCCAGGGAGCTGACATATCAGAAGGCCCAGTACCATTTGAAATTGGAAATGGGAAAGAGAAAGAGGAAGAGTATTTTTTCTTCTTCTTCTTCGATGGCCCTACAGCCCATATAGAGCCTTAGCCTCCATTATTATTCGCCTCCAACTTCTCCTGTCCTCCGTTTCGACCCTCCAATATGACAATCGCAACAATTTTGCCCCATCTCGGATGTCCTGTATGATGCAGGTCTATTTGTCCCTGATAATTACCTTCGTCAAATACAGCACACATTGTTTTATTTGCCGCGCTGCAGAATCAACCTGCTAATGGTTATGCCTGTGGGTAGAGCAATCTCATTGCTTAATGGGATCGCCTCGAAGGTCGACATATTTCGTGATAGTGTGAGTTGCCTCAGGGATGCAATATCAATGGTGTGATTGTTATTTCTGATGCAATAGTATTTATATATTTTGTTATTTTAGTATATTATTTTTTTTTAATGTTATTTTGAAAATATATATTATTATGTAATTTTGAGGTTGCAGACGACTTGGACGCATCTGTAATGTTTGTAATCTTTATCAAATATATAAATGAATGAATACAATGAATGTATGAATTTCATCCTCGCAGCCTTCGGCCCAGGTCGTCCAATTGGTCTTCTACCACCTGGAAGGCACTTCAGAATCCTTATTGGGGAATTATGAGTATTTAGTAACCATAAAATTATTCCACTTTTATAAAGTTACAATTCATTTTTATACCAAATTTCTAGCGTAAATAATCAATGAGAATTCATCGATGATTTTAACGCTGCATATAGGATGTATTTATCTCAATGGATTTTAAATATTTAACATTCTTCAACATGATGATAATCTTGCTCAACTCACCAAAGCAAAAAAACTAACATACTTTATTGGACGTGTACACAGTCCCAACACCGTTTGGCAGCATTATTTTGAACTTAGCCGAATTAATTTTTTTTATTAATATTAACATATGGCGTCGAAGCAAGGGCAGACACAGTAAGGACCAAACAAGTTTTGAGGACTTCCGAAATGAAGACACTGAGGACGATAGCAGGCAAGACACTGAGAGATCGCGTGAGGAACACAAGAATAAGAGAGATATTTGAGGTTGAGGATATTATAAGATGGAGCAGATAGCGAAAAAGGAACTGGTACGGTCATGTTCAAAGAATGGACACCACCAGATTCCCCTATATTGCATTGCATAATCAGCCTCATGGGACTCGTCCTCGTGGAAGACCTCCTAAAAGATGGAAGGACAGCTGGGAATCTATCTCACAGGAGGAGCAACACTCTGGAGAACAGACCACATAGGTCTACAATAAGGAAGAAAAAGAGAAGAAGATTAATATTATTTGTCATATTTTCTTCGGTTTTCCTGTACTTCAAGATCAATTATATCGTATCCTTTCATCGTTAATCTTATTTTTTTTTCCGTATTTCCAAATATGTAATGGCACCTTATGTTATTTAGTTCACGACGTTTTCACGAATCCTTCTACAATCCCCAATGTGTTCAGAAATAATTGACCTTATTGTTAGGTAGGAACTGCGTTGTCTCAAGGATTTAACCCTAGTTTCTGAATCAAGTCTGCTGTCCTCACACATTCTGTCTGAAAGCTTACATGTCTACCGTTTTATCCTGCGTTCAGCCAAAATTAAAACCGTTGCTTTTGGATGCTGATACGAAACATTTGAAGTTTAAGAATCCGTTTTTAATATGCTCTCTATAGTAAGGAATAAAACAAAATAGTAGACATCGGCAGTTAGACGTTTGTAATCAAAACGGCAAACCCAGAACGATCGTAACGAACGTTGAAGTACGTTCGGAATTTCAAACGTTTTTAAATACGATTCGACACAAAACAATTAATTTGACGTTACCACGCTATAAATCATTGGTTTTCCCGGCTGAAAGACTGGACTCACAACACGGTAAACTGGAAAAAAACTCTACAAATGAAATCGGAATTTCAGTTGGCATTCGATATCAGAGTTCGCGCTGAAAGTTAATAAATGCAAACACTATTTTGCTCTTATTAGTTTTATAAATCATCAGATAAAATCAAAGAAGCGTCTAATAAGAAAATATATTCTACATCCTTTTGGTTTAGGTCGTACAACCTGTATGTGACTGAATTTTCCTTTATTTTGAAACCTACTTTTTGTATAATCAAACTAATAAATTAGTTGTGTGCACGTGTGGGAGTAAAATACCAAATTCTTCGGCTTATAATCATGGGCAAGATAGAGAGACGCCGGGAATCGGCAGAAGACAGTTGTCCTTGCTGCGGAATATAAGGAATTTGACATGAATGAACAGGGTTAAGCCTGTTCCAAGTAGCGCAGGACAGAGATGCTTTCGCTGTAGTGATCGCTTACGTTGGAGGGACCACACGGTACCAGAAGAAATAAATGAATTATATTTAATAATAATAAGAAACAATTACATTTCAATTATAATTTGAATAAGAAAACAGTATCTCTACTTCTCAACCGGAGTTTTTTAGGAGAATTTTATTTCTGTTAATTTGTCATTATAGATTATATTAAACGAATAAAACGAACAAAACGATGCCCTCTTATTTAACGGAAAATCAAGTTACTATTTCAAAATTTAAAAATAAGTATAGTAGGTGTATTTTATTATATTTAAAGACCGGTAACCCATTTTTAAATCTCTGTATGAAAATAAAATTAACAATTTACAAGATTAATTGAATATATTTTTATTTATGATAAATGTGTAACATGTTAATCAAACAAATAAAATACATTTGGCAAACTAGAATTAACAAGTTTAAAATCATGAAAGGTCGCATTAACCCGTTTTCAGCGCTGCGAGCGAGGTCTGCTGAAAGCTCGGAGCTTTTTGGCCACTATATCTATGGAAGCTTCCGCTGTGATGGCGGTGTCAAAAGCTCTCCGCTTCCGGCTTTCCGTGTGGAAGCGCTAGACAGATAATGCCATAATCAATATGGCCGCGGTGGAAACCATATCCGTAATACTGAAAATATTATTTACGATTTTAAATTGTAACAACAAAAAGGTTATTTATTTTCATAATAATATGTATGCATTATGATACGTGTATACCAGAAGCTGTGTAATGAAATCATATTTAATACTTAAAAATATATTATTAATATGATGTTGTTTACTGAATAAAAATATGCATTTTTTTTAAATAGACTGATTGCAATATTTTTACTTTGTACTTTAATATTATTAATTTTTCCTTGAACTAATGTCCAGGAATATAGGTACATACCTGTGACACAATATTCGATTGGGCCGAGAAAACTAAACCGCAGAGATCAAGAGAAGAATTGAACTAAGGTGGGCACCTTTCGGAAAAATGGGTTACATTTTTAAAGAAAAGTTTATGAAGCGTGTGTTCTGCCAGTTGCCACTTATGGCCTCGAAACTATAACATTGTCCAAACAAAGTGCCGAGAAACTATGAGTGACCCAAAGAGCCATGTTAGGAATAAGCCTAAGAGACAGACCCAGAAACGATACAATGAGAGAAAAAACAAAGGTCACTGACATCATCCACCGCGTAGCGACTCTAAAGTGGCAATGGGCAGGTCGCGTAGCCAAAAGCTCGGACGAAAAATGAACAAGAAGACTGCTGACTTGAAGACCGTGGACGGCAATGAAAAGTACAGGGCGATCGCAACTACGGTAGAAGGATGACATGAACAGACATGTCGAAATAACCTGGATGCAGTCTGCACATAACAGAGTTACGTGGAAGCAAATGGAGGAAGCCTTTTTCCGGAAGTTGACGAGAATAGGCTAAAGAAGAAGAAGATCATTGAAAAAAAAACAGGCATTTATAGTATATCATTTGGAATCTAATAAGAATCACAGTTATTCTTACAGCTTGACTTGGTTCAATCCAACTAAAGTTATTTATTATTCAGTTTGCAGTATAGTATATTCAGCACACAGTATATAGTATAGTAAAAAGTAGATAGACAATTTACCTTTGATGCATTCAACACATTGAGAAAATCTGACATGACCATCATAACTCGTTTCTGCCAAAAAATTACCAAATGCCTCTCGTATACAGAAATATAATAAATCTTATTTATAGGAAACTGGTATTTTAATGAATATTAAATCCTTTATATGGAGATTTTGATCATTGTTCTATCGTCTGTTTTGTCATCATCATCATAATCAATAACCTTAATCCATCCATTCCTGGAAGTAGGCCTCCTCCATCTGCATCCATGTCTATTGATCGTGGGTAACACGCAACCATGATGAACCGGCGATCTATCTAATAACGTCCCTGCATCGAATTTGATGACGTCCTGGGGGTCTTATCACAGTTCTATCAGGACGCCAGCAATGGAGATGTTTTGTCCATCTATTGTAACACTCCTGTTCTGGATTAAATAGTGTTTTCAGTAGTTTCTCATCTTGTTCACATGACAAGAACAGGGTGAGAAACTGTTATTGATCTGATCAAGTTGGATAACACAAACATTTTAAGCATTTCACGTTGGTTTTAGTACAATTCATTCTACTGGATTCGTATTCGAATACTGTCAAATTTGCGGTCACAATTCCCAATTCAGAAAATGTCCAGCGAGCGTTGCATTACATCGACGGAATGGAATTCCGGTGGACTGACGCGGCCGCAAACAAAATGGAACGGCCCCGTACTGAGTGGTGGTTGCGAAATTTATCTGCGTTTCAAATTAAATATTTCCAACACAAAATGGCAGCCACTGTAACAGTGTCCATGCGGGAATAAAACAATTTACCAATTAAAAAAAACCGCATTTTAACTCTTTCGAAAGTAAACATCGGGTTAAAATGTTCACCAGATGAATACGCCCTTAAAAAGCAAAATTAAATTAGACATATCATAGATCTAAGCTGAAAACCCATCGTTTTTAATTTTCATACCAAATTAAAACATTAACCAAACTTTGCCCTTGGGGTGATTACATCATGAAAACGGCGCTTTAAAAGCTATATTTTTATTATTACTAAACAAAAGAAATAAAACAAACGGTTTGCTGACTAATGAATAAAAGAATTGTAAATTGAAGTTGAGGAAAGTCACGAAAAACAATTGATTGGCAATCGAATAACATACTAATAGATCTGCAATCTAATCTCAACAATGACGAAGTAAACGAAAGTAAAGATGTACGTATGATTTTGTCTTTGAACTTATTTAAAATTAAAATAATTTTATTTATGGTATATTTTAATCGATTTCTAGATCAAATATTTTCTATACCGACTTCAGTTGGGGCAGTTTACTACTATTGCTTGGTGTTTATAAACATCTAGATTACTTTAATTGGCGAAGATGAACTACTATCAAAAAATTCAACACGAAATATGCTCTCAAGTTCTTGGTACATAATCCGAAAATAATTAATACATGAATGTTATCGAGATTATATGAGAATATTCATAGAAACCAAATTCAATTACGTTGACTAACACATTCACAACGAAGAGGGTGCCGCCGAATACAGAAATGCATTAAATTCACACCGTTCAAATTTGAACTGAAACATTCCGAATTCTATTTTCAAACATCGGACGTTCTGCAGCGATATCAAAAGCCTATAAATCTAGTTTTCCTCGCGCCGGTGGACAGAGCGAGAGGGATGCTGAAGGGGGAGGACGAGGGAGATAGAACGTGACGTCAGGGAGTTTTCCGTTCCATTTTTGAATGGAAATGTGTATTTCAATATGCATAAAGGTTTAAATAACTATCCGGCTTAGAATATACAATATCAAACTCTTCATATTTCAATATATTTGAATATTTATGTTTTTCATACAATGCAGATATACTGAGCAGATATAAGATGTACATTATACATTCAATTAAACTTTATATATGTCTAGGGATCCTCTTAAGAACATTAATATTTATAAATAAGTTATACGCTCAATGTTCTTTAATCATTAAAATTTCATTTCAACTTTGTTATTTAATCCTTGCGTGAAAATTCCATTTATTTGGTTTTTCATCCATTACTTTTATCGCACATCTTTGACGATGATTTATATATTTTAGATAACTCTGTAATTTTCATTAGTTTTTTATTTGATGATAAAATAAAAATATATGCAAGAATATTTAATTAAATATATCCCATATGACAATTTCACAAATCCAAAAATAACGATAGGTTTGTTGTATTACACTATTTATGTTGTACACGATTAATTTTAAATCATCCTAATTTTCGTTAAGCTTGGTAAAAATACATAAGTTAGTTTAATTTTGACAAAACAAAATTCTCAGTCAATACCAAAAGCATACACTATTGAAGTCATAATTTTAGATAAATAACATTTAACCAATGCTTTTGTCGTCAAAAACAATGTACAAACGAAATTTCATATACCGCTTCAGAAGGTTTTTAGTATATCGAATATTTCGAAAAAGGAACAATGTTTAAAATTTCTTCCGGCTTCCAAACTTAAATTACTTGCGGCTTAGACGATTCATCACCTTCGCCCTCCCCTGAAACAATTGCCAGTCCCCCTCTCTTCGGGCGCCCCTCACCCCCGATCCGCCCTGGTGGTGAGACCTAATGTAACATGATGAAAACAATACATCAATGCTTGACGCGAAATAGACTGCAGGATCACGTAAGTAGGCGTCTGATTCGAAATTCAATCGTGAAAAAAAATTCGTTCTATTTTCGAAACTTCCATTAATAACATTTCTCGTATCTTTTCTATCCTATTATATTTAAATCTGTCTATCCTAAGGTTGGATTATAAAAATGTTTATTTCATGATATAAACTCATTTCCATATAAAATGATTATAATTGTTGTTATTTATTTAAATTATCTATCTAACCATCACGCCGTCTCCCCGGAGGAGTAGGCAGAAAGAATAGACTGCCGCATTAATAAGAATAATAATAATAATAATATACTAACTTTTAAAGCGCCGTTTTTGTGATGTAATCACCTCGAGGGCGCATTAAGACGTGTTTTAAATCCAAATGTGGACGCTGCATCTGATTGATATTCGCCGACATTGTTCTGTTCTGACATATTTCCCTCGATTCTTCTACATTCAATAATTTTTACATATTTGATTTTTAAGATTCAGAAAAAAAGTATCATAATATTTAAGGTATAGATTATTTTCCATTTTCAGCGAAATAAAAACATCAATAATTTTTCACGACAACAAAAAATGCGCTCTGCCACTGAATTTTAGCTACTCGGTGGATACATCATGCTACGCGTTTAGAAATTATTTAACGGTCCGTACGCACAGTGGCGTGAACGGAATTTAAATCCTGGGGGGTATGTAAAACAATCTGTGATGCGCCCCCCATCGGTACACACCCTGTTACGCTATTGCCTATTCACCCCTCTATTTGGCATTGAATGGACACACCACAGGCGTTATTGGAATTTATGACTTGAAAAACAATAAAAATATTTTACAAACATTTTTTAAAATAAAAACTGAGTAAAAGATTAACTACAATAGTACTTATATCATTGAAATTTTGTCAAATGCACATTTTTTCAAATATATACCATACTATGGTTACCTATGTGATAAAACAATGAATAGACAATCTATTACTTAATTGAAAACCAATATTGCAAAGAATGCCATGATATTACACCTTCTTGCGAAAGAAGTTATAGGAAATGGGTTCAGAAGAGCACAAATGTGCCAACCAGAAATTGACGAAATGTATATGTAACATATGTTTTTAATTTTTATTTATGTATGTGTTTACATAATCTGAATTAATAAAGTTATAATATTATAAATGCAAATCAAAAGGTAATTAAATCCACATGGATTAAAATCCACATAAATTTAAGTAAGAAAATTTATACATATTCGTTCTATTTACGAAACTATAAATAAACAATCCAAGAACGAGCTTAGCTATTTAAAATTCATGAATCGTTCCTTCAGTGACTATGAAAATAAATAAATTTGTATTCAAAGTGCGTTCAGGCACCCTTGAAAAACAATCCCCTCCAATATAATTCTGGAAAGTAGTAGATAGGCAAATACAAGACGTTGGCAAAGAGAAAAGGAAACGATATATTACTTTGTATTGATGAACGTTACTTCAACTAAACTAACTAACCATCACGCCGTCTCCCCGAAAGGGTAGGCAGAAAGAATGGACTGTCACATTTTAACCGATGCGGCACTCCATCCTTCTCTTTTCGCCTCGCGGGAGACGCGGAGTGATGGGTTGCGAACCTCATCGCCACCAATAGGCATCTCCTGCGCACACTTCGATCTTCCAACATCCACAAAATAAATCTAAAACAAATAATATAAAATACAATGATATAAAATAAAATAACAAAATAAAAATAATTTAACACAAAATGTTATTTTTAGATGGTGCACATACTCGTATTGTCTATTATATGATTTAATTAATGTTCCACGTATCCACCTTTTTTTAATTAGCAGTAATTAGGCACTTAAAACCAACCAACACCAGCAAGAACTTTAAAAGAATATTGAAGAAATTATTCAAATTGTCATTGAAACAAATCAAAATTTTATTTTTACACCTGTCAAAATTATTTATATAAACTTCAACTAACTAGTAACTAATCATTATGCAATAGGGACTATGATGGACCCCTGAAATCTTTATGCTATTAAACTAATTAATCATTAAAGCATTTGAAATATTGTTTGTTTGGTTATACTTTGATTTTTTTTCTATTTTTGCCAACACTTTGGGTTGTGGATTCACATTTGAATAAATATAATAAAACTTTGTATTTTCACAACATTCAATTATTCGGTTTGCAGACAAGCTTCGGTTGTCACCCAACCTTTTTCGATGCGCAAATTTCAACCCAAATTTTATAGAAATTAGTTTCACAAAAGTTCACAAGAAGGTTGTGTTACAACCGAAACATGTCTATAAACTGAAAAATAAAATATTGTGAAAATTCGAAGTTTCATTCTCTTTATTCAAATGTAGTTTGTTTTCCTTCGCCTTCCTTAATTGATTTTCTCGATTCGCCCCTTTACTTAATGTCAAATAATGTTTTTCACAACCTTCCGTGGCCTATATTAAATATTGTTTTTATAACATGTTTTCGTCTTATTTTAATCCATTGTAGTAATAGGGTTAATACTAAAAATAACTTTAAACTAGATTTTGTTTCTGTACTCACTATCACATTGTGTTATGAAATCAAATTTGAATAATTTTCGAAAAATATACATATGAAACATGTTTCGGGTGTTTCTCATTTCTCATCCTTCTTCAGTGTTACACTTAAATCATTTTTAACACTTTTAAACAACAACAAAAAAATCAAGTAACATCTGTCATTGAGATACATAATAAAATTGATTATCGTATTTCTCTGTTCACAAACTATATTTTTATAATACTTTTTTATTAATTCTTGTATTAACCAAATATTATTTTATCAATATATTTCCATCGAATCTCTATAGATTTACAGATATTTTTCCAGAATATACAAACATAGTTTCCATAAAAAAAAACTGTAAAAACCATTTATTTAATTGCATTAAGTTAATAAGTGTTTTTTGCAAGATACAATATATTAATAGTTAATATTGTTTGTTGTTTTACAAGAAACAATTAGTAAACAGTTTAAAATTTGTGATGTTTTCTCATTTAGAATTTCATAGCATTACACAAATTACACACTCGACAACATTTTGGGAACCACTGGCCCACAGTCAGAGGTGTTTGCAGATTAATGTGCCAATAAATCAGTTTGCCGGGCGATATAACAATTAGCCGCTATCACTGCAATGTTAATTAAACGCGCATAAAGGTTCCTCCGCACTGTGGAGGCTTCAAGTACCTACTGATCGCCCTGTATCTCTGGGTGGGGAAGGGGGCATTGGTGTGCGTGGATATTTAAAAAATCTATTTGTTATACATATTTCTATAATGAATATAAAGGTAACCATTAATGGTCAGTTTAATGAACCAATAATTTAAATAATTGGTTTTGATAGAATTATCACAACACTTCATTAAAAAAAAATTACGTTGTGAATATACAAAGTTTAATTCTATTTTTTCAAATTTGAATCCACAATAAAAAAAATTGGCATTTAAAAAAAATCATTAGCTTTTATTGTTGACTGAATATCGCATTTTATATCAGATAATAATCATTATAATTTTAAAAATATGATAATGAAAAAATCAATTGAGACGCGTAAAATCTATAATTAAAAAAATACAGTATGATTCTTCATGCAAGTCTTCATAATTCTTCATAATAGCAAGTCAAAGGTTGGTCATGTTAGAAGTCGGAAGAATCGACGTACGTGTTTGACTCGCTGTATGAATGTGGAGGAAGCTAGAGAGGTGTGCCAGGATAGAATAGTGTGGCGGTCCATTATCTCTGCCTACCCGTACGGGGAAACGGTGTGATAGTTTGTTGTTGTTGTTGTTACATTATTATTAATTAGTATGTATAAAACAGTGCAATTTTTTTATGCATAAAATATTTAATTTTCCGTTAAGCTGCGTGTTTGGATACGCCACTGGCTTCCAACCCCGCGTACAATTCCTGCTATTGCTCGCAGAATCTGCACAATGGACGTCAAATTTGGTCATCTCTGTGATCCGAGGATGCTGCATGGTATGCGAGGCACAAAGGGATTCCCGACGCGTGCTCGGCTCTCACCGCCGACTATTCGCTGCTTACCCCTTCCGCGATCCTGTGTCAGCGCTACGAGCACCGCCCGTGATTAATCGATCGACATAGCTCAAATCCCCGATACTTGAAATTCTTCAAGCTTAGATTTTTCGTTCAAAACATTTGTGTTAATAGATTTATATTTATAAAAGTACAAAATGAAATATTTTTCGTAAGATATAAAAAATTGACAACGAGCATGAACTACAAGTCTTGGTGAATTGTATGTATGAGGTATGCATGCGAAATGATCTGATAATGAATGTTAATAAGTCCAAGGTAATGATTTTTGAAAAGGAAGAAACCATGACAGTCTGCAACATTAGCGTGAATGGTGAAAACTTGGAGCAAGTAGTTGAGTTTGTGTATTTAGGTAGTATGTTTACAAGAGATGGGAGAGTGGAGAGGGATATTGAAAGAAGGGTTGGGGCAGGCAACAAAGTGAATGGTGCACTTAAAGTTGTCATCGCAAACAAAAACCTATCCAAAAAAACTAGAATGGCAGTGCACAATGGTGTTCTTTTACCGACCCTTATGTATGGAAGCGAAGCATGGAACTGGCAAAGAAAGGATGAAAGTAGAATAAATGCAGTAGAAATGAGATCTATCTGACGAATGTGTGGATATTCTGTGTATGATAGAGTGTCGAATGAAAATATAAGAAGTGAATGCGGTGCGAATGATGGTGTCATGAACAAAATAATGAAAGGATCATTAAGATGGTTTGGACATATGGAAAGAATGAATGAAGAAAGAATGGTAAAAAAATTATATGTTAATGATGTTAATGGTACCAGAAATAGAGGAAGACCAAGGAAAACGTGGCACGATCAAATAAATCAAATATTGAATGTCGACCATGTGAGGAGTCAGAGAAATCGACGCACGTGCATGACACGATGTATGAATGTTGAGGAAGCGAGAGAAATATGTCAGGAAAGAAAGGTGTGGCAGTCCATTCTTTCTGCCTACCCCTTCGGGGAGACGGCGTGATGGTTAGTTAGTTAGTTAGTTAGTTATAAAAAATGCGTAGAATTTTAGTCAAATAGATTCAAACAGCGAGCGTCGATTAAAAATGTTAACATTGACTTCTATCCTGATTTTTTTTTTAATTTGTTAATTCCATTTTTCAACTAAAGCTTTTGACACCAATTCATGCATTATCTGATCCTCCTCTTATTTCTGTTATTCATCTTCCTCAATAAATGATATTAATAAATTATTTTTAAAATTCCCAGAAAATTCAGTTGCGATGTTAGTGTTTATTATTATGTGTTGAACCTCAAAAATTCTCAAAAATTCAATTGTAAATTTACTAATAACTCCTCATTAGTTCTAAGAAAAAACTTTAAATTGGTTTATTTAACAAATCAAAGATTTGCGTTATATACTTTCTCCCCCACCTATATGATTTCTAAACTAAATATAAGGACACACTGCTTGGCGATTAGGTTCATGCCCTCGCAAGGCGAAAGAAATTTGTCACAATTTATGTAATTTATATATCTAAATTAAATCCAAGTAAAACCACGTAACAATGGTGTTTACTATTATTAAAAATTTAAAGACATTTAATAAAATATTCAATTATTTCAAATGATCCTTTTTTGGGAATGACCTGTTTCGCCACACAATAAATAGTCTTTCAATGAGCAAATAGGCTCATATTTGGTATTTAGTTAGTTATTTAAATCATATACAGATTGAGTTGAAGCAACCAAAAATAATTTTAAAAATATTTGAACCAATGGATACACTGGATCTTTCTAATCAACCTGATGAAGAAAAGGAAATATCTGTATTTTAGGATATTTAAATTAATTTGTAATTATATCGATAAATTATTAATCAACGTGCCAAAAAAAACATTTAATTATTCTCAAAACTTTTAGATGAGTTTGTTATGATAATATTGCATTCCCTCGTAATGAATATTAAATTATATACTGAGTATATTCCTGTGATTTAGTGTTGAAAGTTTATTCCAGTGGGATAGTGATATAAAAATGCGACCGTGCTTATCCTTTCCGATTAAATTATAAGTTATTTCCCCAAGGAAACGATGAACTAACTCACCAGTACCTACATACATCTATGTACCCATGTATATATTTTAATTGTGAAGACAATACTTCTTATTGAAATAAATTATAATTAAAATAAAAAAAGAAATAGGTATTTGGTTAATTTCTGTGAAAATTATTAATAATAATTAATTTGGTTAATAATAATAAGTAATTTAAATACGTCAAGTCGCTGCCATCTTCTAATGAAGATAATTATGAACTTGTTTCTTGAACAATGGTGTAAAACTCTATATTTAATAATTAATACGAATGAAAACGTCTGTTTTCTAGAATTATTATTAGGTTTTATGTGAGTGACATTTGATGATGCCTCAGGCAGGCGAAACATGTATAATATAATAAAACTTCTAGAAAACAGACGTTTTCATTCGTATTAATAATAAATATTTCTATGCACAAGGCAAAACATGACATTTTAATAAAATATTATAAAACTTGTAAAAAACGAAGTTTTTTTATATTAACTAATAAACATCTCTTAGAGCGTGAATTAAAATTTAAAAAAATGACTGTGGCTAATAAAATTAGTATAAAAAAATTAATTATTTGATCCGCCGAATATACATACGAGTATATAATACGAGTATAATGGAATTTCTGAGATATTTTTCGATGCTTTTTTGCAAGACCTACCACGTTTATTTTATGAATATGTTGGTACCTTGCATGTGTAGACTAATATGTATTTGTGTGTTTAAATTATTACGTGTGTTACCGCGTTTCTAATTTTGAAATTGAGTAATGTGAACGGCTGCCGCCAGAGCGCGGCGGTCTTTGCGTCAAGTCGGGGGCCAAAACGAAAAACAAAAGAGCGGCGGATATATTCGTTGTCATTTGTTAAATCAAAAACGCGGGAACGCAAAACAAACGACGAAATAAAATGGCTACTGAAATAAGGCGTTCCCATTTGACACACGGGCACGATTTTATTAAGTAATTTAATAACAAATGGTAGTATTAAACATTCGTACGCATAAATCTTTGCAAATGCATATAAACATGATGTTTTATTAAAATTTATTTTGAAATTGAGTATGTTGGTACAAATATGTCAGAGTAATAAATCAGCTTGAATTGTATTTTTACTTTTTCCACAAATTTGTTTACATAAGGTTATGTTTGATGTAGCAGACTAGAATTTGTTATGTTAGGTTAGTTTTTTTTTATCATGTGTCACATTTATCACATATCGTTGGCATCCAAAATCGGAACTCAACATAAATATACATTAAAAAATTGTGTCTAATATTATGTGTATTTTTTTATTAAGATTTTTAAAGACTAACACCGATTTTAAATTTAATTTAACCCACCATTTCAAAATATCACAAAAAATATTTTAAAAAACTATTATCGGATTGCGTAGGTAGGTATGTCAAAAGCCCATGACTAAAAAAACAATGTCAAAACACCATTGATATGAGTTATTCACGAAAACGGCGCTATACAAATTAGCAGAATTATTATTATTAATTAAAGCGCGGAAAGACGAGGAAAACGTGGCAAGATCAAATAAATCAAATATTGAATGTCGGCCATATGAGGAGTCAGAGAAATCGACGCACATGCATGACACGATGTATGAATGTTGAGGAATCGAGAGAAATATGTCAGGAAAGAAAAGTGTGGCGGTCCATTCTTTCTGCCTACCCCTTCGGGGAGGGTTAGTTAGTTAGTTAGTTTTTTTATTATTAATACCGAGAATTTAAATCAATGTTGTAAGAATTTACTATACAATCTCCAAGCTGAGCAGAGATTGGTCATTATTATGAAGATGCATCCATTATTATCAGATCGTGTGCAGATTTGAAACCCAAAACTTCTGGATCGAGAGACAAGCGCTTTGTCCCATAGACCAACCGCCCTCAAATTACTTTTAAACGTATTAAATTACTTGAATGAATGATGAAAAACATTTAAATTTTTAATCGACTTTAAATGATTTGAAAACATTTTTCTTCTTTTTTTCAACCCCCATTCACCAATCACAGGTCTCGGAGGCATACCTAATTATCTGTGGCTAATGAAGCGTGGTCCTTACACATCCTCAATACATGTGGCTTAAATCTCGAGTGCATCCTGATAATATGAAGAACCATAGAACCGTTTACTAAACGGCGGCGTATTTGTATTTGAAATGTTTCTCGGTTATAGAAATTGTTTCAAAAATTGGTAAAGCGCTATCGATGTTGATGCGTCACCATTATGTTATTCAATTTAAATTAATTTATTAGCAACAATATTCACAATATACACCTTAATATTAATAGGCAAAAATCCGAATGTCATTGAGAAAGAGTAAGAGAATATTTTGAATAGATGAGAGCGAATTTTGAATATTGCTTCTTTGAATTTTGTTTTGATTATTGTATGGCAGAAGTGCAGAAAACAAAAAGAGAACAATTTGGTATTGTTAACTAACTAACTAACTAACCATCACGCCGTCGCCCCGAAAGGGTAGGCAGAAAGAATGGACTGTCACACTTTTACTGATGCGGCACTCCATCCTTCTCTTTTCGCTCCGCGGGAGACGCGGTGTGATGGGTTGCGAACCTCATCGCCACCAATAGGCATCTCCCGCGCACACTTCGATAGTCCAACATCCACAAAATAAATCTAAAACAAATAATATAAAATACGATTATATAAAATAAAATAACAAAATAAAAATAATTTAACACAAAATTTGGTGTTGTTAATTGTTAAATTTTAACATGTGAGGAAAATAATATTTACATTAGAAGTTAAAACTTATCACTGATTGCGATTATACAATAAACCAAGTTTTTAAAGATTAGTAAATATTTACTTCCGTTAATATTTCACGGGTTGTAACTAGCTGAATTTAAATAAACTAATAATACAAAATTATTTATGTATACATAACTGTATTATTCGTATTTCAAAATCTTCTTCTTTTTATCCTTTGCGATATGTTTAGATAAGATATCAAATTTAATTATGTGATGAAGATGTGCTGCTTTCTCTACATATTTTTGGTGGTCGTCCTGATAACTAACGGTCCTCTGGATTCTCGTACATCAAAATCTTCTAAATCCTTGCTGGGTAAATTAGCTCTTCAAATTTATTTTTCTTTTTCTTCTTCTTCTTCGCCTTATTCTTATTCTTCTTTTTAGTAGTCAGCCTTGTGGACATTTTCTTAAAAGGAATACAAAAAATAAAATTAAGCATTTCTCAGTTGGCTCTCAGCTCTCAGTTGGCTCTCAGTTTCATAATAATTTTCATTAATATTATTATACTACCAGCGAATTTGCGTACTTCTAAGAGCCAAATATTGTATTAAAAATACAAAAAAAACATATGTTTTTTGTACATTTAAACATATTAAACGAAGTCATCTAGAAACTTATTTTTTATTGTATCTAAATAATGGAATTTCCAAACTATCACAAAACAAAGTTAATGCCTCAACGACCAATAATCTCTAATTGTTTTTTTTTTAAAAAGCTTTCTTTACATATCTACTTTTTATTTGAGATTTACAATAATTATAATAACCATAGGGCTGATCGACTTCGTCAGGTGCAGCCCTCATACTAAATATGTTTATTATTTTTGTTATCATTATTAAAATTATTATTATCTCGTTGATGAAACGGAGCATCTTCTACAGCGCCCTTGAGATGAGTAATTCATAAAAATGGTGCTCTATAAATTATCCAATTTATTATTATTATTAGGATACCAACGTGTTTTAAAACAAAAGAAATCCTTTTTTATTTTATCTTAAGAAACAATAATGTTTAGACAAAAAAAAAAACAAAAAAAAAACGACAAGGTATGTTATTTAGAGAATTATCATAGAACTCTCGTTTGTTTATTTGACGACGGATAATCTCAAAATCCTCCTCCTATAAAATAATGATTCTTTATTTTTCTCAAGATTCCATGGTACCCATTCGAAGAATTATTCTTAACTGTCAGATTTAAAACGGAAACATTTACTCACGTTCAAAGTTGTATGACACATCCCTCAACTTCATACGCTTCGTCAACTGTCACATTTGTAGGGAAAACTTCGGCAAAAATTGTGGACCACGTGCTACTAATTGCACAAACAAGGAATACTGTCATCCCTCTCGGGTTCACAAGACCCCCATGAGTTAGAAAAGGACTACCGTTAAAATTGTCCTCGAAATCTGCAAAAGGTCAGGTTGTTCGAATGGTCTGTAATAACTGAATGCGTGTGTTCTACTTGAGGATAGAATGACATGACAGGATCTTCAACGGGATTATGTTAGTTCTCAAGTGTCACTCAACATGGTGACTTCTGTATTGTTCACTGGATATTATCCATTTATATTAATCTTAACCGAATACCATGTTTTTAAGAATCCAGTTAGATTTTTATGTGAAGGTGTATTATTTTTACTGGTGTAATATAATTAATGTGATTTTTTCTCTGTTGTTGCAGGAAATTATACCCAATCAACTCGGTGAAGCTCCGCTTTCGATAAGTGTAAAAAGTGATAAATAATAGTGGTAAGAATTATCAGTGTAAGTGGGATTGTGATCTGGTTGTTGGAAGAGTTGAGTGGTTCGGAGCAGCAGTGTGGGTGAAGGTGTGGCGCATGCCACTGGCTGGAGCGCGGTACTGACTCCCGCCCACGATGAGCGCGAACAACTGCGACAGCATGTCTGCCTACTTCGCCAACTCGTACATGCCGGACATGCGGCACGAGCACCCGCAGCAGTACGCGGGCGGGGTGGCCCAGGGCGGGGCCGAGCTGCCCGAGGGCGGCTGCGACCCCTCCGCCCTGCGCCCCGCCGCGCCGCACCACTACGGCCCGCCGAGTCAGCCGGGCCAGCTGCCCTACCCGCGCTTCCCGCCCTACGACCGCATGGACATCCGGAACGCGCCCTACTACAACCAGATGGACCAGAACGGCGGCTACCGGCCGGACAGCCCCAGCCAGATGCACATGCAGAAACCTGACGCGTACGGGCCGCCCAACGGCCACCAGGCGCCCGTGGTGTACGCCAGCTGCAAGCTGCAGGCGGCGGCCGTGGGCCACGGCGGGTTGTCCGGCAGCCCCCCGCTGGACCAGAGCCAGCAGGCCTCCATGGGCAACCAGCACATGGGCCACCACCAGGGCCACCACGGCCACCCGGGCCACCACATGGTGCCGCACCAGATGCAGCAACAGCAGCACCAGCAGCACATGATGTACGGCGGGGGCGTGGAGGAGCTCCCGCCCCAGCAGACCCAGATGCCCCTGCACCAGCAGCCTCCCCACCAGCAGCCGCCCCAGCTCCAGCACCAACAGCCGCCCCCCTCCGCGGCCGCCTCCCTCCCCAGCCCCCTCTACCCCTGGATGAGGAGCCAATTCGGTAAGAATCAGTATACCACAATCAATGTTACAACTAATTAACCATCACGTTGTCTCCCAGAAGTGGTAGGCAGAAATGCCCCTCCACACTATTCTATCTTGACATATTTTATTTATTTATTTATTAATCATTTACCTAGTACATGGTTTTAATACCTCCCAACTGGGGTAACCCGTTCTAGGGAGGCATTCTTAGTACTCTATATAATTTCAATATATAATATAATTTACAAATTTTGGGAACAGTTAAGGGGAGCAACACCTATCCTAAAGTGTATAACTTAAAATTAATTTACTTATATATTATATAACACTATTTAAACACTATATTGTCTTATATAACACTATTTAAACTACGTAATTATTTTTAAAAATTATACCATAATACATTCAAGCCGCCCTTTTTTTAATGTCTCCGTAGTTACATTTTTTTTGTAATTGTGCATTGTCATTTTTTGTGGGTCGTTTATAGTTTTGTTTATTATGTTATACTTCTCTCGTATTTAAAGTCTAAATGAAATCTTAGATCCGTGTGATTATGTACTCGTATTGTTCAAGATCTGCGAACACCTATCTCTCAACGTAGTTTTTTATGCATATTTTATTTTATTTAATCCTAATACCTCCAAGTACCAATACCCTAACCATTTAAACAAGTAGCCGACAACTAATTAACTATACGCTACTTTACCAATGTAAACAGATTACAATTTACCAAACAAATTGCCTTTTTATACAAGCACGTTCAATTACAAGCAGCACCAATCAGGAGCAAGTCTTTAGAAAAATAACCATTTTTTGTCAGCACTTTTCCTAGACCTGCAAAACGCGGAAGTATTTCTAAAGCTATTGTTGCATTGGACGTGAAGAGAATTTATGTGAGCTTCAGAATGAAAAGGTCAGTAGCAGACCAGCATTATGCAAAACTCAGGTGGTTCGGGCCCATTACGGGCGCTCGTTCCATTGTCTAGCTTTTTGAATATTTATGACGGACCAGATCATTATTACACCTTCAAATAATGCATTATTGAGTGATTCTGGGTAGGTGGTGAAAACACTTTTCTTTCAGGTTACGAGAACATTAAAAAAATACACAATAACTTGTCATTATCCTTTTTATACTTCTTGTTAGTATTTTTGGATTTATTAGTGAATCGTATTAGGTCTCTCATTTTTATACCCCACAATTTATTATATTAATAACTTTATTTTTAACCACAATTAGAGCCCAAAATATAAAGTAATTTTAAATTAAATAATTATGAATTTTAACAAGAATTTTTTTTTAATTAGGAATCAATATAAAAATTAGACGTGCGTGCATGACAAGATGTATGAGTGTAGAGGAAGCGAGAGACGTATGTCAGGACAGAACAGTGTGGCGTTCCATTCTTTCTGCCTACCCCTCCGGGGAGACGGCGTGATGGTAAATTAGTTAGTTATACAAAAATTACATCATAGGTTCCAATATTTTTCTTAAAAAAATAAATATAAATCACTATTAAATTTACTGAGTAAAATATATTACAAATTTCTGTAAGATAAAAAAAATCATCAAAAAAGAGCAATATAAAAAACTTCTTCTTCTTCTTTAAATACATCTGACGATCTGTAATCACAGAGATAATATCTCCTGGGATGATCAGGACCATCTCTCTTAGGTGGTCTTTCAGGCGGACGGTGTCTGGAGGGGATTTCGTAAGCGGCTGTGTATGCGAGTCTGTCACTATCCATTCTGGCTACATGGTCCCTTCAGTATCTTCTTCTGGATCTACTCCACAGAAAGATATGCTCTATTTCGCAAGTTTTTCTTATATCTGCGTTACGGACACGATCTCAGAGAGTTTTTTCATTAAAATACAATAGTATTAAAGACAATGTTATTAGTTCGCCTATATTTGAAGCAGACGTGAAAAAATATGGGTTCATTTTACTTGTAAAGAAGTTTACGCAGAAAACAAAGAGTCGTGCTTCCATTTCAGCTAAGTCAGTAGTAGATTTATGGTCATATTCACATCACAGAAACTATGTAGAAATAAAAAAAAACTTCTCAGTAAATTACGCTTCTACGTACTATTTGTGCAATTCAGATTCGCACGCAAAATGTTCATTGTTTCGCTTTTCAATGCCACCGTTTACTTTTAGATATTTTTGACAATAGGGATGAACGTTGGAAGTGAAAGTTTCTTAAAATTTATGCAAAAAAATCCACACCAGATGCTGTTTATTGTATGACGGACAAAGGAATACACCTTCTGTTTGGGTTCTTGCCTACTCTGTGGATAGGGGACTAATTTTATGGCACGCTTTTGTTTGACGTGCTTTTGTTTTTATTATTTCTTAGCGATTACTTCCACGCTCCTTTATGACGTGAAATTGAAAGTTGCTTTTTGAGAAATTTGGAATTTCAATTTTTACTTTAGTTGTGCGTATACTTTCGTTCGGTGAAGTGAACTAGTTTGATTGTATTGTTTATAGTTTACATTAACTATGATTGTTTAAAAATACTATAATATGAAGAAAAAAATCCAGGATATAGTACTCATGTCTTTTATATTATATTTTAGAGAACTTTAGTATAAATTACAAAATTATGTTTCAGTTTTTCAGTAATGTGAATTTCACTATAATCAATGTGATGGTGTTTTAAGCAAAACGTTTTATTTATTTAAATTTTGTGTTAATATTTTTTTCATCGTCATCATTCGTACAAGGTAATAAAATTCAAATATAATTGAATTAATATCTATTTAATACGAAAAAAAAATCTGTTTTATAAAAGTTTTATTATATTTTATGGTAATGACATGTTTTACCTTGATAATGCATTATCAAATGTTCGCTTTACTAAGGCATATCATTTGATAATATGCCTTGGCAAATTTCCACACAAAACAGATATTTAATATGGAATTTTACATCATTGTTCAAGAAACAAAAAACAATTCATATTTAATTATCCGTATTTCCATTTTCATCGTAATTGATAGCAAATTCATTCAAATTATTTTGCCCCAAAACCACGTGTAGAAATCTCTCTCCCACGTGGTGTGTTGATAATCTTTAACAAAACACTTAATTTTCCGAATCCGCAGTCCACGTGAACCCAAAACGCGGGGGTTGGACCATAAATTTGAATCAAACAAGTGTTCTACCCTAAACTCGGGGATAGGGTGGGTGGGTGTGTGAGGGAGGACCGCACACCAGATAAGAGGGATGAGGGGGCCGAGATAAATAATGCAGGATTGTGATATAAACATTGCGAACTTACTCCAAATAATTTATTTTAATATTGAAATAACAAGAAGCAAGTGTCACCCAAGAAAATCCCAATGAGTTAAAGTATTATTTAAATGATATAATAATTTCAAACCAAATGACCGGTCTGTTTTTTTTAATAATCATTAGGATTGATTGCAACCCTTATGTATGGAAGCGATACCTGAAACTGGCTGAAGAAGGATAAGAGCATAATAAATACATATTTGTGGTAATCATTTAGCCGTACATATTTGTGGTAAAACGATTTATGACAGATTTTCAAATGCTGATGTCACTGAAAAATATAATGTGATTGTAATTGAAATTACAAATGGATCACTGCGTTGGTTTAGACATATAGAAAACGAAATTAATCAAATGTTAAAGATGAAGGTAGAGAGATGTGTCAGGATAGAGTAGTGTGGTAATCCGTTCACTCTCTCCGGAGAAACGGCGTGATGGTTGTTGTGTTGTTTGCAAAATATTTTGGATATTTAAATGTCAGTGAAAATCACATACCTCAAGGTTATATTATTTGACAGATAACTATGTATTCTGCAAAAAAATATCCATTTGTTATAGTATTTGAAAACTGTAATGTAGCACCTATTTTCATCAATTTATAATAAAATTTCTTACAGAATTCTATGTATAAAATTTCAGCTATTTAATCAAGTCTCCTTTCGCCTGTTTATTTTCTTATCTTCTAAAAGAACGATTACATTGCTGAGTTAAATTTATTGATGTGAGAAATTCTACATTTTAATGTTTGGTAATTTTCAACAACATTATATTAATAATAATAATAAATTGGATAATTTATAGGGCGCAATTTTTATGAATTATTCATCTCAGGGGCGCTGCAGAAAATGCTCCGCTTAATAAACTAGTTAAAAGATAAACATATTTAGTATGAGGGCTGCACCTGACGCAGTCGATCCAAATTTACATCAATAATGGATCATTTAATTCCTTTTCTAGTCTCGATCTAAACTCTAACAGATTCTCAATGCACTTGAGGTCTGCTGGAAGATTATTCCAGGCTCAAGGGTCGGCTACCGCGAAGACTCGGTCGCCAAAGTTTGTGTTCGCAAAAGACTTTGCTGATCGCAATGTAGACTGTCTGGCATTCGAGTTCTCGTTGATGCAGAGTTTAGATATATATAATCCAGTGTCATTACATGCAAAACCTTAAAATCTGTCCAACATAGCTTGTATTGTATCCTTTCAGTACATTTCAGCCAATGGAACTCCTTAAGATGCTGTGTTATATGACAACATGTATAAACGCTATATTTCTCGAATTCATTTGCATAGATATACCAATAAGTAATTTACAATCGAACAGCATCCAAATCACTAGTAACTGTTTTATTTATTTATTTGTTTTTTTTTATATACAACAGGTCGTTTGAACCCAATTACCGTATACAGTTTATTTTTGAGCTAATCTATTGATTCTCGTGACATGTGATAGGTAGCCAATCTATCGCCATTTTATTGTCACGTGAATTCTACACCAGACCAAAGACAGTGTGACAATTTCATGGGATTTAACTTACATTTGCACTACAGCCATTGCGACTCCTGTGCATTACGTTAATAAGCTTTCGTTCGAATCTACCTTCTCGCTATCCTTGAAGCTCCATTACGGAGAGCGGTGGAATAACTGATAATGCTTTAAAACTTCGCTTATTTCTTTCAGGCAAATAAATGAATAGATTTCAATATGAAAAGTTTGAATAATCATTTATGATATCATATCATATAAATATATTGGTTACCAGAAATATTAAGGTTTTTTTATTATTAAATTATCTTCAAAATGCCAGCCTGTCGAAATCGGTCGCTGTCGAAATAAAGGCATGGAATGAAAGTTAACTAAAAAAACTAACTAACCATCACGCCCCCTCTCCGGAGGGCTAGGCAGTAAGATTGGACCGCCACACTGTTATTTCCTGACATACTTCTCTCGCTTCCTCAAAATTCATACATTGTGTCATCTACGCATCTCGGTTTCTCCGACTTCTTACGTGGCCGACATTCACTATTTGATTGTGCCACGTTTTCCTTGGTCTTCATCGTTAACGTTTACATCGTTAACTTATACTTTTTTTACCATTCTTTATTTTCTTCATTAATTATTTTAATGTGTCCTAACCATCTTAATAATAAGAGGAAGTAGGTATTACAAAAACATCATTTTATTAATTATCACCTATGAATTTTCACTCTACTCAGACATTTCAATCCGTATTAAAAATGGCCCAAAGGGAAAAATAAGCGCTTCGCGCAATCGTTGCGGGCGGTCAATAGAGCTCAAAATCGTGTGCAATCAAATCTCAAGTATTCATTACGCCACGAGCACAAGTTGCCGTCTGCAAAGTGATGGATGTGTAAGTAATTGCGCCCTTATGGGTTTGTAATCATTTTATAATAACGGAATATTGTCCCATGGGAACCGGGATTTTATTAAAGCGGTCATGTTTAAAGTAGGAACAATCGACGAGCGTGTATGTCACGATTTGAGAATGTAGAAGATGCGCGAGAGTTATGTTAGGATATAACAGTGTGGGGATCCATCCTCTCTGCCTACCCCTCCGGGGAAACGGCGTGATGGTTAGTTAATTAGTTAAGTATTTATTTATCAAATAGTCAATTGTTTTGGCCGAAACACTATGATATTTTAACATTTTATAACTGTTAATTCAAAAACATTGTTTTATATCACAAATTGTATTTATTTTACTTTAGGACAGCTGTTTCATCAACCAATGTTCACATCATCAGGTGTTACAAAAATATATATCAAATGTCAAATTTTCGTAATTTTTCGAATCTTTGTGTATTTGTTCCTAAGTCAATTTCAACTTAGGAACAAATTTTCGTAATTTTTCGAATCTTTGTGTATTTGTTCCTAAGTCAATTTCAACTTAAGAACAAATACACAAAGATTCGAAAAATTACGAAAATTTGACATTTGATATATATTTTTGTAACACCTGATGATGTCAACATTGGTTGATGAAACAGCTGTCGTAAAGTAAAATAAATACAATTTGTGATATAAAACAAAGTTTTTGAATTAACAGTTATATTTATTTATCAATCAGAATTTTATCAATTCTTACAAGTAAAATAAAATAGTTATTATTAAACAATATTTAGATGCGCATTATGAATATATAAGTTCTTACATACCCTCGCAAATAAATCACGTCCTAGTTTTGTCTTCTATTTCCATCCTCACTTCCTAGACTCTTTCTGTCGCCAGTAACCCGGCTAAGTTCTAGATATTCTCGTTTCAACCTGAGCATTTTCATAATTTATTAATAAACATCGCTACCTGGTGAATATACCTGGTATTATACGCCTCACCTATAAGTTATTCTCACGACTATTTTAGGAGACATTTTTAATCATTATTATTTTCAACAGCATCACAATCACACCGTTTCTCCGAAAGGAAAGGCTGAGGAATACAGATTTCTCTCCGGACACACCTCTCTAGCTTCCACCACATTCATACAGCGAGTCACATACCCACGTCGATTGTTCCATCTTCTAACATAGCCGATATTTAAAATATGATTAATTTGGCCCTGCAATTCCTCGGTTTCCCTCGAGTCCGTACTCCATTCACATCGATAACGTATACTTTCTTAACCATTCTTTCTTCATATCACACATCTAGATACATAACTAACTAACTAACTAACCATCATGCCGTCTCCCCGAAAGGGTAGGCAGAAAGAATGGACTGCCACACTTTAACCGATGCGGCATTCTATCCTTCTCTATTCGCCCAGATACATATCATCATCAAATCAAATACTGAAGTTAAATTATATGTTCAAAAAATCTATGTTCGAAGTAAATATAAAATGAATTTATAATAATATATACTAATTTTAAACTGGAACTTCACACACTGATGTAAAATGTTGCGATGAGGTTCGCAACTCATTACACCGCGTCTCCTGTGGGGGCGAAAAGAGAAGAGTGCCGCATCGGTTAAAGTGTGGCAGTCCATTATTTCTGCCTACCCCTTCGGGAGACAGCGTGATGGTAAGCTAGTTAGTTATATTTTATGGGAAATGGATGTTTAATTTTGCTATCGTATTGTCAAAAAATATTATATAAATGTTGCTTTATTAAAGCGTTTGATATAGCTCTGGCAAGGCGAAACATGTCATTTCCATAAAATATAATAAAACTTATAGAAAACTGACATTTACATTAACTACATATACTGAGGTTATTTAGATTTAGATTTAGAAGTCCCATATAACACAACATCTCAAAGAACTTCACTGGCTTAAAAGTCCAGAAAGAATCCAGTATAAACTCTGCTGGACAGTTTTCAAAGCGTTACATGGAATAGCACCAAGTTATATATCTGAACTCTGTATAACGGACAGCCTAAATACAAGGAAATCCACACTTCGCTAGGTGAACTCCTCGGCAATAGGAAGATTAGTTGAGCCGAAGCGTTGCCCCAGTACAAATTTCGGGGATCGAGCGTTCGCGGTAGCCGGTCCATCAGCTTGGAACAATCTCCCTTCACACCTCAGATGCATAAATGATCCGACAGATTTCAGATCTAAATCTTTTTTATATTTCATACCCAATTTAAACATTTATACTTTGTTCTACTATAATTTTTAACCGATCGCGAATATTTAGATTTTTAGATTTAAAACACGTCTTAATGCGCCCTTGAGGTGATTACATCACAAAAACGGCGCTTTAAAAGTTAGCATATTATTATTATTATTATTATATATTTTCAAATTAATTAGTTGATAATCATTGAACATGTAAATAATGCACCGGAATCCTTCCGTTCCCGTAATAAATTTTACATTATTCGTGTATTATTCGCATCGTTATTTAGTAGTTAGGAGAACATCGCTCCAGACGCCATAATATCCATCCTAGCTGGAGTCTGTATGGGCTGGACCATCAGGGAACATTAATCATTGCAGACATCGGGAGAGAAGAGGAAACGCCTCGAATTCTGATCTCTCTCCCTATATACCAGCGGTATATGCCTACTCGCGTGGGATCAGCGACTTTCAAGCGTTTTCAAACAAATTTTATCTTTTATAAATGTTTACATATCTATTTTTATCGAACATCTATATTGAATATTCTGAAAATATCTGCTAGATATTGATGATTAATCTCCTTACGACAGATTATTTCATATTTTAACTGTTAATATCTATATTCAATATTTTCTAAGAGTTTTATTATATTTTATGGGAGTGACATTATATTCTTGCTTACGCATTGTCAAATATTCTAACGAGATGAAATTCACTCCCATAAATAATATAAAACTTCTAAGAAACAGACAATTTAATCGAGATTGAATGTGAAGCTTTACACCATTATTCAAGACGCAAAGTTATACAATATGTTTTACAAATAAACACTTTAATTTTCAATCATATTTAAAAAATAATTTTCCAAATTTTTTATTAATATAATAAGCGATATGCTATCGAATATTATTATTCCTATTCATGTAGACGTTGAACGATCGAAGTGTGCGCGGGAGATACCTGTTGGTGGCGATGAGGTTCGCAACCCATCACACCGCGTCTCTCGCGATGGCGAAAAGAGAAGGATGGAGTGCCGCATCGATTTAAGTGTGGCAGTCCATTCTTTCTGCCTACCCTTTCGGGGAGACGCCGTGATGGTTAGTTAGTTAGTTATAAAATATCGATATGATGCTATGTTTTACATTACGAAATTAAATATTAGATACCGATTTTTATTATTTTTTATTATTATAAAAAAAAACTGTAAAAACTCTCCGAGATCGTGTCCGCTACGTAGACATAAGAAAAACTTGCGATATAGAGGATATCGTTCAGTGGAGTAGATCCAGAAGAAGATACTGGGGGAACCTGTAGCTCGAATGGATGGTGACAGACTTGCATATACAGCCGCTTATGAAATCCCCTCCGGACACCGCCCACCTGGAAGACCGCCTAAGAGATGGAGGGACAGCTGGATCTCATCATCCAACGAGATATGATTTCTGTGTCACAGATCGTCAGATCTATTAAAAGAAGAAGAAGAAGAAGAAGATAAAAAACATTCACATATGGATTCAGAACCAAAACTTTGTGTAATTATTATTATTTCTAACTAAAATTCGTAAAATTGTTAAAGTTAAGTTCCTTTATCCGTTAGTGGATTTAGTGTCTAATGTTTAAATTATTCATAATAAGTTTTTGGAACCCTCGCTGGAAAATGTTGAACTTTCCTGTTTTGCGACACCATTAGGCGAAATCTTTCCCTCGCATTCCTTTTGGCATCGCTCGAACCTCCGCTCTGGCCGTGTACAAAAAAATGGATTCCTCAAATGTCTTTCCAAATACCCGCCACTCCGTCTTTCCTTTCAACTCTCTGGCGGGAAGGAATAAAAATATGGCGACTTAAGGCTCAATCAGCGCAAAACTAAAAGCCATTTTCTATCTATTATTCCGCGCCAGAGGAAGAATGGATCCTTTGTGATGCTTATCGAAGAAACGAGAAACTCTGGCGATGAAAAGAATCGAATTGAGTGTGGAAATCTCTGGGGGTTGGTTTATGTCTTTATCGAATGTGCTAGTATTGATGATCAATAAATTTACCGAGTCTAACTCGATCCTTCTGTTAAAAAAATTCCCAGACTTTGATGGATTAGCACCATAAGTTAACATGATCTATGATTCTCGCTTGCTAATTTTCTATTTTAACCCAATTAAATTTTTTTTTCAAACTTACAGTGTTTATATTTTAAACATTACGTATTTATTAATACAAGTCTAACAACAACAACAAACCATCACTCCGTTTCCCCGCAGGGTAGGCAGAGAGAATGGAACGCCACAGTACTCTATCCTGACACACCCCTCTAGCTTTCTCCACATTCATACAACGAGTCATACACGCATGTCGATTCTTCCGACTTCTTACATGGTCAACCTTTATAATTTGATTAATTTATCATGCCACATTTTCCGCGGTCTACCTCGACTCCTTACTCCATTTACATCGTTAACGTATACATAAAGTATACATTTACGATACAAGTATAATACAATTTTAATACAGGTATCGTACATAATACAATATTTTGAATTCATGGTACCTCTTAATAACGTGATTAGAATGAGATGATAGAGATGAATCAAAACTGTTACTAGAAAAAATATTTTTAACCAAAATTTTGAAAACTGTGTATACGAAACATTACGATGTAGGTATACGGAAAAAGAAATAGAGGAAGACCGAGAAAAACTTAGAATAATAAAATCAGCCATATCGGAGGAGTCGGAGAAATCAACGTGCGTGCACGAATCGTTGTACGAATGTGGAGTAAACAAGAGAAGTCTGTCAGGAAAGAACAGTGTGTTGGTCCATTATTTCTGCGTACTCTTCGGAGGGATATGATTAGTTTGTTAGTTTTTAAAAATGTATACCATAAATATGTATGTGGCATTCGTTTGGCTAATTAAAAATAGAAGGCACCATTTATATTAATGAATCACCCAAGGGCACTAAAATATTTTTTATTTATTTAACATTTTAGTAATATGCTATTATTTATATAATATAAAATTATATATTCGTATCGTATCGTGATTAAAAATAAAAAAATTCCGACTGGATAATGATATTGCATTTTTTTAAGGACTCACTCCATCACATTTGTAAATTTTATTTATCGATTTATTTTTTTTTTCAAAAAAGACTAATACCAAGGATTTTAATCAATGATATTAGAATTTATTTTACAATCTTCAATGTGAGCAGAAAATAGCTCATTATTATGAAGAAGGAATCTGGTCGTCTCCAGGCTTGAACCCATGTCCCCTGGATCAGGAGCCAAGCGTTCTATCCCCTAGACTAGACCACCACCCGATTTATTTATTGATCATTTACCAAGTACATGGTTTTAATACCTCCCAACTGGGGTTAGGGAGGCAATATTTAAAAAAAAGTTGATTAAATAAGCGTAAATAAACTAAAGTGAAAAATATTTCACAACAAAAATATATTATCCAGGTTATAAACTAGTATAAACATCACCTTTTATTTATACTCATATATAATAGATAATAAAAATCCATTCAAAATTCTTACCAACTCCTGCTCTAGTATACTCTCCTGAAAAAATAAGTAATCACTTGTTAGTCAGATACATAAATATTTATCTGCAAAATTAAGTGAATATTCTAAATTTAAAATTAATTTTGGAACGCACAATGGACATACCTAAGTACTTATTATAATACAATCACATTTATTTTCTCACTTATCGCGATTTATTTGTACAAAACGCTTTCAGTCGCCTTTTGTGTTACGTTTTCAATCATTTGGACCACCTTCGTGTTAACCCTTGTACTCTTGAAGTACATGAATGTCCAAAGCATTGAACTTGCCCGGGGGCTGGGGGAGGGGCGGCGGGTGGCGCTATTGTTCGGGGAATTCGATCAGATCTCTGTAATAGGGGTGCATTTCACCCTTTGTGTTCCCACACAAAACCCTACATTTCATTTCCATTTATTTACCACCCTATCCGCGCCCGATCTACGTTCATTCATTCAATGAATTCTAATCGTAATGGGCCGTGAATATATGATGTTATTATGCTTGTTTTCTTTTATTCTTGCTACATAAAAACATGTTTTTTTTAAAGTTCTCTCTCAATTCAATTTCACTGCCTAAAATATATTTTTTTAAAGCTGTTATTCTTTGACCCAATTTAATATATGTTTGCGTATGTTTTACGCACCTAGTCAAAGATTTTTTTTCTTCTATGTTCGCCATACTTCTTATTATATATGTTTTATATATTTCTACTTAAATATACTTTGTATACAACACTCACTTTTATAACAAATTAAAATTAAATATCAAACATGTTTCGGACTACCCAGCCCTTCCTCAGTGATATTCCCACACAAGATCCAAAGCTTGATAAATATATAGTATTTTCTTTTGAGAACGTTGTTTAAACGACGACCTTCGTGGCCGAGTGGTAAGTGCATTGACTGCCACCCCGAAGGTTTCGGGTTCAATTCCCGGCGACGGCAGGGTGATTGTCACACTGCCTTTGGTCTGGTGTAGAATTCACGTGACAATAAAGGGGCGATAGATTAGCTACCTCTCACATATATTACGAGAATCACTATGATAGCTATAAAATACCCTTTGCATCGATTTGAGCGAGAAGAGCGATTTAACAAAATAATATTAATAATAATAATAATAAACTCAACGTAAATTTTATTGTTACTTAAACAATACTGTTAAACTAATAATCAGTAAATTTCGGCATTTACGTACCTAACTTAATACTAATTTTACTCTAACAGCAAAACATATTCTTCTTTTTCTAAAATTCTAAAGTAATTTTAAAAGTGTCTCCTATTCCAGTTTATCTTGCACGATGTTCAATTTTATTCGTCCGTGCCAGTGGAAAACTCTTGGGACCGAAACAATCTAACTGATTGATCGGTCATGACACGGGAAGTCGCCTTAAACTGCATTTCCTATGCACTTTGCTCCCTTCAAATATGTCCCACCGAGACATGTACATGTACAAATTAACATACGTATACACAAACGTATCAAACATTATTCTCGTTGCCTGGACGGTGATACAAATGTCACATAGAATTCGATGTTTACAAAAATCGTGAATTTATAACGATTTTATTCTCATTTGTTTATGTTTTAAACTATTTAATTAATTTTTTTAAACTAACTAATTAACTTAATCAACTAATCAACTAGGTAGGACACTATAAAAAGAATATTATTGTGTGTGTGCACTGTCATCTATGAATTATTTCATTCAATCTGTCCTATGTAATTGATTAATGGAATATTATTATCACTTTGTTGAAAAGCTCTTTACTTCATTACTGCGCGAAACAAATCGATGTAAATAGTATATCTATATTAATTTTTATGACATGTGATTAGTAACTAATCAATCGCCATTTTATTGTCAGGTGAATTCTACACCTTTGTTTGGAGGGAATTTTGGCATTTCCACACCACGCTTGCCATGCGGGTTGGTGTGTAATATTTCCAGCCGCCCCTGACATGGGGAACAGATGCTGTTTGTAGCCACCCACTGTGGATCAGACACTACTGCCTGTTGGTCCACGGGAGGTATTTTTAGTTTCTCTCCTACCCTCCATATCTGGCGAGCCTTCCCCTATCCGCCACCTGGGGACGCGTCTTCTAGCGATTACAGGCTCCGCCGAAGACCAAATGGAGGAGGCCTTTGTCCAGTAGTGGACGGGAATAAGCTGAGGAAGAAGAAGAAGAAGAATTCTACACCAGACAAAAAGACAGTGGGAGAATCGAACCCGGGAAAGGTTCCGAAGGCGGTGTGGCAGTCATAGCTGTTGCCTCTCTGCCACGAAGGTCGTCAGAATATTTTTCTGAATCTGAATTCACTTAACCTAATTGCAGTTACAGGCTCATTTGTACGTTTGTATTACCAACATATTCGAATGCGATAAAATTTCTTTAGCACGCCAGATTTTTTCCACAATAATGGCAAATTCATGCATCCATCATTCCGTGAACCAGTGGGGTTAAATGAGCATACGTGCAGGTTAAAAGTTAAAAATGGTTGCACATCAGTTTTCTTCCTTTTCCCCCCCACCCTACCCCACCACTCACCTCGTCTTGCCACCCTTGGCGATGAAGGTGACTCTCTCTCATTCTAACCGCGCACCTGTCCCTCTCTCCCCCGCCAACGGACTGATTCATGGACATAGACGTCTCGGGACGATTTATTACTTCAATTAAATTTTATTTTAAAATAAAATTAATTAAACTTTCCAATGAATAAAATAAATAAGTAAATTAGAAATTCTCCATAATTATTCCCCAATGATCATGACTCACCGTTATAACATCCTATTTATTCTCGCGTACATTGATTCTGTCGTACTTTTCAGCATTCCAATATTTAAAAAAAACTCAATTGAATCATGCTATATTATTATATTTTCTAATAATAAGCTTAGTTTCATTATATTTTCTCTTCATATAAGGAAATCTCGATTTTTTTGTTCTCCTTGAGGCTTATTTACACTGATATTCTACGAATTACCTCGTAGCTGCACGCATATGACAAGTAAATAAAGTACGAAATAATCCGTAGTTAGTCCCAGGCAAAAACACAAACTACGAGTTGTAGTTAAAAATTATATGTTATATGTTAGTTGTAAAATATTATATGTTAATGATGTAAATGGTACCAGAAATAGAGGAAGACCGAGGAAAACTTGGCACGGTCAAATAAATCAAATATTGAATGTCGGCCATGTGAGGAGTCAGAGAAATCGACGCGCGTGCATGACACGATGTATGAATGTTGAGGAAGCGAGAGAAATATGTCAGGAAAGAAAGGTGTGGCAGTCCATTCTTTCTGCCTACCCCTTCGGGGAGACGGCGTGATGGTTAGTTAGTTAGTTAGTTAGTTAGTTTACGAGTTGTAGTTGACAGACATCGTGTTAATGTTAAATAATATTCAACATTTTATAGCGCAAGATTTTTTACACGGCACTGAGTACAATTTTTCTTAAAACTTCAACAGTAGACCCACAGATGGCGGTAGCGTCAAGTTTTATATAAAAATGAACGTGAATCGTGATTTTATTGATTACACATAATTTAGTTGGATGTCTTATAAGCATGCGTGGTAATTTATTGATCAGTGTAAACAAACTAACAGGTGGAGACATTATTTATCAATTCAAATATTTACATTCATTAGGTACTCGTCGTTTAAATTAATCAATTATTAGCTATTCGGTATTACGCAAAATGATAGCAAATAGTTTTAATTTATTATGGCAACGTCCTTGATATATGCCTATTGTAGTTTTTATTTAGTCAGCATCGCTTGTATTGACAAAAACGTCTTCTTTATTAAATACTAGTCATTTCAACAAAATAAATTCGAGCATTAGCCAAAAATTGGTATTAAATCAATGAAAACAAATATCACACATCTTTATTTTATTTTGTTTCAGATAATTGTGTACATACTATTTAACGCCGTAGAAATGAGATCACTAAGAAGGATGTTCGGGAAAACGTTGTATGACAGAATACTGAACGATAAATAAAAAAGAAATGTAAGGCAGATGACTGCATCATGAATAAAATTAAAATCAAATCAATCAAATCAGTTTATTTTCTTAAAGACATTACAAACATTTTTTATATTATAGTTTAAGGCATCTATTGAGAACAGGTAAAACATAATAAATATATAATACCAGGAACGCATGAGAGATGGTTCGATATTAGGAATACAAGATACTCTCCAAAGTCAAGAGTATTTGTCTTCTGAACGTACTTTCACGAATATGAAAGACGTCGATATCCGAAGCGATCATGTTCAGCAGTTTGATTGCTCTCCCCACCAGCATCACCAGAGGCAAGTTGGTTCTGCAAGTGTCAAGACTGACTAACATCAAAATACCACTTAGGTTTTATTATTATTATTTTGTTGAATCGTTCTATACATCTTTACAGCGCGAGCCAAATCTATGTAAATGGTATAGCTATCATTTTGATTTTAATGACATGTGATAGTTAGCCAATTTATCACCATTTTATTGTCACGTGAATCTACACCACACCAAAAACCATGTGATAATCACACTGCCATCACCGGGAATATAACCCTGGACCTTCGGTGTGGCAGTCATAGAACTTGCCACTCGGCCGTGAAAGTCGTCAAAAGAACTTCAAAAATTTTAGAAAAAAATCATCTCGAAAGTAGGAAAAATAGTGTTTTAACTGATATAAAATTCTACAGATTTAACGTTTAAAGGGTATTTATATATGTTTATTATAGACTATTTGTATTGTTCAAATATTAAAAAATATTAAAGATACTTCTATTACAAAATTCGTATGTTATAGGTATTTTACACTTCCATTGTAGTATGTTCAATTGTACTAGTCGTAGAATCATCACCTATCGTCCGGATAATGTCTCATATAAGCAGCATTTAATTCTTCTTTATTCCATCTGCTGAATCTATGCCCTCGCACGAGAATATCTGTTTACCATCGTCTATGCTTTTGTCGGGCGATTTCTGTTATGCCGCAATAACAGCATTAAGTGCATCGTTTACTCTTTGTCCGGCCACACTTACCACCGATACTTCTCGAGTGCGGTTCTCCACGCTCGCTTATCTCGGGAACGTATTCCCAGGTAGACAAGATCACCGCACAACGACGATTATTTATTTAAATACATAGGTACTTACATGCGTAATTATAGTTATTAGTGGCCACTGAATTACACGTTGTTTAAGTGGTCACTTGCATAGACGTATTATTAGCATGATGTTTGTAATACCCACCTTTTCATTTGCATTAACAGTAATGCTATCCGTTTTTTATACACCCCCTCACAATATTAAACACATTTTTTTACGCTCATCTTATACGAGTACATTGTTCAATTTTAAAAAACAAACAAACCAGCATTTATCCAAATCGGCAAGTAACAGGGGTCGGCAGTTTGTCAAGTGAGAAGAGCAAAATTGTCATAGAAACAGGACAATAAAGATATCAGAGGACCGCAATATACATATGTATAGGATATAATATACATATGTACTCGTATAGGATATGAATTTTTAGGGACGGGGGAAATGTGGTCATTTGCGGACTGGCTAAAAAGTGGTTGAGAGTATACCTATGAGTCAAAGTTTGTTCGGCGCCTCTACCCCATAAACTCATAAGTTATAAGGCTGCTTGAGATGAGGTGATGAGGAGTTTATGTTCGAAGAGCCGCAAACGTCTTTGCGAAGAGCAGCATGCTGCTTCTGCCAACCCCTGGGCTAGAAGAACAACAGTATTCTTAAATCATGATAATTCATTTAAAAAAAAACACTAAAACAAATCACCCTCAACAATTAAGAGTACCTAATATATAATTTTAATACAAAAAATTACTGTTATCACGGAAGATTATGGTACAACGCAAATCATAGAAAAATAAGTAGAAAAAAACTCACCTTACGCATTACATTTTATAATATTTCTCAGATACATGTGACCCAATATCAATATAAATGTCTGTTTTCTTTAAAATATATATACATTTATTTAGAAAGACGTGATTCGTTTTGCTAACGCATTATCAAATTATTTGATATTTCAAACATTACTACAGCCCTAGAAAGAGGAAACGTGTCATTCACATGAAATAAAATAAAGCTTTTGGAAAAAAGACGTTTTCTTTCATATAAAATAATTCATATGAAATTTTACATCATTATTCAATCAACAATAAATAAACGTGACCCAATTTACGACAAAACAATTATAAAACCAACATCTTAAATATTTTTTTAATGTTTTTTTTTAGTGAATATTTTTGAAACAACACTATGAATGAGATGTGAATATTCAAAGAGAAGAAAACAGAATTTTATTTTATATCAGCCATAATTACTGTTATGTTAATTTGCCATGTTAATACGTTCAGAAGACAAATACTCTTGACTTTGGAGAGTATCTTGTATTCCTAATGTCGACATGCGTTCCTGGTATAATTTTTTTTTATATGTTTTTCCTGTTCTCAAGAGTAGCCTTAAACTATTATTGTTGTTTGTAATATCTTTTGAGAAAATAAACTGATTTGATTTAATTTGATAAACAATGTTTCATACAAAATACTTTAATCTCTGACATGATTATTAAATACTTATATTTTTAAGAAAGTAAATGAATTTAATGTATCCGTCCAAAGGTACCTACTTAATAATGTTTCCTCGTTTTTCTTGTCAAATTATCGTTTATTTTTTGTATTCGAAATTTGAAAGCATGCTTAGCATGAGGTTACCAAGTTAAACTCGCTTTTAACTTCTTTGATGTAAGTTTAACTTCTCGTGCTGGTGTTTATCGTCCAAGTTTCCCGTCTACAGTACCGCGGTCACAGTTGTGCCCCGAATAAATTCACCTTATAATAACTGAAACGAAATTAGACGTTTTAGCCCGATCCGTTCCGTACGGCCAATTTTGAAGATTAATTCAAAATAAACCCATTATGTTTATGAAGTAATTTGCGAAATTGCACACCTATTTATTATCTGTTTCCACACGTTTTCGAAATGATGTAGCGAGACTCGAATTAGCGGTATCTGAACGCAATTATTCCCGAGGAAAAAAGGATTTGGTACTTATCAAGTTTTCAACGATATAATAAACTATTACCAAAGTGTTATTTTTTTGTTTTTGATTCACTTTAGCGTATTTTATACTAAATTGAGTCATTATCATATCACGATCAAACGTGTGTGTTTAATAAATGAAGAGGTTAATGTGTTTTTTCTTTATAGTTTTAAATATTGCAATCATTTATCGTGGCATTTAGATGAGGGCTGACACCACTAGAATAAAAAAATAATGAACCATATAAATGAGGACTGTCCAATTTACTGTGGGAATGATTCTTCGAATAAATGCAGAAGAAATGAGATCTCTTTGACGAATGTGTGATACTCTGTGTAGTGTCGAATGAAAATATAAGAAGCGATGCGAATGATGGTGTTATGAACAAAATAATGAGAGGATCATTAAGATGGTTTGGACATATGGAAAGAATGAATGAAGAAAGAACGGTAAAAAAAATATATCTTAACGATGTAAATGGAACCAGAAATAGAGGAAGACCGAGGAAAACGTGGCACGATCACATAAATCAAATATTGGATGTCGGCCATGTGAGGAGTCAGAGAAATCGACGCGCGTGAATGATACGATGTATGAATGTTGAGGGAGCGAGAGAAATATGTCAGGAAAAAAAGTGTGGCAGTCCATTATTTCTGCCTACCCCTTCGGGAAGACGGCGTGATGGCTAGTTAGTTATGATTCTCCTATACAAATTCTGAAATAAAAAAGATTTGCGATATCGACGATGTTTTGCGATGGGGAAAGCTGAGAATACAATACTAAAGAGATGCTGTGGAGAGAGCGTGTTCTGAAATATGATAAAAAGAGCGGCAAATAAGGTATCAATGGGCATAGATATAGAAGTTCCCACCGCATACCCGAGGCTGTTATAGGGTGCAGCGGCGCCCTTTTGTCAGCCTTGCTCGAATTCTTCTCCTAGGTTGATGGTGTAGGTATTAATTTTGTTAAACTCCATTATTTTATAATAGTAAGCACAATTGTGTAGTGGTTTTACTTGGATTTAATTTATATTAATTGTGACAAATTTGTTTCGCCTTGCGAAGGCATTTTCAAACTTTTGAGAATGCCCTCGCAAGGTGAAACAAATTTACCACAATTAATATAATTTTTATAAATTAAATTCAAAGTAAAACCACTAAACAATCGTGTTTATTATTATACTTCCCCTAGTATTGTGTCTCATCCTGCCGGGACTTATATAGTGGGCAACCAAAATCCGGGAAAACTAATCAAAAATGGCGAGATAGCTGGACATCTACATCCAGGATCAGGTTCCAAGAAATGACATGACGCAGTTCTAAAGAAAACAGAGGAAGGCGTTTATCGTTAATTATTTATCGCGTTTAAAATATGCTAGAGGAAGGAAAATGTGTTTTGGTTAATTCGGTTGATTCAAATATTTAATACCAATTATAATTGTGCACTTATATAAATCATTTTGATTAATTCGTAGGTACTGTTTACAGAAAGCTATCTAATTAACTTCGTGGTTCATGTAACCTATCATAAGAACTACATAATGTGTAGGTAGGTGCGAGTAGTAAAAAACGTATTTTTTTATGAATTCTACTTTCCTAATGTGAAAATGATGACCGGCCATTGGGCCAAACCGAATTTAATACCATAGCAATTATTGTACCGGTGTGGTGTGGCAGCAACACGAAATTACCCAAAAAGTGCCAAATCACTTCGCGCCAATTATTTATCGGCCCTGGCAACACTCAAAATTTGAAAATGGAAAAGCAATAATTACTTTTGTTACCCGGACGTAAAAAATACACACCATCCCGCTCTCTCGCTTGCATATTACGCGAGACGGAAACATGGAGGCATTTACCAATGCCAATCAATGTCACGAAGTAAAATACCAATTAAAGAGAAAATTATATCTTTGTTTCTGTCTCGCTCTTTCTCATTAAATCCTCGTTTATTTAAGAAAATAAAATTAAAAAACCATTTACGAAAATGGGATATAGCTTCAGGCGGATGGGTTTTAATAATATGTAGGTTCACGCTGATGAAATTGACGGCTTGATATTCAAGTAAAATCACAACTTAGTAAAAAATATTCTTACCAATAAAAGATATTCATTTGGATTTTTTAAATAAGATTAAACCTTTTGATGAAGGAGACAAATTTACTAGCTTGTTGTGCTGGGTTCGAGGAAGTGTTTTGGTTTTAGGGCAAGTTTAATTCAAAGAACGTTGTGGAAAATTATTATAAAACAATTCCGCTGGACCCTACTCAAAATCACGTCACGCTAAAGGCTTAGCTCTCGGAGGTAAATTATTTGATCCTCGTGCTCACTCTACCCTAAGCAGAATGAGGGAGATAGAGTCTGAAATTTGCTCGGGAAACGTGGTCTTCAATTTTCAAAAAACGCTTCTTAAAACACTTCACCATTTGCAACCGCTGCCAAAATGTGCTTACGAAAGAAAACATTTTTTTAGTATAGATACACATACGTGCCAAAATATTGAACTTATATGATATAATATAACTCCTATTTTATTATTTTTGTGAGTATTTATAATAACAGTTATTTAAAATCCATAGATTCTGACTCTGATACATAAACCTTCTTGGTAAGTATATTGACTGCCATCCCGAAGGTTACGGGTTCGATTCCCGGCGAGGGCAGTGTGATTGTCACGCTGTCTTTGATCTGGTGTAGAATTCACGTGACAATAAAATGGCGATAGATTAGCTACCTATTACATATCACGAGGATCACTATGATAACTATAATACCCTTTACATCGATTTAGCTCATGCTGTCATGATGTAAAGAGTGATTTAATAAAATAATAATAATAATAAAACATATATTGATGGAGAAAACCGGGTAGTGGTCTAGGGAACAGAACGCTTGGCTCCTGATCCATGGGACATGGGTTCGAGCCTGGACACGACCCGATTCCTTCTTCACGATAATGGTCTATTTTCTGCTCTTATTAAATCATCATGATGTACACATTCGTCTAAGAGATATCATTCCTACTGCATTTATTCTACTTTCATCCTTATTTTGCCAGTTCCATGCTTCGCTTCCATACGTAAAGGTCGGTACAAGAACACCTTTGTGCACTGCCATTTTAGTTTTTTGGATAGGTTTTTATATTCACTTTGTTGCCTGCCCCAACCCTTCTTTCAATATCCCTCTCCATAGTATTTATGAACTGTATATATTTAGTTTGCGGAAAATGAGTGTTTTTTTTTCTTCATAAATATGCTTTTAAAAACTTAAGATACACAAGTTAAAAAAATATAAGAAATCATGAAGATGTAGAAAATATGAATAAAAATAAATAAGAACAGTTACCAATTAAAGACATTACAAATAGATGCATTTTGTCTACATAGAAAAAGATGTAATTTTAATGATACCTACCTATTTTATGATATACGTGACTTCACAGAACATTCTAATACCGTAATTTCAAATTCAAAATCATCACTTAATTTGGATTTTTTTGCTATATCATAATTTTATTTGCGTGTTATTAGGTAAAGAAACAAAATCCTCGCACAGCATAGCCCAGTTGAAGCCACATAATGAGAGTATAAACGCCTCATAAATCATTCATTCCTCCTCCTTTTTTCTGATCTTAGTATTATTTTCGTCCTCTCTTTTCATCTCGCACCGGCTTCGGAACTTGATTCCTTTCATGGTTCGTTATTCTTTACATACTCCAGACTAGTATACAAGTATTATTTGTACAATATGGCCCCACTCTGAACCGTAGATATGGCTGCACCCTATACATTTGTACTAATCTAACATTTGGGACTAAATTTATAATAAGTAAGCAAATTATACATGGTGTCTCATCAATAATTAACAAACAGACTTAATTTATTGTAAATTCAAAATATATCAAATATGTTTTTATAACTATGTCACTAAACAAAAGCATTGAAAATTTACTTGTTAACTAACTAACTTACCATCACGCCGTTTCTCCGCAGGTGTAGGTAGATAGGGTGGACCGCCACACTGTTCTATCCTGACATAACTCTCGCGCCTCCTCCATATTCACATACCGTGACATGCACACTCGTCGATTATACTAGTCTTCCTTGGCCTTTCTTGACATATTTTTCCATTCTAACTATTTTAATATATCTTTTTAACCATTCTTCCCTCATCCTTCAAACTTCAAATTTCAATCTGCGTTCAATGCAGCAGCAAGATTCATTAAAGGCATTCCAAAATAGTCCCATATAACACAACATCTCAAAGATCTTCACTGGCTTAAGAGTCCAGAAAGAATCCAGTAAAAAACTTTGCTGGACAGTCTTCAAAGCGCTACATGGAATAACACGTCTTAATGGTTGAATAACACCTTGAGGTGATTACATCACAAAAACGGCGCTTTAAAAGTTAGCATATTATTATTATTATCCATTCATTCCATATGTCCAAACCACCACTAAATTTTACATGTTATGAGATTAAAATCAATCACTTAATTTGTATTCCTTTTTGCTATGAACAAACAAACCAACACGCCATTTCACCGAAAGGGTAAGCAGATAGAATGGGCCGCCACACTTTCCTGACACATGATATATTTAAGGCGTTGTAGAATTCCATAATGGCAATTTTTTCTTAATTAAAACCTTTTTTTTCCACCATTCCAAATAATCTATTTTGTAATAATAAATTTTGGTAAGAAAATAGAACATGTCTTTAAAAAATAGTTCATTTCTTTTCCAAATTAAAAAAAGAATTCCACAGTCTTAACACCATAAGCTTGAATATAGTGATTTTAGCAGAACAAACTTTTCTTAATGATGCAGTTGGAAGAATAATCTTACCGCTAAATATGATCATAATGCAGTACCATCTTAATTTTCCATTGCCATGTAAATGTTTTTAGAAATACGTAATACATTTGATCCCACACATTTTCATCTAAGAGATGAGAGGGCTCATGGTGTAAGCGCGAGTATATAAGTAATATATTTTTCTTCTAATTACGTAAGTCGCCTTAACCTATTTCCTTTTAGTTTGTTTGATCTCTGAAACTTATGTAAGAACATAATCCTTATGTAGGCTGTTATTTATTGGTCCTCCGCTCCATATACGAGTATACGAATGATTAATGACAAGTAAATAATAAAGATAACTGTATACTCGTACTTAAATATATTTGCATTGCACTAACTATTGTAATCGAATACAAAATATAAACATACTAAACATATTGATTCAGGAATGTAGAGCGGAAAAAAGCATTATGAAAAGAATGGTTAAGAAAGTATACGTTAATGATGTAAATGGAGTACGGGTCAAGGGAGACTGAGCAAAACATGGCATGACCAAATTAATCAAATTTTAAAGGTTGGTCGTGTTAGAAGTCGGAGGAATCGACGTGCGTGTATGACTCGTTGTATAAATGTGAAGGAGGAAGCTAGAGAGATTTGTCAGGATTGAGTAGTGTGGTGGTCCATTCTCTCTGCCTACCCCTACGGGGAAACGGCGTTATGGTTTGTTTGTTTGTTTCTTTATGAAAGGATCACTGCGATGGTTTGGACATATTAAAACATGGATGATTTAATAAGTATAGGTTAATGATTTGAATGTTGTATGGAATTTAAAAAAAAACGAGGACGTGCGTGTATGACTTGTATGTATGCCTTGACTGTATGTATGCAGAGGAATCTAGAAAGGTTTGTTATTCTTTCTACCTACCTCTCCAGTGAAACGGTGTGGTGGTATGTTTGTTTGCTTAATTTAAAGCAATTATGCATCACAATTTAATCGATTTGGTCCTGCCATGTTTTTGGCGATCTGCCTAGATTTCTGATTTCATGCATGCCCTATAACATTATTTCCATGTGTCTAAACCGTCTAAATCAATATTTCATTATTTTATTTATAAATCTTTAATTTGATAATTAATACAAATGAAAACATGTTTTGTGTGATTTCTCCTTCTCGATCGACGCTTCGGATATCGTTGCAGTCTCCATCTTCAGGGTAATAAGGTGGTGGTAAGTAAGGTTGTTGGTTATTATCACCACCACATCACTGAAGATGTAGACTGCAACGATCTCCAAAACGTCGGTCGAGAAGAAGAAATCACACGTTGTTACCCAAAATCACACAAAACATATTGCTACCAACCGTGAAAATCTACGCAATTATTTGACGAATGAAAACGTCTGTTTTCTAGAACTTCCATTTGATAATCCTTTAGATAAGGGAAACATGTCATTTACATACAATATAATGACACTTCCAGAAAACAGACATTATCATTCGTATTAATAATTTAATATGGAGTTTTACATCATTGTTTAAGAAACAATAAATAATCTTTAATTTGAGTTAAATTCGCTTCTTAAAATATATCGGTGATTGATACTTTATATTTTTATACTTCATACTTTATACTAATTTACCACACATTAGTCTCTCTTCGGATATCTTATTTGCATCAACCTTTAATCCTCGGGTAACCTTTTGAACTTCCATTCGTGAGGGTCGGTATAAGAACACCATTGTGCACTGCCACTACTCACAGAGACTTAATCTTTAAAACGTGTTCTTATCTTTAATACCGGTTCTCGGCGTTGGAGCATTTATTTGAATCAAGATTGCGCTTTCGGTTGCTTAATATCCCTTTCAAATAATATGTATCTGTGTCTCGAAAGTGCCGACCCACGGCCGTCTATGTAATCTGGTCTGGTTGTAATTACCAGTAGTGATAATAACGCGCTAGCCATTGCCTAAGTAAACAGTTCATTACGCTACTAACGACTTCGACTAAATGCAGGTTGGAAGTAAGCGGTCGGTTTATACAATAGTTTTATTAGTATAAATCACCATAGAACTCTTTGAAAGATAGAAATATTCAAGAATAAGTTGAATGTGAATTAAGCAAAAATCAAATCAAATCAAATCAGTTTATTTTCTCAAAAGACATTACAAACATTTTTTATGGTTTAAGGCATCTATTGAGAACAGGTAAAACATAATAAATATATAATACCAGGAACGCATGAGAGATGGTTCGACATTAGGAATACAAGATACTCTCCAAAGTCAAGAGTATTTGTCTTTTGAATGTACTTTCACGAATATGAAAGACATCGATCTCCGAAAATAAAATAAGACCAATCGAAAAGAGAAATGCACGTCCTAATATCGTGATGCACAAGACTCCAGAGGACCGTCGACCACCAGGATGACCACCAAAGAGATGCAGAGAAGGCTGGTCGTCTTCATCACAGGAAGAAAGTTAGTATTCTGCATAAACAGATCGCAAGATCTACAATCAGAAGAAGAAGAAGTAGAAGAAAAGAGAGAAAAACGTAGCATGATCAAATCAGTCGGAATAATTGACGTGCAAGCATGACACGTGGTATAAATGTTGAGGAGTACATATGGCAGACCAATATTCAAGCCAGAACAGGAGTATCGTACATCATCAGAAGAGTGACAGCGCTAAAATGGCGCTAGGCGGGCCATGTCGCCTATAGCTCTGACGATAGATGGACAAAACGCCTCCTTCCTGGGGTCCTAGAACTGCGACCCGAAACCCAGAACGTTGGTATCCTGATGAAAATGTTGATCGACTGCGTCAGGTGCAGCCCCCCTCATACTAAAATGTTTTATTTTCAACAAAAAAAAAAATTATATGTTCATTTTTATCAAAAAAAAATTTTTTAACTATATAATTATTTTTAACAAATTTTTATTCTGAACAAAAATGTTTATTTCAACTAAAATCTTTCACTTGTTCATAAAATTGAGCTACAGCGCCCTTGAGATGATTAATTCATAAAAATGGCGCTCTATTATGGTAGAACAATATTAGAGAGACCGCCTGTTCCACATTGATGATGCCCAGGATCGATAAAAATGGAAGCAAATGGAGAAATTCAAGGTCCAGGAATGGAGGAATACAGGTTGTTGATGATGATGATGATATTTCAAAAGAAAACAGTGCATTCTTTCTATCTATCCCTTGGGGAAGATGGATTTATGTTCAGTGAGTTTGTATTAGAACATATACGAGGCGTATTAATTAAATTCTGATTTTTTTATATTACAATTCAATATCGTCTCCCTCAAAATAATTTCCTTGGGAAGCCACATAATGTTGGAGACGGTTCTTTGAATTATCTTTACTCAAAAAGCAAGGTAAATTAAACATGACAAAAAAGTCATTATTGAGTCCTTGAATCAGGCATATCTTATGCCTTACTGCCGAAACAAATTATTACAAATAACTTTACCCCTCATAAGTTACTTAATCTGAACCTACAAGCAATCAAGTAGACAGATTTTAGTCAATTACCCCAAGTAAAAGAAACTGCAGATAATGTTTTTCACCAGTTTTTATAATTTAGATATTCTCTAGTGACGTCTCAAGGTTGGCTTTACATGCACTCAAAGAAACGGGACAAAGCAAATGATATTTTATGATTAATGAAACTAATATAAGTATTGTGAATAACAGTTTATCTCGTCTCCTTTCCGTTACAGCCATTTCGTTAATGACTCAAAAATAAGCGAACATATTAGGCAATTTTTTCGTGAAATAAGAAATGTAATTACATATCTATCTCACGTTTTGCGTTAGGCACGTATTACATAGTTAAGCGATCATCAACGTAAAACATATGTATATTTAGATCATCAAAGTAACGTGGCCCATGGCTGCATGCAAGAGTCTGTCTTAGATTGATGGTCTCCTACCCGTCTTCCTAATGCTATTTGACTACAGAAAGACGAAACATGTCACACTTATAATTTATAATAAAATCTATAGATACTAAACATAGTCATCTACAATGGCAACCCTAATGCAGTCCTAGATCGAGAAAATAGAAGGACTTTATATATACATATACCCCAAATTCTTTCTCACCGTCATTCGGCGGAGTACTTCAAGCCACACATCCAACCCCTGCATTAAACGATTTCATCAAATCGCGTTTCAAACATGCCTAAGAGGAATACCACTAAGAGCTCATCATATGTATACCAGAAAATCCAAATTCATCAATATTATAATATAATTAAAACTTACGGGTTTAATTATTACTGAAGGGTTGGGGCAGGCAACAAAGTGAATGGTGCACTTAAAGTTGTCATCGCAAACAAAAACCTATCAAAAAAAGCTAGAATGGCAGTGCACAATGGTGTTCTCCTACTGACCCTTATGTATGGAAGCGAAGCATGGAACTGGCAAAAGAAGGATGAAAGTAGAATAAATGCAGTTGAAATGAGATCTCTTAAAGGAATGTGTGGATACTCTGTGTATGATAGAGTGCCGAATGAAAATATAATAAGTGAATGCGGTGCGAATGATGGTGTCATGAACAAAATAATGAAAGGATCATTAAGATGGTTTGGACATATTGAAAGAATGAATGAAGAAAGAATGGTAAAAAAAATGATACGTTAATGATGTAAATGGAACCAGAAATAGAGGAAGACCGAGGAAAACGTGGCACGATCAAATAAATCAAATATTGAATGTCGGCCATGTGAGGAATCAGAGAAATCGACGCGCGTGCATGACACGATGTATGAATGTTGAGGAAGCGAGAGAAATATGTCAGGAAAGAAAAGTGTGGCAGTCCATTCTTTCTGCCTACCCCTTCGGGGAGACGGCGTGATGGTAAGTTAGTTAGTTAGTTAATTAAAACTTACCATATTCGTTTTCCATAAAACTCAACTGCATCTCATATGTTGAGTAGAATAGAATTGCAGAAGACCGAACGCAGTGGAAGACGAGACAGAAGACTTTACTGCTAACCAATCCCTAGGATTGAAACAGCCAAGAAGTAGAAAACTTAAAATTACGAATCACTTAATTAAACATGAATAAATTTGTACAAGTGAAAGATACAGTGAAGGAGTGAAAAGTTTCACTTTTCTAGGAAATTACCAAAGTTTGCCCAATAATTGATAATTTTCTAAGAATTTGAAAAATTATTCTTGTTCCCTTTAGATAGGGCCTTTGGGCCTGTTCTTCCCTGCGACAAGTTCCTTTGTAGGAAGTGGACTGTCAGCTGTCCTTCCATATTTTTGGAGGTCGTCCCTAAAGTCTGCATCCTTGAGATAAACTCTCCCTTGTTGCGCTTAAGGTCCTCGAGTCTGCCATTCTGATCACATGTTCATTACAGAACCTTCTTCCCTGCCATCCCCATCTTATAAAATCCTGGACTTTGCATAACTTTCCGATATCCGTGTGAACATGTCACTTCGATAAAATATATAATACTTCTTGAAAATGAACAATTTCATCAATATTAGATATTTTATACAAAGTATTAATAAATCATTATTCAAGAAAAAATAAACTGATAGCGTTTTTGTTCATAAAAAACTGGTCATCAATCTGTCGATGCTAGCGAGCCTAGCGAAACCGGTAGCTATCAAAATAAAGACAAAAGTGGATGTAATTGTCAAGAAACATCGTTTTATTTCATTATTATTTAAAAATAACTACATCAAGAGATTTCATTAAAATCATGGGATTATCTGAATTTTAACGTTTTCAATGTTTTACTTTTTAATAATAAAAATCAATTAGGTAAATAAATAAGATTCGTACAGTCAAGTACACCTTAAAACCTGTGACACTTTGTAATTTCACCCTATTAACTCGAGCCGAAACTTCACAATCGAAACAGATCGACAGTGTAAGTGCGGCCCTAGTCCTCAGAAACATTAGCCGCCGTATAAAAAATCGTTAATGGTTTTAAAATTAGTCATCCGCTTTGAGTTACGACGAATCGGCTTGCACAGAAAAATTGTTGGGAAACAAAAAAATGGTTTCCTGCGTAGATGGGAGGGTTTGGGGAGGTGGAGCCCCGAGATAAGGGGGGTTCCTGTCTGACCCTCGTCAGATAACTGTCTGTTGGTTCCCTCAGCATGTTTTGCCCCTTCTTCCCCCGACCCCTGATTCACGCACACACTTCCACCGATACACGTGTGATTATCTACACATGTGCGCGTGCTTAGGGATGTATTACTTCAGTATCGAAAAAAAATACACAAAATAAAAACAAAAGCGGAATTAATTTAGTTTGGATATAAACACAATGTATATGCTAATAATGATCTACTCTTCTTAAACATGATCTCCATTCAAAGTTGTTGATCCAGTTAACTAATATAATACATTGATTGAATGTTTCGTTTTTTTTTGTCGATCTTAATAATTATTAATAGGAAATTATTTACCCAGTTGATTGTAAATATTTTTAAAAAAATGTAGGAATAGTAACGATTGTGCTTTTTAAATATTTTTCTCCGCAAAATATTCTCCTATTTATTGTGATACAATTTGGAAAATAACCGATAAAATTCTTTAGCCAACCCTTTAAAATATTTTAAAGCCATGATAGCGTATTGCATTATAATAAGTACACGACATCTATCGATCATTTCAATTATAAATTAAAGCAATGAGTATTTGTATACATATTTTTGAAAAGTTTCTAAACACGTATTAGTAGTTTAATAACAAATCTACAGTCACTAAGTAAACAGAGATTCAATTAGACTTTGCATATTAAATATGCATATATCTAATTTATTATATTTTTTTTTATGTGTTTATTGTTTCTTAAACAATAATGGAATACTCAATATTAAATAATATGAATGAAAACGTTTCATTCTAGAAGCTTTGTTGTATTTTAGGGGTAAATAAATGCGAATTAAAACGTCTGTTTTCTAGAAGTTTTATTATATTTTATGCGAATGACTTGTTTCGCCTGTCTAAGGCATTATCAAATGCCTTTTGATAATGACAAAACATGTCATTAATATAAAATATAATAAAACTTAGATGTTCCCTTTCATATAAATTTTTTGGGCTGAAACTCTTAAGTGAGTTTCATAATATTTCTTCTGTGAAAAATCACTTAGTTTTTTTTTCTATACGTATATTGAAACGTTACCTCCTCGGTTAACACGGAGAGCATGGTTTTTAATCCTCAGGGTGGTAATCGTGAGATTCTTTTCGGTATATTATTCGATTCAGGGACGGGTGTAAATATAAAGACAGTTACATGGGATACATTAAGGTTTATTATCTAGTTAACATTATAACAATAATCCAGAGGCTAGGGATGTCGTACGAATACAAAAAAAGGCACATGATGAAATAATGAAGAGGCTGTTTGAGGTGATTCCTCGATGGCGTGCTCGTCAGGACATCGACCGGCGATGTCGTCCGTAGACGTTATCAGCGACGCTGACCAGAAGATGGTGGGTCAGCAAATCAATATGTAGAGCGTCACCTGGCAGACACGAGGTTCCCTAACCTGTTGGTGCTGTCTGAAGCGGCGTGAAGAAGTGGTCCTCGCAGTTCCGCTGGCTGGTGAGGTCAACCACGTTGTCGGGACATGATGTGCGACAACACGTGGGCGGCAATTTCGGGAGCAGGAGGATGGCTCGGACCGTGGCGGAGGGAATCAATCGCAGACACGCGGACACATGACGCACATGTGTAACCAATGTGCGGTCTTCGATATGGATATTATTATTAGTATTCTACCTGATATGATGGGAGAAAGGCTGAACCATTGCTGGTCCAGCCGGATGCAAACGGATTAACGTTTCTCCTACATCGTGGTGGTAACTGGGCACTGGCGAAAAAAACACAAGATGGCGGCCTACCCGCAACGGCTGACTAGAGGGAAGTGGCGGGCTTCTGCCTCGAAGCATAGAGTACCGAAAAAGCAGTGTTACCAATTGGAAAGGCGGCGGTGGCTCACAGGGCGCAAACAGGAGAAGTTGGAAATGAATTTCGAAGAGGTACTTAACTGGGGAGAATTGGGGCGAATTCAGTGGCCGAAGAAATCGTAATGATGTACCATTACAATATACCATTTGATTTTTTTTGTGACAGTATGACGAGAAGTATTTAACTTTGTAATTTTGGTATTCGATACTTTTTTCCACTCCCTGCGCAGTACTTGAGATGGGTCGAGGCCGTCTAGAACAGAAGGTTCGGTTCGTTTGAAATTTTAATCATAATAATGCAAATATTTATTTACATTAAATAATAGCTTATAAATAAGCGTGTATGTTCTTTACATAATTCCAGTTTAATAAATAGTCACGCATAACTTAATATATGATACAACACAGGAGGTCTCGGAAGGATTAAAGGGCTGTTTTTATATAAAACAATCTAATAACACACTGTTATGATATCACAATTTTTATTATTCACGTTTTGAGTGCCGCGATAGCTGTTTCGCCAACCGATGTTGGCATCATCAGGTGTTACAAACAACTAAATTTTTCAAAGTTTTTTTTAAGTCAAAACAGTAGTTACAGTTTTAACAGTTTAAAATTTTTAAATATCATATCATAGTATTTCGACCAAAACAATTTATTTGAATTCAATAAACAATAGACATCATACAAACTAGGGGTTACATTATATAGGAATTTAGATAACTCTAAAGAAATATTTCAGGATATTATATATTCCCCCCTTTCCGTCCATCACTTAATACAAACGACATACCATAATGATACGTTTGTTATTTTTTCCATATGAATTAATTAATAGAAATAAAAGAACGTCAATTTTCTAAAAGATGTATTATTTGTGGTAATGACATGTATCGCCTTTCTAAAGAATTATCACATGTCAATTTTTTACATTTGATTGTACCTTAGAAAGGCGAAACATGTCATTCGCATAAATTCTAATAAAACTTTTAGAAAACAGGCGTGTTCATTGGAAATAATTACATATGTTTCTATTTATAATATTGTAATAAGATTTGATATTCAATTCTATAAAGTATGTTTATATGTTGTTAATACTTTGCTGTATGTGTTATCAGGAAAACATGTTTTGCTTTGAATCCTCGTGAGAATAGGGGGGCACACAAACACGTGTGGCTGCCGTGGATGTACCAAGGGCACTTTTTTCTTCCGTCATTCCTCCGCGCACCCTCCCCGATTCAGTCTGTGTCTATTCACATCCCCCTTGATACCCCCGAGCAAGCTGCTACACATATTTGATTTTGAACAGATACCCCGTGCAAGAGACATGGTTCGTCTCTTGTAATTTTAATTCTGAAACGAAAAATAAACAGCTAAACAAAAATATCCCATATCCACATAATAAATGTATGCTTTCGTATTGAGCACTTAATTTGTTGTGTAACATTTTTAGAAATAAGTGCAACACTTTCATGTTATTAATGAAAATTAAAAAAAATATACTAATTTCTTTATACACAATTTAATTCCACATATATTTTTTTATGGATTCGATCTGTTCCGGCAGCTCACTGCCATTTTTTTGTAGTAATCATCATAAGATGACAGCTTGCTGCCATTTCCTTGTGGTAGTCATCATAAGATGACAGCAAGCTGCCAAACTTTTCGAAGCCATAAAATGAAGTGGAGTTAAATTAAATATATATTATAATATAAAGAATTATTTATATTTTATTATATTTTAATTATTCACAATGAACTTCAAACAAAAATTTCAAATAGCAATATTAATAGCTTAAATATTTTGTTTTGAAACCACTTTTGTTTTTCAAACTACTGATTGGTTTCGCTCAAAGCGATTTTCATAGCTAATAGTTCATATTAAAAAACATTTCTTTGTTAGAATATCATACAATAGATACACTTCTAAATTCAAATATTTACATATCAAACTATCGCATATGGTATTTTCATTATTTTCAGTACAATACAATTATAATTATCACCGCTTTGAATCGCTATAGAGATGCACTAATTTTCTCCCCCTGCCTCCGTCGATAGGGGCTCCTAACACTTTTTATATATTAAAGTACATATAACGACAAAGGATATAATAAAATCCGACATGAAATGATGTAAAAACCGAACAATGGACAGGAGAAGTAGTCATTTTTTACGTTTGTTCGTTTTCGGTAAAAATCTCAATTCGTTGGTGGGTGCGTCGGAATGAATGGTCGCTCCTAATGCCTTGTGACGTATGACAGGGGTCGGGAACCAATAAACTACGATGCAAACAAATTACTTGGTGACCCACTCTACACATATTTTACATACCCACTATCATTTATAATTTGGTTGATTTTATTGGCATATGCTTTCAATACAATTAATATTATGTTCACAATTTTGTAAATTGAATGTTTTTGTTCGTTTTCAGTAATAAATTATATTTATCGTAATCACTCTGTAAAACATTTATTTAAATATTCATCTCTTAAAGTGAAATGTTTATTTATTATATATTAGAAACATCTTAAAATGAATCAAATTATAATATATTTAACCCTTAGACCAAAAACAAACGTTACTCAAACTGTCATCGCTCGTGGCATATTCTTCTCCGTCGTATTTTAAATAAAATGTCACTTTTTAAACGATATTTTCCTACTAATCATTATTGCAATAAAATATTATTTCATTTCATTCATCTTTTTAGAACATAAAAAAATAATAAACACAAACTTGAGATGCGATGCACTGACGGGCAAAGAGTTAAGATAGTTTCGCATCTGTATATCTGAAATCAAATTAATAAAAATAAAATCAATTACTTAGAATAAACCACTTTATTTGAGTAAGTAGGGTCTACCGGTTTCACTTTGTAGCGAACTTCCTCAGGGCTAACGACAAAATATTATGTGTCTATTGTGTATAGCCCTGAGAAAGCTCGCTACAGAGTGAAACCGGTTGGCCCTACTTACTCAAATATAGTGGTTTTTACTAAGTGATAAAGTGTTTGATTCGATTTTTAAATGTGTCAAGCCACCAAGTAATGGCTTCGTATCAAAGATTAAATTTATAATTTTTATAAATTGACTAAGAATAAATTACTTAACTAACTAACTAACTAACCATTACGCCGTCTCCCCGGAGGAGTAGCCAGAAAGAATGGACAGCCACAATATTCTGTCCTAACATACTTATCTCGATTCCTCTACATTCATACATCTTGTCATGCACGCACGTCGATTTCTCAGACTCCTCACGTGACCGACATTCAATATTTGATTGATTTGATCGCGCCACGTTTTCCTGTCCCTTCCTTTATTTCTAGCTCCGTTCACGTCGTTTACATACATACTTTCTTCACTCCTTCTTTCCATGTGTCCAAACCACCTTAACGACCCTTTCATTATTAGAACTCTTCGTTATAAAAAATTTCTGTCATCTTATCTGACGATGATGATGTCCTAGAAAACTGTTGTTTATAGCTGGCTCCAATACACGCTCATTTATTAGTTAGAACCACGCCGCGGCGCACACAATGCCTGGCAATATGTCCACGTCTTCTACACGAGTCCTGCTTTGATGTCTTTGTTATGACTTTATGTTCGTATGCGTTATGGATTACACGACCGTTCCAGGGCACGTCGTGACAAGAACTGCGGCCCGTATGGGGCCCCAAGCAATCCAGAGTTGTTTATATTATAAATTTTCTAATAAATTACCTTGATCAAACCGATTTCTCACAAATCTTTTGTGTTTTCTAGATTAATATTGAAACAATATTTTTGTTTAATTAGTAAGTATATGAATAACGAATTATTGATTAATTAAAACACTAATGTTTCCACTTTTTAGTCTATTTTTCTCGACATGTTTCCAATTTTTGAAATCCCTACCACTCATAGAGGTACAAAATAATTTCCTATAATTTTATAAATA